>JAJLRJ010000007.1:17743533-18186033 GCA_024195265.1 Dendrophyllia cribrosa
TTTACCATCACTTTGTTTCTCTTTTACTGTTTCGCTCTTTATTTGTTTTAAAGACACCCTTAATTTTATAACTAAAAACAGGGGGTCAGTGACCCCTATTTTTCGTCATCGAATTGTAATTAACATGTTAAGATACAACTTTTCGCAAAGTGTAATTAAATTCTCGGGCCGGGAAGGGTTTAGAGCCACCTTAATTTTTCGAAAAATTAAATTAAGGGTGTCTTTAACAGGTTTTTCTGTTTCGGTGACCATAACTTCTTCAACGATGAATGGACATTTGTTTCATACCAATATTGCAGCACTAACTGATAAAGTGTAGTTGTATTGATCCATCAAAGTGTGAGTACTGGAAATTACTAGAAACTGTTATGAGCCACCTTAAGGCTTAAAAGTGGAGTTGTAAATACAGCAGAACTATTTAAATATTAAAATGAATGCTCATGTTGTTGACGAACGTGAAAACAGCCTTCCTCGTGTTAAAAACGGCAGAAGGAAAACGGCAAACGTGAAAAATGTCGGAAAAATCACGATCACGTGGTACTTTTTGCCGTTCGCGTTTGCTGTAAACACGATGCTAAATCTCTAATATGTACAAATGTGAAACTAAACCGCAGAGAAATTATTTACCTGGCTCAGTCCCACAATGCAGAGAAACGTAGCAACAAAGAACTATGCTAGTTTTAATGGTTCAAGTAATTATGTCGAGTAGCTCCCGTAGCTTGTAAATATGTGAAGCTGTCATGTTTTGTAATATATCGTCGGTAGTGATGTTACAATTCTCTTGGAATAGATACTGAAGAGATTATGGATACCAATGTTGTTGTTTTGTTTTGTTGTAAGTTGTAAAGTTTATTATTAAATGTGAAATAGTTTATTAAGGATGAGCCAATCAGTCATCTGATCAATGTATCCGAATAACATGTCTATTCTCTTGATCCTTGTAAATTACATTTCACTTACATTACATTTCAAAAGCTCAGAAAGTTGTGCAACTTCAGATACGAAAAACCACCCTTCAGATGTCCCAAAAAAAATGTGGAAATGTATTCCTAATCTAACAGTGGCATTGGACCTCGAGGAAAAACAAATTATACTTTTCCACAAAAATAGCGAAATTTCGTTTACCTAGGGTGCGTTCCTTTGGGATGATCTGGATCCGGATCATGAAGCATAAAAGGAACCGATGAATCCACCACTCTGGACAAGGATTCATAGGTTCCTTTGATGCTGCATGATCCGAGTGATCTTGCATCAATGATCCGAATCCAGATCATCCTAAAGGAACGCACCCTCGGATCATGCTGCATCAAAGGAACCGATGAATCCTTGTCCAGAGTGGATTCATTGGTTCCTTTGATGCTTCATGGTCCGAGTGATCTTGGATCAGTGATCCGGATCCGGATCATCCCAAAGGAACGCACCCTAGTTTCCATGTTATACTTGCCAAATACCACCAAATAAACACTGACTATATTGGATAAAAACATTCAGTAGAGCGAAACAAAACAAATAGTTTGGGGGAAATTGAAGGATTACAAGGATGAAAATGGATTTCAGTTCATAAAATGTGATTTCGTGACAGACGGACCGTGAATAAAAAAATCACCTGGGTAGAACTTTGAGTTTCAAAGCCGTTATTTCGTCTCTTTCTTTTTGGCTTGTTTTTAACCCGTGAATACGCGCAAGCGTAATGAACGGGTTATCGGTAACGGTGGCTAATTCACTCACTCGCTCACTCCTTCCATCAGCTGTAAACTTAGTGACGTAATTCTTTGTTACCAATGCGTTTCGTAACAAGAATAACGTGAATCCAGCGATAACAACAACTAATTTGTTGTAAACGAATATAAACAATAAGCTTAAAGATGTTTCGCATTTCGAGTCTTAAATGCAACATTAAAATCGATCTAACGGGATTTCCAATCGAGACACGCGTTTGGATGCGTATCTACCTTGAAATAATAAAATTTAGTCTTCATTGAGCATGTGTTCCTCGATGATCTATCCATGGTTTTGTCCGAGGTTGTAGCTATTTAAAGATAATAAATAAAGCTGCTGGTCAAACTCATGAAAACACGATATATCAGCCAGGATATTGCCCCTTGACTATTTAACAACAGATTCCATTTGGCCGTGCGTCTGTTCAGTTTTAGATCACAAATGACGTCAAAATGTGGTAAGCACAGAAAAGGTGGCACACGAGCCGCAGGCGAGCGTGTCACTGATGTTCTTACCACATTTTGACGTCTTCTGTGATATATAACTGAACAGACACGGCAAAATGGAATCTATTTGTTTTATACAGTGAACAGAAAAGATTAAAGTTACGAACTTGCCTCGTAGCGCTCGACAGTTCGAATTATTCTTCCAGTTCAGGTACTTTTCAAGTCGCATTTATCACAACACTTATCGTTTTGGTTTCTTCATTTTCTTGCTCGTAAACAGCTCCCACTAAACATTGCTCGAGGCTTTTGCTTGCACAATCCAGATTAATCTCGCAAACATTTTCAAAACTGTGCGCCATGTTGGACAAAACAAAGCAAACAATGTTTCTATGACGTCAGCAGTGCGTCTGTACTCTGATAGATCACAGGCAACGACCAATCACAGAGCGCGTGGTATTCAGTTCATTGTATAATTCAAAATAGTTCGCGGAAAGTTGGTTTCCCATATTATCACTAATGAGCAGCGACAATAGTTTTCTCATTCGATAGATAACTTTATTTCAGTGTCAAACAAAACACAAAGTAAATGTTCAAAGAATGAAAATGTCAATTCTAAAAAGAAACATTCTAAAAATCCTCGGAAATAAAACCTCTAGTTATTATTCTTGTTTAGCTATCTATGGTAACAATAATTTACCAGTTGTTACACACATAACGGACAGTTCTGATCAAGTATGACTTGATTAGTCTTTCTTATATTTCACTTCTAAATACCGATACATGTATAGATTTAGTTTTAAATGCGTATTCACTTAGACCACACTAACTGTCCAAAATAACTGATATGGACGCTAAATTGGCGATTAAAAACTCTGCTATTACTAATCAATGGTTTGTCAAGAGTTCCAAAGAACGGTTAAAATCCGTTCAGCAAAGGTTCTCAAATGTATAATTAAAAAATATTACACAGTATTACGGGCATACTTACAGTTCATTCTGATATAATACTATTCATCTCCAAGCAAATTTCGCGGGTCATTTGCGCGCGAAAATTGTAATCGTTGACAGGAATAAATGAGTTAAAATCATGCTATATTATTATTGTTATTATTCGTGCTATATTATCTCACTGATTTAGTATATACTAAATAACTATTCACCTCAGTGTCGGTCGCCAGTGGTGGATATTATATCCACCACTAGCCACCTTCACTTGGGTGAATAGTTATTACATATTTACAAGTTATATTAATATTATTTTGAATCTGAGTTTGGTTTTCGTTCTGGCTTTTTTATCAACCTTAATCCTTTCACTCTCGGATTCAAACACTCTCTCATATTATACGGTTCTAAATTTAAGTTTGTTGATGAAACTGTCCCAATTAAAGCTGTTAAGCATTTATTTTCCGTAATACTGTTCATTATGCTGTACAAGGTGATTCTAACTTTTCAGTGCCAACGTGTGACCATTCAAATGAAAGGCATTGAACAGTACATTTCTGTGGTGCTGTTTATATTCTGCTATACAAGGTGGTTTAACTTTTTTAGTGTGTGGATGAATGTCTAAGGTGTAATTATTCAAATGAAAGCTGTTAAGAAACACTTCTATTTTTATTTTCTGCCGTTTATTTCTCGATATTTTACGGAAAAAAAGCAGTTTCAATTTTTTTTATGTCGATGGCTCTTGGGAGAGAGACAATTTTGAAAACTTCACAAAGCCAATCGTTGGCGTTTGACGTTTAATATAAATTTGTGACGTTTGCTGAGTAAATATCACGAAGAAGTGGTTTGTTTTGAAACATTGCTTGCACCTGTTAATTTTCTCTTGTAAACGGCTCAAGTGCAGTGTTTTACGCAAAAAAGTCACCTTCTTTACCCCCGTAACTGTTTTTTATTTCCTATAATTTAGTCCCAAAATTGGTCCCCATATCATCATTACTGAATTATGTCGATGGCTCTTGTATGGAGAAAGAAATAATCTCTTCCTACTTTTTTCTAGCATTCGAACAATTTCTACCGGTCTATCATTATATACACTTTGTGGTATCATCCATGCAGACAATTTTGAAAACTTTACGAAGCCAATCGCATGTTGGCGCTCAGACAGTGATCACAGTAAGAGTTCGCTAAGGCGCCTATTGCGTCTTTGTTAACACTCCCACGTTAAAGACAATACCGTCATTTTTATGTGGTCATCATGATAGCGAGACACCGGAAGATCTAACCATTTGCAGGTGTCACAATGAAGGCAGCAACTTCCACCTCTGTTATTTAGATGTTCGTTCAGCTCATCAGCTTATTCAAGTTTTGTATTGATTTGTGTGCTGACAAAGAGAGACAATTCAATCATATAAGTTGCTTTCTGATGATAGCGTTTGTGGATGGGCATCCCACGAAGCGCTTGATGTCTATCATGTAGGTTTTCAAAAGTTACTCTTGCACTACACGGAAACAGTTTAGAAGTCTCTTAAGACCCTGACGAAAATTACTACTGAAAATAAGGCAGATAAGAGGATTGATATGGCGTTTGACGTTTAATAGAAATTTGTGACGTTTGCGGAGTAAATGTCAAGAAGAAGTGGTTTGTTTTGAAACATTGCTTGCACCTGTTAATTTTCTCTTGTTAAAAGGCTAAAGTGCAGTGTTTTACGCAAAAAAGTCATTTTCTTTAACCCCGAGATTTTCAATGTCGATCCATCAATCCTCCTTCTCCAAGCTGTTTTATTTCTTGCTGCAGTCTCTGCTTCTCTCCAGGTTACCAGCTCAGTGTGTCCTTTCTTTATCGACGGTTTTCCGCCACGTTTCTCTTGGCCGTCCCACCTACCCTTGCCTTCGGGTACCCATGTCAGTGTGATCTTGGGGTTTTTGTCAGGTGGCATTCTAAAATCACGACCTAACCATTTCCATCGCCTGTATCTTACTTGTTCATCAATTGTCCTTTCGCCTTATCTCTTCACTTCTGAACCTCATCGGCCAGTAATTAAAACTTTAAAAAAACATAGGGATTATTTGGGTTAATTGGAGATAAATCGGGAAATTTGAAGGTGTTTCTATTTTCCCGATATTCTGCGATGATAATCGACCATTGTCGACTAATTAGTATGTTTAGCTTGGTACCAAGGCCTCTAAACATGGTTAAGGTCCCTAAAAGGCGCTCAAAATGGGAGAATTTATGCAGCGTCCTTATGTTACCGACACCTCCATCTGATATCGGGATCATTTCCGACGTAAGAAAACCAGGATTTTGATGAATTTTATAAATTATTTTATTTCAGTGACTGAAGGAGAATATAAGACTCTGGTTCTTGATGTCTAGTCAGTTACTATGGTAAAAAAAAGTCTTGAAACATTTAGGCTGCGACCTTTCCCTTTAACCCTTCTTACGCAATAGAAAAATTAGGAAAAGAAAGACTTTGCTCTCGTTGCATAATTTATAAGATATCATACCGTAAAATCCCAGTTATAATTAAGCCACCCGTTAATTAGCCATTCCCCCTGCCTGTTAATAGGCCCATTTGCCAAATATATATTATTCCGTTTATAACCCTTTAGAGTGAAAATGAAAGGGACCGCCTGGTTCTCTTCAGGCGAGGTGTCCGCAAGCATTTTTGTTTCATTTGACCCTATTCCTCTTTCAAACGCGGTCTATTTGTCACGGTTAACTCTAAAGAACGGACTTGCAGTAGAATCTCGCTAACTGGAGCAAAGTACGGTTTCCCCTCCTTGCTTTGCCGTCGAATTTAACCCTCGATAACTCGAACCGTTTTTCGTTTCCCCTGACGGTCGAGTGTTGGTTCAAGTCATCGGTATTGTACTGTATTTAGCTTTGTTCGTTGGTCCATTTCAGATCATTCTCCTTTTACTCGTGACGAAACGGTCGAGTCAAGGCCTTTCCCTCAGTGTTTTTCTTTTATTTCATTTATTTTATTATTACTTGTTCTTTTTTGGGGAGGGTGGAGGGCGGGATCACACTAGTGCATGCAAATTCATGATGCACGCATATTTTAGTTCACTGGCGAAAAACGTCTGATTGGTTAATGTGCGACCACGTGATATGACTCTTAAATTCAAGATGGCGGCAAAATATCTCGGTCCTTTTGTCGACCTGAGAAGAAAAATGAAGAATTTGATGCAGCGTGCGAGTTTTAAAGGTCATGTAAGGCGTTTGTGGATGGAAAGAACCAGTCGATATTGTGTTCGCCGTCTATTGCTTTGGGATATTTATTCCGGCAGGTTTTGTGTTTATACAACTTTGTGGTTCAAATGGCAAGTGAGTTAAAGAACCGACGAGTTCAAGCTGTGTATAGCTTCTTATTCTATCTAAAGCAAGAAGCTGTACACATGTTTAACTCGTGGCGTCTTTAAGCCATTGCAGTATTGATTTACGAGTGTTTTGAATGCTTTTACGGAGAAACACAAAATTATGTCTAAAACGTAAGACTACACTACATTCACAACATTTAGAAGCCGACACTTGAAACCTCGATCGCAAAGCAAATGGCAAGAAATATGAAACACAAAACTTGCAGGAACAAAACTCCCACAGAAAAAAGCGGCAAACATAATATCAGACGGTCCTATCCATCCATAAACGCCTTGCGTTGTCTTGAAAACTTGTACACTACAATTCTTCCTTGTACTTCTCAAGTCAACTCACGGAGAGATTTTGCCACCATCTTGAAATCAAGAGCGAAATCATGAGGTCGCCTGTCAACCAATCAGACCAGTGAAACCAAAATATGCGTGCTGCACTCATGTGACACACACAAAAAAGAAAATTCAGAGCGCAAATATGACTGGTCGGCTACGCCACTAGTAATTATGCATTTATACTGATATGCGTGAATAGCATAAAATTTAATGATCCTAAGAAATCCTCATGTTCTGACAGTTTTAGTTTAGGATAATGTCTTAGGGGTTTTTTCATTTTCAAGGGAAAGAGTCCCGCCGAAATAACGAACTTTTGCTTATTAATTTCCATTTTAGAGCAGTTTTCAATTGAGTATGAAAAGTAATGTCCCCATATTAGTAAGGGAGATTTCTCCCTGGCTAGGCGGTCTTTTGACATTTGAATAAAGTTTTTTAAAAAAAAAAAAAAAAAAATTACACAATTGCTTTGGTTTTTCATTGCTACGCTTTGTGATTGGCTAAAAAATCTCGCGCCACTTTCTCGACCAATCAGAAGTAAAACCAAAACCAATCGTGACTTGCTCGCACGCGTTTTCCCGCGCTTGGCGCCGCCGACATGTAATTGCTTCGAGCTGTGATTGGTTCATTGGATTGTTTACGACTGTTGTGATTGGTCAGAGTAATTACTTTGGTTTTGGTTTTACCACATTCAATTGAAAACTGCTCTATATCTCCAAATTCAACCAAATGTACAAATAAATTGGATAAAAAGATTCTATATAGCAAAACAGAAGCAGTAGTTTGGAGATATAGTGTAGGATTACAAGGATGGAAGTGAATTATAGTTCATCGAAATTGATTTCGAGACCGGCGGTCGAGAAACCAAAATTGCCATTCTTGTGAGATTTTTTTGTCTCTTAAGTCTCTTGGTACTATGTCTCTATATAATTCACATCAGTCCACTCTATTTTAAGTGTCTCACACGCTTTGTATAAAACTAAGAATTTATATTCTAAAAAATAATACCGGGTATATTTTTCATACGAAGACTAAAGGTTGTTAATCCGTTCCAATAGTGATCCTCGCCAAAATTCTCCTCGTAATGGCAATGACGTCATGAGAATTAAGATATGATCTTCCAAATTGAATTCTCTTGATATTTTAGCAACTTCTCCCCACTGATGCTATGACAAATGTATGGAAAAAAGAAAGGAGAATTTGCATTTTGATATTAAGGATTAAAAGTTTATATGGTGTCGACAGGTGACGACAGGTATTCCGCCTAACGAAAAACAACAATTCCACGATCCGAAACCTATTTTTAAACACCGTCTAAAACAAACGTATACAAACGAACCAAAAATAAATATACAGCGACCATTTCTGGATTAAAGGGGAAGCTTGATAATACTGCAAAGTCCAAAGAATTCAAAGGCGGAAGCCGCGACTATCAACAGTGAGCGACGGTATGGAAGGAACGGTTCAATTGTTGTAGCATGTAACTTTTGAAGAACTGAACTGGGTTTGATTTTACAGCGAGAAATTGCAATCAGACGTTCAATTTTAAGGATCGTTAAAATGATGAACGTTTCAAAAACTTTCGCGGCCGATAGTCAATCACTCAGCAGCCACCTTTAAAACTTCATTTTCGTGGTAAATCGATCTACAACTGACGGTTGGAGCAAATCACAGCTACCGCTTCAGCTACAGCTCACCAAGCTCCAGAAGCAGTCAATGTCAGGTGAACCCCTTTCTTCCCCGAAGCTTGAACCTTATTTATCATTGTACTTGGGAAAAATTCAAAACACACAGAGGCCTAGCAAATGTGGCATTGCTGTTAGGATCTAGTCAACATAGTCAACAATAAAGACACAACATTTGACGCAGGAAAATTACTTCAGTGCGAGTTGGGCACCTTCGCGGGCGCATCAGTTTCTAGAACTGAAAGAATTCTTAGAGCAAGTATCTGGTTCCGCAGGCCAACAAACCTGATTTTTTTATTACACACAGAATGCCGCTGTCTGGCATCGTTCTTATCATAGGAATACTATTGGGTATCACCACTTTAGTCGGTATCCTAGGCAACATCTCCGTGTGTCTTGTCGTGTTTTGGAATCGCTCCATGAGGAATCAACTCCACCTCTTATTAGTGAACTTAGCCATCGCCGATGTGGGTATGTCGGCGTCTTGCATGCCGTTTGCCGTCGCCACTGTTCTCTTTCATGAAAAGGTATGTGCATAGCTTTACTTTACGTCTTCAAAGCCATGTGATTATATATCGTCATTTGAAGGTATTAATAGACAAATTCGGCGAACGCATTGTTGTACCCAATTCAAACCTTTTTGGATTAGAACTCTTTGTTCGTCTTATTTCCATATTAATGAAGCATTGACATGGAAATTATATGGAAATATTGTGAACAAAGAATCTTATTCCCAGAAGGTTTGAATTGGGTACAACAATGCGTTAGCCGAATTTGTCTATATCTATGGCTCTTGGTGTCATTAGTCAGTTAAGCCATTTAATATATAGCTGGTGGTTGATTCGTGGTCACATCACATCTAACAAACAAAATGTTTCCCAACAAACGTCCATGAGCGGGCAATATTTTTTACGTCAGAGGGTAACAGTGCACTGTTGCAGACTAGCACACGTGATCAGACCGTGACAAAAGATGGCATGATGATGATGCGATTGTTGTTTGCCTCGAGTGCTCGGCGCGTTTTTCAAACTGTGTTGTGTTGCGTTTTTTTTTTTGTGTTGCTATATAACAAATCACTTCCTCCTCGAATCTCGATGTTTCCGTCGACGAAACAAAATTCACTGTTTCCCTCGGGACCGGTCATTAAGTGTTTAATATGATTAGTTATTGAGACCCATGTCAGTGATTGGTCTCATTTTTGCAATCTGTTTATGGTTAGTGTAATTTGTCGGGGAGTTTAGTCTATTTCTTGTCTCGACTACGGTTAGCGTCGTTGATAAGTCATTTGCGGAAGCCGCAGGTAGCTGTTGGCATTGGTTCAGTGGGACTCTCTGTTAGTTTGCAAACCAGCTTTCTAAAGTGAGTCGTTTGTACCATTCCTTCCGGTTTAATGTTGGTAAAACACTCAGAAGAGAATTTAAAAAGAAAATAGTGGTTTGGAAATCCAGAATGTGCTCGTTGCCCCGATTAACGGAGTTGGTCTGGGGTACCCTTTAAAATTTTGGATGGCAGCATGTGGCACGCCACTTGAAACCAAAGTAGGTCATTTTCTCTACCAAATTTCAAACCAAAATAGATAATTTTCTCGAACCGTTTTCAGACTTGAACACTAAATTTATACCAGTTTTTAAGCTTAAACCCTAAATTGATACCCATTATAGCTAACCCTATCCATTTGTGCCGCACATAACCATAATTAGGGAGAATGCCGTACCTCTTCTCCATCGTGGCATTGAGGGTCACAATGGCGTTAATCTTCAACCGTCGACGTTTGGGCCCACACCACTACTAAACATTTTAAAGTGTATATGACAAATATTTTTTTATTTGCTTGATGGAATCTACATGGCGTTCTGATAAGAAAGTCGAAAAAAGTTTTTCGATATCGATTTTTCTTGTCCGTGATTTAGCCGTCTAAAAACGTGAAATTTCACTCCCGGTGGGTTACAAAACCGCGCAAGAAGAAAGGCTGGAAAGAGTCCGCTGTGACGTCAATACAAGAATGCCAGTGCCGCGGTTTCTCAGTTCCTCCGTTTTTTGGTGCGTGTTGTTACAACCATAGACAACACACCTCAATAGAACCATATTTATTCCTCAGGGCGCACCATAAAATGCGAGGAACCGAGAAACCGCGACACCGGCATTCTTGTATTGACGTCACAGCGGACTATTTCCAGTCTTTCTTTTTGCGCGGTTTTGTTACCCACCGGAAGTGAAATTTCACGTTTTTAGACGGCTAAAACACGGAAAAGAAAATCGATATCTAAAAAACTCTTTTCCATTTTCTTATCAGAATGCCATGTAGATTCCATCAAGCAAATAAAACAATATCTGTCATATACACTTTAAGGAGTACTCATCTCCCCCCCCCCCCCCCCACACCACCCCCCCCCCCTCCCCCAGAAGGGGAAGAGAAGAAGGGGTAGGAAGTTTAACCGTCACCGTCAAAATGTTATATACCCCCATTGATATTCTGCTTGTGTTATAATTGGCACATGGTACTCCACAAAATAAAGACTAACTCATAATTTCTGTTTGTTTCAGACGATTGGTAAACCATTCTGTTATTTCAACGGTTTTATCAACACGTTCTTTGCCATAGCGAGTGTTCTCACTATTTCTTCTCTGTGTGTTTATCAGTACGTCTCCGTCGTACTTCCTATGAACAAATCCCTCACCAACTTCCGGTGCCTCGTTATGGTGCTGTGCGCATGGGTAACTTCGATATTCCTGGCGACCGGTCCCGCGCTGCACTGGGGCCGCTACGAGTTTACGTCAAACATTTTCAACTGCGAGTATTACCACACGACGAACAACGCAGAAGTCTCGTACAACATAACTTTGATGTTCTGTGGATATTTATTCCCTTGTTCTTTTATGCTCTTTAGTTACTTCAGCATATTACGAGCGCTGCACAAACACCACTCGCGCATGGCAGTTACGGCATCGATATCCCCGGCGCCCGTTGCGGGGGCACCCGTTACCTTAGAAACGAAACTGTGCATGACAATGTCGGTAGTGTTTTTGACTTTTCTAGTTTGCCGAACTCCCTTTTTTGTATTTTTGGTGCTCGCGACCTACGACTTGGGACATTCTCCCGATTTTCTCGGGCAGCTGTCTTTCTGGGCGATTTATTTACACAGTGCGTGTGATCCGTTTATTTACGCGTTTAAGCACACCGAGTACCAAGAGACTCTAAAAGATATTTTAAGAACCTTTAGGCTGGCAATTACTGCCAGCTTCTGCTTTTGTTTATCAAAAGATAGTTGTGAAAATGAGGTGAAAGAGACAAGTTAACATTACGAATCTACCACAAGTGGACACGGAGGTTACTTTATGAAAAGTGCATCTACTAAGAATGGGTCGATACCACGATACTTACCAAGTGCGATGATGGTTGTCTCTCTGTTTGGTTGTCCTTCTGTTTGGCATTGTACTTCCTCAGCCACAGTGGGATTAGACATTAAGTCCAGGAGCCATTGCACTAACCCTAATGAGGGGCTACCTGTTCGCCTTAAACACAAAAAAAAACTAACCAAGTACGATATCAAGATTACGACGTCATCGCTCGTGGTTCATATTGTGACGTCAGAATCCAGACTAAGACGAGCCAAGAACACGGCGATCTTTTATGATTGCACCATGTCATACACAAACAGCTTAAAAAGCGCGACTGACGGGAACTGTCTCGCACAGAACATGCAGTATTCAAACCTCAACAAGGTCTCCTCTCTCCTCTGGGTGGAGATAGTGCGGACCAAAAAACAGGTTTTCCAAATGAAGAATCGCTACGCCAAGTGTATGCGCAATATCAAAAGCTAGCTTCAACGAATAAATGTCATCCATACAAAGCACTTTCTATGCTGTAACCTGTTAATTCTCTTGGTGGTTATTCACCGAAGAAGAAGTGAATAATTGCTTTAGCGTATAATAAATAGTTCTCAGAGGTACGGCAGTTTTCTTCAACCCAGCACCGCGGTTAGCTATAAACCGTCTGACATGATTAGCGCTCAAAACTAGAAAGCAAACGCGGACAGCTGTTTCGCCCTTATTGGGGCTCGTCAGCGCGTCGTAGCTGAAACGCAATGACACTCAGTGACACCTCACCTATCTCGCCTTATAAAATACCGTATGTAGCTAGTCGTTCTAGAAGAGAGGGGATTAGAGAGGGGATTAGTTATCAGTCACGCCACACATAGCAAACCAGTGGATAGCCGGCAAAAAAATGGTTACTTTATTTTTCACAACCCGGAGGTGAATAGCAAATACATCCGGAAATGGAGTAGTCAATCAGAGCACACAAAAAATCACTAATGACATTTATTCGGGAAAAGCTTAAGAAATATAAAACCTAAATTAGAGAACCAGTCTCGCAGTTTACACGTGCACAGAAGCATGATTTACAATTGTACTGCTTCATTTGTAACTTAAACTTGTACCGTAAGCCCCGTAGCCCCTCAGCCATGTTAGTATGATTGCCCGAGATGCCAAAATTGTACTCTAGCTTGGGAATGACGATTTAATGCGATACGCTATCAAATGCTTTTCTAGAAGTCTATGAAGACCACTCCATAAGCTCATCAGATCTGTATCTAATTAACAGAACGTCATCTAAAATATTGATCAATAGGCTTCATATATTTGTTATCATGATTTTCATAATCCTTATTGGCCAAGTGGCGCAAACCCGAAGGTCACTTAACTGTATGGATTCAGGATCGTCTTTTCGGTCATTCAATCCCGTTCAATTAAAATTAAAATTCATTTCTACTTTGTTGACAATCTATAATACTCGATGATTAAGATTCTGGTCACTGAAAGAAGCAGTTTTCCGAGAATCCTGTTATAGAGCGTTTTCACTCACGTGACCTTCAGTCCCGTGGGACTCAAATGACAAAGGCCATGGCAGCCATGTTGGTGTTCCTAACAAAAGAAGTTAATTAAAATTTTTTTGTACGGGCTATGACGTCAAGTGAAAACGCTCTATACATTATTATCAAGTTGCAGTTTGAAAAATGTCTTCCGGTTTTCCGGGAAATTTTTACATAAAGAACAAAAGAAATAGATAAATCAATTGTTTCAATTAACGAGACAAAAGGTCTCGAAACATGGGTTCTTGGATTTGTTTTGTCTAAAAATCAAACTTTTAGACAATTTGCAAATCAGCGTATTGTTCAACAAGTCAAGTCCTGTTTTTCCAAGAACACTTTACATAAATAAAAAGTAAAGTAAGTTTCACGACAAGCCAGCGCAAAAGGTTTTGAAACTCACAAGGAGCCTTTAACATATAGCAACGATTTGTGACTGGGCTCGACTGGGCCACGTTTCCAGAGAGGGAGCCTGAGAATAAGAGGATTTTTTTATTGCTGAGTCATTCAAACTACAGACTTCATTGTGGTCGCCATTTTGGATAATAGGTTTGTTTTTTAAGTTGAATACGATCCTCATTTTGGTTCAGAACTGTCTTCAGAACTAGCATTTTATAGATTTCCCGTTTGCATCTTCAATATGGGTCGACAGTCGATGAAGCTGAGAGCAATTTCTCTTGCGTTCCTCGTGTTTGTGACAAATTTGACGTGTGTGGAAGATCTGCTAAGAGAAGGAACCTGTAACTGGACTTGCACGGCTGATAGTGGGGACATAAACGCTAAAGAACTAAAGGAAATGATATCACAAGGAAAGCTGATCAAGCTCAAATTCATGTACGATCAGCGAATAGACCAAACATGTGCCAGCCAAACAAATGCTAACAACACGAATGGATCCGCAAAAGTGTGGCTAAGAAATATGGCCGCCGACAACAAACCTTTGAAACTTGAGGGTTCCTCAAGTGTAATATCGATGCTTTGCCAGACTGTCTTAGAAGGGATTTATTCAGGTCAATTTGTGTTTGGAGGCTACAAAGAAATTTACGTTTCCTGTATCTACAGGTCAACAACGAAACCTACGACAAACCAGTTACAGCGACTGGCTTTCCACACGCCTCAGTCTGTCATGTACTATGTCGAAAACCTTGCAAACTATACCAATAATAAAAATTATACGTTGTTGACTCTCATAAGGATGGAAAAACAGACTCGCATTACCTTCGGTGTTACCAGTACAGCCCAAAACAGTTCTATCACCCCGGATAACGACAACGAACTGCTTGTTTACAGTGACGGTTGGCTCTTCGTAAGTGTTGTGATCTGGATTGCATTTGTGTTGTACTCTCCCGCTGTATTTCTTTTGTGTCTTCCATCGGAAGTTCCAGTGCAGCTTGTTTCAAAGACCCGAGAAAAAGAAAGGGAAGACGGAATAGATCCGCATTCACCTGTTCAGGAGAGCGTTCTTGATGATAATTACATCAACGCCGAGAATCGTGAATATCAATCAGAAGAGAATAATGCGTTTTTCAGAGTCGAAGAAACTTCTTCAAGCTCTCGTACAAATCGAGAGGAAAGGGACTACGAAAGACAACCTCCAAGTGGTCAGGCGAGCTTTTTCGAGAATAATGATGATCATGCGGAAGAAAATGATGACATTGTAATAGAAAATGTTTGTTCAAGCTCTTGCGCCAATGCACCAGATAACGGCGAAGCAACTGCACAAGATCCAGATTATGAAGACACTACTTCCACTCGTATCTCAATGGAAGCCCAGACAAATGAAACTAGAAATTCGGAAATGGTAATGTCTCGTTACAAACGCAAGACCTACAAAGCAGAAAACTGGAAAAGTGAGGACCAAAAACGGGATGGTCGTGACGACAAAATGCTCCGCGGTGATGATAAACAATCTTCTGTCACAAATGACAACAAGCACAATGTCTCCATACCTGAATGTTCTGAGCCTGAGCCTTCCATTTACAACACAGGAACTATTAATGATGCATCCACTAACAGAAATAATTTTAAAGAACCAAGTTGTTCAGACGGATATGGAATAGCTTTCTCAGATGGTGGACATACTTGTAATGAAGTCATCGTTGGTATAACAAAGCCCTCTTCCACAAATGACAAAGAGCCAGTTGCCTCTACATCTACATGTTCTGAGCCCCTTGATGGTGGTCAGGAAACTGAACCGATTGATGCAAACAAGATTGCTGCCGAATTTTTATCCGGCGAAGCAGCGACTGACTTAGACGGAAATAGAACTGCTGCTACTGTTGGTGAACGTACTAATAATGAATTCATCGTTGACATAAGAGAGCCTTGTAACTACTCGAGTATCAACCCTACGCCGCAGCAGATAGTTTCTCGCCACTCACAAAAACACTATACCCATATGATTATTGTAGGAGGACCGTGTCCAACAGCCATTGGAAGTTGGATCGGTAACGTGAACGGAAATTTATTTAGCAGGCTAGTAATATTCATTCTTATTAATTTTTTCCCTTTAATGTTTATTGGTTTGGGAGACCTCTTTTTACTTTTACTACCAGCGCTCCATTCAAAAATTGCTTCTTATTTACCAAACCCTTATCTGACGAGCTCCATGTTTAACTTTCTCGTTAACAACATACTCATTTTACGTATTTTGGTTTTATTTTCGTTCATTTGCTATTGCATTCGATCTGTATTTGTATTTTCATGTCCTGACAACATTACTTGGAACTCTTGCTTTGTACATAGAAGGCATTTTAAATGTTATTTTTATGAGCATTTTTAATCGTTTTTATCACAGTTCGATCTCCCTAAATCGTTTTGCAATTGGAGCAGCAGTTGTCGGGGAAAGCACCCTACGGTCCTACTATGCATAGTATTGAATTATTTTAATCGCGTTCGTTCCTCTTTGCAGCCTTGCGAAGATTGTAGGAATTCTCCACCAAAATGTCCCAAACACCTCGAAGTTCCAGAAAACATCTTACACAATCTTAAAAAACAGCCAGACTTTTTCGTAAAACTTTGTGCAGGTCTTTCCATGTCTTTCAGAGACTTTTTTTGCTTTATACTGAGGATTATAATCCTTCTTGTGGATATCATTTTTTCTTCCCCTCTAGTTTGCCTATGCCATTGTAGAGTCCGGGTTTTGAAGAAAAGTTTAAAAGACAAATTTGGGGATTATTCTTTTATTCTCCCAATCCTTGAGTTTTTGCTCATTGCTTTTTCTCTAGTTTGGATATTATTTTTCTCTTGTAGTGGTGCTGTCATTATGGAAATTGCCATCATTGGCCTCATTAAGACACTCTCAAACCATTCAAATGAATTACTCCCGCAAGTTACGATTCTTTTTATTGCATGCCATTATTTTTGGAGCTGTTATAGCTCCTTTAAAATGCCATATAATGACCTGCTAAAGAAACTGCTTATCCCTTATCGAGAGAAATTTGACGAGTTAGTGAAAAAGGGAGGGGATAATATACTCCTTAATTACAAACAAGGAGAACATGTGAAATTAATCCCAAAAGATTTTTTCAATTATGCGTGTGAGCACAAATTGATCGACATGCCTGTCCGAGTTCACGTGGCAAAATTGTTAGTGAAATTAGTTCTAACGATACTTTTGTTTTGGTTTGTCTTTCCATTCATTAGGGCACCGAGCTTAGAAGACGACATCTTTATTATTACATTCCTTATAGGGGTTTATAAAATAATAAATGATGCTATAAATGGAGACAAAATTGACATTCTAAAAAGGATGTTGACCGAGTTTTTGATGATTACTTTAAGGGCCTCAGTTAATCCAACAATCCGATTGCTGTAGAACGCATGCGATACAGAAGTATAAAGAAAAACGACAACTTCAATAACAGATTATGGTCGGTTGACCAGTCATCATTGTAAATAATAAGTGTTTAGCAGTTTACTTCTTTTCAGTTGCCAGATGTCTTTCAGCTGGTAGACTTAAGTGTCTTTAAAGCACAAGTACTTGTTTATTGCATTAAGGTATTTAGTTCTTGTTCAGTTATTGCATGGTGCTAGTATAGAAGTCATAACATGCGTAAGCAAAGGAGTAATACCCGATTCATACTGAAAGGTGACCAATTAGTTAGCAACTTTTAAATAAATGTTTGATTGTCACAGCTAAATTGAATTTGAAATTTTAATCAAGAAAATAAAGTTTCTTAGTTACCCTGTCTGTTATTTTAAATGCAACCTTTTACAGTCAAAATACTCAGCGCATTCCGCTTATTATTTGGGAATGACTTTCATTAATCGGGAACGGATGGCTTTATTGAAATCAAAATTCAGGTTTTAAATTGATTATTGGAATATTCTAACGGTAGCCTCATTCGAAATAACGAATGTTGATTGGTTTATTTACTGACATGGGTCAAAAGTTCACAGGCGAAATACGCAACCGTAGGTCGCTGTTGGTTTCAGAGAATTCAGTCGGTTGGACTGCTTCATAGGAAATTTTCTTCACTTTTGGTGAACATTTCTCTCTCAGTACCAGCACACTACCGTTTTAAGAATTCTTCTTCGGAGTTTTGTAAATGCAGAGCTTATTTACGTAAAAAATACTCAGTGATGAATTTTTGTTGAGCGAACAGAAATAGGTCAGATGTGTCAAGCCGCCAACTGTTACCTGCTTTGCACGTGAACATTCGCCTGATGTCAATAACAAACCAATCAACATTCGTTATTTCGAATGAGGCTACCGTTGAAAGATTTCAATAATCAATTTAAAACCTGAATTTTGATTTGAATAATGCCATCCGTTCCCGATTAATGAAAGTCATTCCCGAATAATAAGCGGAACGCACTGAGTATTTTGACTGTAAAGTGATTTTTGTTGTTTCTGTAATTCATGCCAAACATCCAAGCATGTTTAGATGCTGTAATCGAATTGGGTATGACTAGTTATGTGATCAGTGTAGTTGTTTGACTAATAAAACAGCAAATCCCCTTATAAATGTTATGTATTCCACTAGTAAAGCTCAGAAGGGTATATTGAGATCTCTGAGTGCAAATAAAAATGTGATTGGTTAATCAGTAATTTTTGGTTGCAAGTACTTACTGAATTTAATTGCACGTTTTCGTAAAGAAGATCGTTTATACGAAGTAAAGTATTGTACATCTTTAATTCTAAGAGGATGTAAAAACAGTAGTTGTCTGAAAAAGTGGTGCAAAGTTGGAAATGAAAATTTTTAACGCCTCTTCGTTTCTGTGAGGAGGTAGGTTACCTGAGGGAGGGAAGGGGGTGAACGAAAACAACCATCGTTGCCATGGTATCCGCGATTGATCATGCCGGCCTCAGGCCCAGATACCACGCAGCTCTTAACAACCTCTATCACGCAGCTCTATTGTTTTCAGGGCTAGGGTCCATTGTTGTGTTGTTTGTTCTGTTGTTTTCTCAGCAAATCAGAGAAGACCTTGTAAGAGCTGCGTATTGCCCCCTCAGTGCCCATGTTTTGACCACAAATTTAACTCTCAAGTAGTACACTTTTCGGAGTCTCGTTCTCGGGTGCGTGAAAAATAATTGAAATAAAATTCCACCTGAGAGTAAGATTCATTCTCTTAGTTTGTAAAATTCGCTGTTAACATATTTTGTTTTACATTCGAGGAGAAAACGGTCGCTCTACTATGTTGCATGTCAGCCATTTTTACATTAGGAGCAAAAACAAGCACAACCATTTTCGCGATTTCTTTGAGGCTCCATTGTTTTGTTATCTTATACTTTGGATTTATAAGATTTTGAAGCCGCGAATTTGCTGAAAAGAAATTATACAAAGCTCACCTTGCAAGTTTTGGCATCCATTACAGCACACTTTTATCGTGTGGGTTTCTCGGTATAACGTCGCTCCATTCTATTGACCAGAAGTTCCAGCAGAAAGGTCAAATCTAACAGTTCGCACCATCGACAACCTCTTTGGTTGTTTTAAGCCATAGATTATAGTTCATTAATCCCTCTATGGAAGATAAGAATAATTAACCAGGCCAAAATACGCTTCATGGTATTTGTAATTTCTGTCGTAGATGCACTGAAATTGATCCCTGCCAAGGTGAGCGGAAGTAAGTAGTCTCGATGTATTTGTTTATCTATTTTTATATTAAGTATCATATTAGGAGGATATCCCTTGAGTCTCATTTGCGTACTGCCACAGACCTTATTCATAAAGTTATTATTCTTTTGTATACATGCTAATTAATCCCACTGGCTTCCTTGGCATGTGCCAAATTCAAAAGAGGGCGGCGTTCATGTTATCTGCGACGCTTTTTCGAGTACATGCAGTATTAATGCGAAGTGTTGGCAATGATGAGAGTCGTGTGTTTTTTTTCGGGGGTCATGATAACAAATATATTTTTGCCGTGCAATGTGAAACGAGCTCTAGGAAAAGTTCGAAAATGTTTATAAAAATCAGATATCCTGTCTCAATGCTTTATTTTATTAACATGGTAGTAGGGTTAGGAGTAACAATAAAGTTGTCACGCCGGGAAATCTAAATTACCGCAAGCACTGAATGAAGCAGAAAGATATTGGCTTTATAACAAGATGCAATCTTTACAGCTAAAATATTTAGTTCTTTATGTGAACTCCTGATGAAAAAGATTCTAGTCATCTGACGTCACCATCAATGAAGTGTAAGCAGAGGCTTTGACGGGTTTCTTGCGTGACAACCAAATCATTCCCACAATGCAAAGCGCAGAAATTACAGCCATGGCAAGAACTGCGGGGACAGTAGCACCTGAAAAGCACAAACGTAGGCTCTTTTAAAGAGACACTCTCCCAGCTGAAACATCGTGTTTTCACGATTATGGCCAACTATTACAGTTATTACAAGTTACAAAATACTAATAAGTACTTACTTTACATAAGTAAAGTAAGTACTTATGGCCAGGAGCTTGCTTTACAACGTCACTGCAATTAGGTGTAGTAAAAAGCAAAATTTGTCACTTTTCATGTCTTCATTTATACTTTTACTGTTCATCTAAAAAGGCTAACTTTATTAAGTTTCATTTGCTACATATGACGAGCTGCCAGTTAAATCAAACGTACACCTAATTGCAATAACGTTGTCATAGAAAAATGAAAAATGTAAAAATGAAAGAAGGCCAATAGGAATTAATTAGACATACAAAATACATTCTCGCCGGATTTTAATAATTCTTAAAGCATGCACAAGAACTATGTTTAAGAACAAGTTTTTGCATTTTTCCTTTCTCATAGTGCAACTGTGCACGTGTAACAGCTATTCTCAGCGATCTCACTTAAGCGTATATAAGGAGAATCCATTCTACATTCGCTCTCCTTTCTCGCACGTCCGTGTCCTGTACGTTTATATGGCTCACGCTCCATAAATCGCAGTTCAAGTTCAACGACCTCGCCAAGAACGAGAAGCCGTCGTTGCAGCCCAAGTTGTACTTTACCAGTCCCAACAGCTTCCCTCAAGCCCAAGCTGTCCTTCCCAACGTATTACCACCAGCTCCACCTCAAAACGACGCTGTTTTACACCCTGAACCAGCAGCACAAGGCACAGCACAAGGCGCTGCTCTAACTTATGAAATCTCTCTTGAGGTTTGCCAACTTTATTTATATCTGTTTCCCTTTCCTCCTGTTTCGTCCTCGTTTACTTGTATTCAATATATTGTTAAACCGGGCTGCCTTTTATTCTTATGTTTATAAATTTGATATTTGTTTGCCCTGCTCTGAACGCTTCGCCCTTTCATTGGGCGTTTTGCGGGCTGTTTTATAAATTTGATATTTGTTCACCCTGCTTTGAACGCTTCGCCCTTTGGGCGTTTTGCGGGCCGTTTATAAGTCTTGTATTTGTTCGCCCTGCCTTTACCGATTGCCCTTTGGGCGTTTGCGGGCTGTTTATAAATTTAATATTTGTTCGCCCTGCTTTGAACGTTTCGCCCTTTTATTGGGCGTTTTGCGGGCTGTTTTTTTAATTTGATATTTGTTCGCCCTGCTTTGAACGTTTCGCCTTTTTGGCGTCTTGCGGGCTGTTTATAAATCTTGCATTTGTTCGCCCTGCTTTCAACGATTATCCTTTTGGGCGTTTGCGGGCTCTTTATAAATTTGATATTTGTCGCCCTGGTTTGAACATTTCGCCCTTTGGGCTTTATATTCGCTAATTTTTGCCTTCCGTCCTGCTATTACACGCTGTTTGTATTATATGTGTTACCTCTGCTTTTACATTTGGTTCTCTGGGATTTTGTGATATTTTAATTTGCATATCAAATTCATATTTTTGCGTGTTTGTTTGTTGTTCACCCCGCTTTTAAAGTTTTGTCCTCGTACTTGTAGGCTTCACGGGCTGTCATTTGTCTACTATTCTCAGCGGTCTCACTTAAGCGTATATAAGGAGAATCCATTCTACATTCGCTCTCCTTTCTCGCACGTCCGTGGATTAGTGTTATGGCACTTAGTGAGGTCTTTAACTTTATCCATCTGGTCTCGTTTGCACTTCCTGCGGTCTCTCTCAACAGTTTTTTCCCACCCTTCCCGCCCTATTTCCCTCTCCGCTGCTGTTGAGAGCGTCCGCCAGGTCTCCCATTCTCATTATATAAGTGCAAGTGAGACCGGCGAAAATAGTTTACTATTTTCGCCGTCCTTATCAGTCTTAACAGCGGGGTACCAAGATCACAGGGTCAGAACCGACAGACGCCCCATACTCAACCCCAGACTCAAACCCAAAATAACATCCAACACCCAAACTGAAACCCGTGAAACAGGGGAACAAGAACGCTTTACGCTTGAAGGCGTAGAGGGAAAAGCGCAAATAAAGCTCTAAAGGGGGCAAAACTGTCAACGCGCAAATGGTAACACATGTGGGACTACAGTATTAGTCCACAAACAAGCGGGGGCAAAACTATTAAGCCGCAAATATTAAATGATGTGGGACTAAACTGTTAAGCCACAAAAACAAAGTGGCCCAAACTCTAACCCGCGAGTATTAACACGTGTGGGACTAAACTGTTACCTACAGAACAAAGCGGGGGCCAAAACTGTTAACCCGCAAAATTAAATGATGTGGGACTAAACTGTTAACCCACAGAACAAAGCGGGGCATAACTGTTAACCCGCAAAAATTAAATCATGGGGACTAAACTGTTAACCAACAAAACAAAAGCGGGACCAAAACTGTTAACCCGCAAAAATTAAGTAATGTGGGACTAAATGTTAAATCACAAAACAAAAGCGGGGCCAAAACTGAAACAAAGACAGAAACTATGGGGCGCCATTCCCCGAGAGAGAAAGGGATCTTAAACTTTAACAAAACATCTAAAACTAAGAGTAAACCCGGGGAATGGCGGCCCTGGCGCCCGGTTATCCGAGAGGGACGTTGTGACCCCTCCAGGCACCGCCATTATAACGAACCTAAGTGATGTGAAAAAACTAAGGAGCTTATCCCCCCCCCCCCCCCCCCCCCCCCCCCCCCCATACAAGGGAGTAAAATGCGAGGGCAATATGACAAAGGGAGGACCCCTGGGACAATGCAGAGACTTGTGAAAGAGCAAGGGGCGTGCTAGCAAGGACTTGTGAAATATAAGCGCTGTAAATAGTAAACTATTCTCAGAGAATGACAAAACCGGGTAGCAACATATTTCCAACATGGACGGTTAACATATGATTTCAACTTTTACCAAGGTAAACTTCAAATAACAATAGTGTGTGTGCGGATGACGTCACAAACTTACCGGCGGCCATGTTGGAGGACTGACGTAATCAAAATGGTGACTGAAACAACATAACTTGAGCCTCCGATGCTGTAAAATATGCTAAAATCTCGAAGGCCTCATTCAGAAACCTCCTGTGAGTATTCTATCTTTGTTTGGAAATGCCAAGCGCTTCGAAAAATTAATTTGGTTTTGTAGTTGACGAATTCTCCCAGCTTGTGCATACTATAAAATCTCTATGTTCTCGACACTCGGATTTTCTAAGTGTCGTGAACACAGCAATTTTGTAGTATGCACAAGCTCGGAGAATTCGTCAACTACAAAACCAAATTAATTTTTCGAGGCGCTTGACATTTCTAAACAAAGATAGAATACTCTTAGGAGATTTAAATGAAGCATTTCGTGAAAATTCTGTGAGAATTTCTGAGGCATTTTGAAGACCCTTTGAAGACTGTGCCCTGCTGCCGGGCTCACGCTACTAATCGCTGAAGGTTTTCCACTAGTTCCAACCCAAATTCCCCGAAAATCAGCCGTACCTTTTGCTTTCCAACCGAAAATACCGGTTTTCTTGGCTAAATAGTAAGCACCCGGGGAACAAGTTCCCCACAGAAACCACTTCGAAACAAAATTTCGTGCAGACAAATTGCAGCGTGCAATCAAGGAACCGACAAACTAGCGAAAGAGACACGCTACAAGACTGATTGTACGATTTGTCGCGACCATGAAAATGAGGCATTTTATAAGAAATATTGTTGACGTAAAACCGATTTTATAAGTGTGGCTGATTTTCTACTCTGTGATAATGTTTTCAAGGTTTAAAAAAATCGGGCCGCCAAATCGGCAAATCGAATTGATCGAAACAAATACGGACCAAATTATCGAAAGAAAAGGGTTTTTGGGATTTAAATTAGCACAAATGACAAAAACGCACTGTACATTAGCTTCTTTTTCGATTTTAATTCACAACGTTAGAGGAAACACGAGTTATGATTTCAAAAGCGCTCGCACTGCCCGCTCTCTAGAAGGTAAACACAGGGAAAACCCATCAAAGTGGTCCTCCAACATGGCGGACGGTAATTCAAGGGTCACGTGAGCGCACACACTCTATAGCCGCTGCACGCTTAATTTAAATTAACAATAGACGCTGCACGCTTAATCGTGCCGCGGCTATTGTTATTTTGAATTAACCCAGGTAAACGTTGAAACGTGTAACCGCGTGTCGCTGTGACGATTAAGCTAATTAATTCCTATTTGGCTTTTTCCATTTTTCATTTTTCATTTTTCTATGACAACGTTATTGCAATTAGATGTATTCAGAACTTACCGTAGTTGTTCTTAGTTTCACATAACCAGCTAATTCAGTTATTTTCCTTGGTTAAGAATATGTACTAACCTGAACGTAAGAAACTAAAAACTTGTACCTTTTTTGTCAAAAAAGCATTATACGTAAATAAAACAACCAGGTGTCAGTGAAAAACTAAATATTAATACTTACATCAAAAAGACGTTACACTTACTTATCATCCGGGAATATGTCCAAAGCAACTGTAAAGGTTCCTTTCCCATCTTCATCAAAAACCAACTTTTTGATGTCAGGTTTCACTCCAACAGCAGTAGCATCACCTGAGTTCGTATAGAAACAGCTGAAGGGTATCTCAATCTCACGAACTCTCGTTATAATAGCGTCATTTGCCACTGGGATTTCTAAGACCGTGTTACTGTAGACCACAACACCATTTTTGTGTCTGGCGATCGTACCACAGCCGGTCAGTGCTGTCTGTAGGGTGTAATGAGTGCTTGTTTCCGTAGCAACGCAGTTGACATCTCTGAGAGTGACATGTTCACGGTTCAAACCGAGGAGGAGAGCTTTGGGCAGAGTGATTGACATGTCATTTTGGTGGCATTGCACAGCGACACAAGAGGCTGCACGAATCAAGAGTAAAGGAATCAAGTTGAAATTAGGTTATTAATTTATTGTTTTTTGTTGTTTTGCTTCATTAATTTAGAGGACGATGCTAGAAAAACCAAAGCTTCCTCACCAACACAAGTACGGCGATTGGGTGCTAAATTCAGGTCGGGGTCTGGGCAAGAACAAGTATAGCTGCCGAAAGTGTTGGTGCACTTGTGTGAGCATCCGCCATTTTGTTTTGCACACTCGTTGTCATCTATAAAAAATAATAATGTCATAACACCTCGTTTTTAGTAATAATAATAAGTACATAATTAAAGCTTCAACATTTGTAAAGCAACTGTTTTTTTTTAAATGTTGTAATATATGAACTAGGAAAATAACATCTCATTAAAAAGGACGTGTATTTCAGATAGTCGCAGAAATGTTAATTGATTTGGTTTTAATTGTATTAAATAGTAGGCACAGTACGCACTTTTATGCGTTACTCCTAAAAGAGAGCGATTGTCCGGTAACATCTAGGGACAACTGTTTTTAAGATGTTCCGGTGTTTTTAATAATTACATGTACCATCCGGAGTTTGCTTTAAGGTGGCTAGCAATAGTTCCCAGAATTTTCAATCACCTATACTTTGATGGATCAATACTATAAATCTTTATCAGTTGATGCTTCAATAATGGTATCGAACAAATGGAAATAGGAGACGTCCGCGCGCAGGCTAAAGTGTCCTTTAAGTTTAAGAAACATTAACTATAGTTTATTATTAAGGAAAGCGCTAGACGATTTTTACTCGTAAGGCTTTATTCAATTTTTAATGCTTTTAACTATAGTTTTTTATTTAATTTGTAATTTGGTGCATGATTTGCTTTTTGATGTATATCTTTTTAGTAAACAATCAACCAATCATTGGTGAACAAGTTGTGGTCTCTTTTATGATGCAACAGGTTACCATAGTAACAGTATAACCTGTTAAAGACACCCTTAATTTTAGCTTTACGTGCTTATAACTAAAAAACGAGCTGGATGACCCTCATTTTTTATTATCGAGTTGTAATTGGCATGTTAAGATACAACTTTTGCAAAGTTTAAAGAAGTTCCGTACATAGGGTTCAGAGCCACCTTAACTTTTCGAAAATTTGGGGGTCATCCAGCTCGTTTTGGAAAATTCTGGGAACTTTTGTGAGCCACCTTAAGCTGGCTTTATTATCTTGAAATAGGGATAAAAAATCGCCAAAAGTAATGAAAGCAAAGAAATATTAACTAAATAGACAAAATAAATAGCTAAAAAAGTCAAAATTCCACAAGAATGGCAATTTTGATTTCTTGACCGTCTGTCACGAAATCAAATTTGATGAACTGTAATCCACTTCAATCCTTACAATCCTGCACTTTATCTCCAAACTACTGCTTCTGGTTTGGTCTATGGAATCGTTTTATCCAATTAATTTGTATATTGGTGGCAATTAGCAATATAACATGTGTTCCTTTATGTGGCGTACCTGTTTCGCAGTTGATTCCTTCGTAGCCAGGTCGGCAAGTGCATTTGTATCCCTTTGGACTGTCAGTTGTTGAACAAATTGCTCCATTTTCACAAGGATTGGGCTCAGGGGCCCACATTTGCTAAGAGCTGAGAAAAGACATTCTAGACATTGGTGTAATTTTATGCTGTGGCAATTAATAAAGCTTTTAAAAGCAACGAGGGTGCTCAGTGGTCCCCAGCGAAAACCTCAATAACCAGACCGGGGACTGATTGTGACCTTTTGTTGAGCTTTTTAAAAAATAAAACCGTTGTTTGATCCAAAAGATATTTTTAAGTTGATTGTTATGCTGTAACTTGACAATTGTGCAGTTCGAAGTCAATTTTTTTTCTTTTAATCAACTCAATGTACGTTGAAAAGTCGAATAGTGAAATAATTCGTGTTTTTAGAGTCGCGTTAGTGAGTTATAGAGATTTGAATTTACAAAATGCTAACTAGATAACGTCAAATCAAGACTTTACCATTATTTCTACTTCAATTTACAATATGCAGTTCACAGTTTAAGCATAATCAATTTAAGAAATACTAAATAAAAACTGTTAATAGTCAATTGACTTGTAAAAAAAATATTACTTGGAGGTGGTGGTCGCACTACAGTCAAAAACAAAAATTAGCCCGTGCAAAATGACATAAAAACAAAAACATTCCACAAAAAGCGTGTCCCACCGGAGCGGTTTCTTTTAATTTCCTCGATTTTTTCACGGGCTAATTTTTGTTTTTGACTGTAGTGCGGTCAGGCCCTTAGGCGCTTTAGGCGTTTAAGTAATGATCCGCATAAGAAGGATAGCGCCAACGGCCATGCACGATGGAATGTCAACTTTTTTCATTGTTACAACTAGTGATCTCATTGGCCTGGACTCAAAAGCTGCTAAAAAGTTAAGGTTCAAGGTGCATTTTGTCTAATTTTTTTAAGGTTTCAAGTAATTTGAGACCCAATCGCACAACGTGCAAGATTTAAAAGATATTGTATTTGGGGAACTTCATCAAAGAAGCAAAATTATTAGCTATTGTCTTCTGCTATTCTTATTGGTTAAACACAAACATTTTCTAAAATTTATTTGACGCAAATAAATCTCTATATTCTATGTGGGAAAGAGCCAATGCCGCAGAACAATGAAGTTTACTATAGTTCTTATGTGGAGTTTTACTTAAGACCTACACAAGGTAACAAAACACGAAGTACCACAATCAGCATTTATTCAAACGCGAGTCTTATTACATCATTAAGGGATTTTTTTTTCCCTAGCTAGATGGCTTTTGACACTTTAATAAAGTTTCTATTCTATTCTATTCTATTCTATTACATTTGTAAAGGAAAGTTAATTTCATTATGAAGAACTAATGAGAAGGGAAAATAACACATGATGAGGTAATCCGCGGTTAAACGCGTGAAGTATTTCAAAGGAAATGTAATAATTAAAAGAAAATCTTTAAAAAAAATGCATAACGTGAGTGTGGATTACATCAATAAACGTTAGTCTTTCGGTGTTTTTGAAAGGCAGGTTGATAACAGAAACAATGTAAGCTAATCAGCTTTTAAGCGTGTTAAATATTTCAAAAAATCATAAAAGATATAACAACGATTTAGACACTTTTCCAAACGTGAGTTCAAATTACATCATCCTTGTTTGCGATAATTTGAAAGAAAAAAAGATTTTCAACTGTCAATATGAAACAGTTTCCTAACCAATGACATTCCGTGAAAAAACCTCAGTCCTATAAAAAGGCGATGTCATTTTTCAGAAATCAGATCAGTCACCATTTTTTTTGGAAAAGGAAGAGGAATTGGACATTTCTATATAGATTCGTCATGAGTCCCTTTGCTGTGCTAGCGTTGGTGCTTTGTTGTAGCCTGGCTGCCACCGGAAAAGGTCTCTTGCATGAAATGTTGTCCACAAACCAACTCGAAGAATTTGGTATTTTGCCTGATGGAACTTTCATTGAGGATTCCTCTGGTGGTAAGATACTCATATCTGCGAATAGTGGTTAGATGGAAGCGAGTGGCGTAGAGTTCTAGACTTCCACTTGCCACGGTCATTTTGAAATTCGATCGATGTCTTCGGTATTTTTGAGAAATACACGCCAAGTAGCACATTTATTCTTTTCTGTTTATTCTATAGTCAGTCCATGTACCAGCGGCCCTTGTAAGAACGAAGGCAGCTGTTCAGAAGGTGCAGGCGATAGCTTCACTTGTCAGTGCACCGGAGGATTTGAAGGAGCAACTTGTGAGCAAGGTACAACAGTAAAAAGAACTTGCTTATTAGAATCATGCTAATACAAGCGAATATAATTTAAAATCAATTCCAAATTGTTAGTCTTTTCAAAATTAAAGAAGTGATTTCACGGAACGTAATAACTGATTCTAATTTTCCAAAATATTCTTACCAAGATATTGATGAATGCGCAGTTAATAATGCTGGATGTTCTCACGACTGCACCAACACAGTTGGTAGTTACACGTGCTCATGCCCGGATGCAGAGTTGTCATTGGCTGATGATAAGCATTCATGCGAAGGTAAGGTTATCTTCATAGATACAACATAAAAATGATTTGCATGAAAACAATAGAAACATCAACAATAGAAACATTTTTTCTATTGGTCATATAACGGGTTCTTCCTTTATTTTCCAATACAAAAAACTCTCAATTGAGGATTATTAGCTGGATGGTCGGGCTAGTGTACAGGCTAAGCTAAGCTAGTGTATACATGGGCTAAGCTCAGAAATCAGGCTCCTAAATTCCCGCGGGTTGCCTACAGCCCTAACAAAGATACTTACCGAGATTCTTGGATTCAATGACGTTCCTTCTTCCCAGGCAACACTTGAAAGGAAATCCTTGGCCTTTTTCCCCGTTTTCAATTGTCCAAGATTAAAATCTATTTATATCGGATACTCAATGATGTCCTCACAACTACATCATTTGCCGTCAGTTTTATTGTTAACTGTATTTATTTAAAAACCTTGTCAGTATGTGGAAGATCTTTGGGAAATAACTGGAAATGAACCCAGTTAGGTTTTTAACTTTTTCTGTTTTTAATATATTTCACAGCAAAAGGTGTCATCATCAACTGCCTTCAAAACAAGATGTCCATAACTATCCCGAAACCCATACTCAAAGGAATGGACCGAGAGCATATTCGACTCCTGGACCCGAAATGCGGAGCAACTGAAACTCCTACGCACTTCAATCTAAAAACACCGCTGACCGGATGCGACACCAAACGGAAACACACCAAGTCTGCCATTGTTTACAGCAACAAAGTGCTAGAAATTCCACTGGAAAAGAACGACATAATAACACGCGTCAGGGAAATTGAGATCCCTTTCAGTTGTTATTATTCCAACTCACGAGTGGCTACAGCCGTTGGAGTGAAACCTGAAAACCGAAAACTGGTTTTCTCGGAGAAAGGAAAAGGAAATTTTACTGTTATGCTGGAAATGTTCCACAGCGAAAGGTATGGAATTAATTTTACATCCTGACATAGAACAGTTTGCAATTGAGTGTCGTAAACACGTGATTACAGAGTAATCACGCTGATCAATCACAACATCGCAAACAATTCAATAAACTAATCAGAAAACGAAGTGAATCAGACAGCCAGGCGCGGGAAAACGCGTGAGAGCAAGTCACCATGGGTTTTACTTCTGTTTGGTGGGGCGAGATTTTTTAGCCAATCACAATGCAGAGCAATGCAAAACCAAACCAATCGCAAAATTACTTTAAAAAAATTACTTATAATAACTTTATTTTGCGAGAGTGACACGTAACAGCAGAGCTCATGAACCTGTGGCCCTCTTAAAATATACCAATACATACAAAGGTCGATCATAAAACTATTTACAATGATTGGTAAGAAATACTTGGAAATGGTAAAATTAACTGAAAATTCAGTTATATACTAATTTAAAAAGAACAATGATAAAAGACTAATTTAGAATGGATTATAGTAAAAGTCACATTAAAATTTCGAAGCGGTCAACGTCTTTGTAAGATTTAAAAAATTCGACTCAGAGCGAATCTAAAAGAACCAACGCTAAGTTTATTCCTCGTTTTCGTGTGCATGGGAGGCTGTTCCAAAGTTTAATTGTGCTAATTTAACTGTGAACTAATTTTGTTATTCAAGCGTCAAACTCCAGGTCAACCCCGAAGGATTCACCTATTTAGACTCATGACGTTCATTCACACCCTACCCGTGTTTCAAAGAATACTTAATAACGTTTCCTGTTTTAGTGATACTTCATTTAACTTTCATTCAGCCGGAAGAATTATTGTTAAGAACCAGCTATACAGATACTTTAATTAATTGCCGCATTACTGACTATTTCTCTGTATCTTATTTTCTCTTAGTTATACCGCAGCATACAGCCAAGATAACTTCCCTCTGTCATTTAAACTTCGTCAACGAATATTCTTGCAAGCGAAAGTTGAAAGCAACGACAAAACATTGTCAGTGATGCCTGAAAAATGCTTCGGTACTCCAACTCCAAACGCAAACGACGCTAAAAAGTTTCTAATGTTGGATAATGGGTAAGATGAAATACCGTATAGAGTCCCGAAAGTAACGGCTACCCAAAAGTAACGTTAAATTTCGGACCTTTCTAGTAATTCCCGAAAGTAACGGCCCACCCGAAAGTAATGGTCCAATCCATACTGAGGTCAAACGTTTCCTGCAGATGGAATAGCTCAGTGTTTTGCTGTACCATAATGCCGAGGGATGCCGAATAATAAATTAGAAAGAGAGAATTAAAATGACATTATGCCTATTCCGTGGTTGTGTTTATCATCGTTCTTTTCTTCCGGATGCCCGAAAGTAGCGGCCCCTTAATTAGGCCTGCTAATTTCGAAAGTAACGGGGCCGCTTCTTTCGAAACTCTACGAAAAAAACGTCCTTTGAAATGCTGATGTTACGAACAACTTCGGATAGCTTTTTGAAACAAGAAATTAAGATATTTTTTTTTAAATATCATTTGTTGTCAAAGTTAAGTTAAACCAGCCAACAAATTTCGTCAAGCTGTTGAGGCGAAGCATGCACACTTGTATACAATTTTCGATTTTTTTTCCTATTTGGAAGTTCATTTACAGTCCATTCTTGTCAACCAGAGAAAAAAAAAGCGAATTCCAAATACAATTATTAGTCTTGAATTTCGCCTTTTTCCCTACATACTCGTTTTGTTACCTTCCGATATTTGCTATTAATGAGATTAAGCACTGCTTTCAATATCATTTACAAATGTACTTGTATGCCCAGAATATGTCACTACGTGACCTTAAGAGTAAAAAATATAAATGAAACACATTTTAATGCTACTTTTCCCAGCTGCGCCATTGACGACACAGTAGTGCTCTACCCCTCCCCCACAGGCACCTTTCGCTTTGGTTTCGAAGCCTTCGCGTTTGTAAATCAGCCGTTTGCCTTCATTCATTGTCACGTGGTTATCTGCAATGCGTCCGATGCTCAGTCCAGGTGCGCCCGAGGATGTGAGAAGGCAGGTCGACTCAGACGAGATGTCGGACATCGCAGCGTGTATTCCCTGGCACAAGGACCAATCACACTGGATTACAATTACGAATATCAGAAAGATGACGATGTTGCTGCCAAGAAAAAGGACCCCGTGGGTAAGCAAGTAGCAACAAAAAATGCTTTTGCTGCGAATCACTCACGTTGAATGATTATATTTAATTTAGTTAAGATTGAGTGCTGAAAAAAACTGTTACAAAGACAGTCAGACTTTTCGGGGATAACCCCTTCATCAGTGTTTGTGTTCTCACTTGTTTCTCTCGTGAGAAGAAAAACACTGATGAAAGGGTTATCCACGAAACGTCTGACTGTCTTTGTAACAGTCGGTTTCACCACTCGATCTTGACTAAATTTCAATATTAAGCAAGTAGCAACGATTATTAAGCTTAATATCAGGCCCAAGGCATCTTGAAAACAAAATTACCATTTTTTAATAAACTACTTTAAAAAAGCTTCAAAATTTGTAATACTTACTCTCCTGAAATTCCGATATTTAATTATATATTTTCATCGATTTCACTTAAATTCTCCATATCGAAAAATAAGTATCCTTAAAGTCGTTAATTAGTTCGTTATGATCTTTTACATGCCAAAAACCCCAAAAGCTTTGAATTGTATGTGGGTTTCACTTATGCTCACATGTATGTGAAATGTTACTTTAAAATTATAGAAAATGGAGGACAAAAAAAGTTTAATCGTCATTTCACTCTGAAATTTATTGTGTATTTGGCTTATGTGGGCTCAAGGATTAACAATTGGCAATCGCTAATTTAAGTTTAAAAGTGCGCATTTAGTTATATGAACTTTATTTTATTATTACCAGCTGGAGTGAATGTCCCACTTGTTGCAGCCATGTCCGCCATGACAGCTCTCACCATGTTTGGTATGGCATTCATGGCTTTGAGGAAGAGATCACGTCACCCTGGCTATCTCCAATTAAATGAATAAAATGTTTCCTAAAACACTGGAAACTTTAAACCCAATAAATCACCTGTTAAATCAATGGAATGTGTGCTCACATTGTTTGAAATGGCGTTCATTTACTGAACGAAATGGTGGATCAAAGTATAGTTTGTCCTATGAACTGTTGAAGTCTGAAGGTTTTTGTTTCTATTTTTTGTATTGATAGCATCAGAAACCTATAATTAGTTTGAAACGTGCAAATACCTCTGTTACGCTTCAAAATAAGCTTTCCATTATTCAATTTGCTAAGAAGTTGTTACAGCTATGTTTGGAAAATCAAGAAAAAAATATTAACCAATCAATTCGCTAGAACAACTTGCTTCCAATCTCCCTGGACCGAGGGGTTTCCAAATATGGTATTAAGAAAAAAATGAATATTTCGTGTTACACGTGTTACACGTTTCAACCCACTTTATAAGGATAATTAAAGTGCCCCTGTGATCAAATTTTTGATTTTCATTATTTTTTACATTTTCGTGTACAATTAGACTTTCTTACTCATCTTGCCAAATTTCAATAGGCCATTTCCGATTTGCCTTTAGCCTCTCTATCAAAGCGAGGCTAGGTGCGAACCCTTTCATACGAAAATGAGTTTTCATTCACATGTAAATAAGTTATATTTGCATGTGAAAAACTCATTTTCATATGAAAGGATTCGCACCTAGCCTCGCTTTGATAGAGAGGCTAAAAGCAACTCGAAAATGGCCTATTCATTACGAACATCACAAGTCATTTTATGGGAAAAAGTGACGTAAAAGACTCAAACATAATCACGGGTTGAAATTATAATAACAATAAGTATTGAAAATCACGCGAAAAGCAACAAAAACTTTGGACTTGTTCTTCGTGCAATTTTCTATGCTTATTGTTATAATAATTCCAACCCGTGAGGTATGTTTGAGTCTTTGACGTCACTCTCCCATTCGCAACCAAGCCTTGGAACAGGTTAATTAATGGCGGCCGTAAGTTCTCTGAAATAAATGTTAAAATAAAATGACTTCTCCTGCTTCTGATGTTCGTAATGGATTGAAATTTGGCAAGATAAGTAAGAAAGTCTAACAGTACACGAAAATGTAAAAAAAAAAATGAAAATCAAAAATTCGATCACAGGGGCACTTTTATTAATGATTACGTGATCAATATCTAGTATTATTATTCAAGTCCCGTTTCCTCTTGAAGAAAGTTTTTCAGCTGTCCGAAAGATGTTGGACAGACATTTTGGACACAAAGTTGTCGAAGAGAACTTGCCGATTTTCGCGCTCACATTTACAAGAGATCGCAATAAGACAATGGTGACAGATGCATCGTTCAAAGGGAAATATCACGGGAATTGTGACCTTTTTTGGTCAAAGCCATGCTACATACTTTAACTTATTTAGCAAATAATCTAAAAAACACCAAGTACGGTGGCCGATAAGAACAAAACAAAACCAAAATGAAAACAGAATCACAAAAGAAGAAAACGTACTGTAAACACAAAATTAGAAAACAAAAACACAACATAGAAACACAAAACTTAAAAATCATAAGCATAGACTTTGGCAATTTCATTCCTTCGTTTTTAAGGTCGCGGGGGATACCTGGTCATGAATAATTTCATAAGGCAACATTTTAGCAGGGGTGTCACTTTGAAAAACGTTATATCGTGAATGTTTGAAAGCCGATTTCGCTAAAATTTAACAGAGATATTGGCGAATAATAAAAGTGCATACATGTAAGTATTCTTTTTTATCGAAGGGATCGCGCTTTGCGGCAATGCTGTAAGCCACTAAAGTTATTATTTTTTAAAACGTGTTTTTTTGTCCAAGTTTGCTCCTCAAGAAGAATACAAAGCAAGTTGATTTCACCACTCATTGAATAGATCCGTCAAAACGTCTATTGTGTCATATCTGACGCCGATTTTTTTTTATTTCAACTTTAATTAAAAATTATTAACTTTTTAAGGAGTAAAATTGTCCATGTTAGAATTTGAAGCCTCATATCTTCCCTATGAAAGCCTAATTAAAAATTTTGAGTCGGATATGACAATCTACAATACACTTAGATTACCTCCCTGCAGTGTCAACTCATTAAATTCTCTATCCGCGCTGAATTCTTGGACACAAAATTGCTTGTTTTTACGCTTCCGAAGGCTTCCCGAGCAAACACGAATGCAAAAATATAAAATTATTGTTTCTCTATGCCTTCGTTATGCTAGCTCTCTTGGCATATGTTAGGGATTCCTTGGCTAACTTTTGTTGCAATATAAACAGTGATCGGCTGCAGTTTTTGTAATTGTTATGAATATGCTAGGATCAGTCAATATCTCAGCCCGTGATTTAGTGTCTAAGTGTGCGGTGTACGAGACTTGTGAGAAAGTGGATCTTTATCACGGACTGGGATGTAAGCATCTGAGACCCAAGTCTGAAGCTCTTGCCTGTCGTGTCTCTATTCATGTCTATTGGAATCAAGACTTCTTGAAGTTTATGTTTTAGCTCCTTGTTTTATTCTGTTGAGTAGTGTTTCTTGGAGCTTGAAGAACCTCCGTTGTTTCATCATGGCGTTATTGCATCCAACATGGCTTGTACAGATATGGTGATCTGTTTTGAAAGTCTCACGGATGCTAGGGATTTCTTACATTTTTTCAAATGTGAATGTCTCGTGGAATAATATGAAATCATTTCGTTGTACACGAAATGTTTGAAGCTTTTGTACTCTTGTAGACTGCAAAACAGTCGTTTTGTTTTTTTCGCTGGCTCGCCAGTCGCCGAAAGGCGCGAAGCGCCGTTTTGCAGTCTTGTACTCTTGGGGCCGGGAGAGGACCGAATGCTCCGTTTTCTCATTGGCTCATTTCATTGAACCAATAACATTGGTGTAGTTTCGATCCGACGTTAGGTTGTGTTTCTAACTGAGCTTGACCACTTCTCACACGGTTTCGGGTCTCGGCCACAACGATAAATAAAACAAGAGACTGGAACAAAGCGCGCACTAGCGTAACCACCGGCGGCCATGTTCGTGTTAAATGCATGCCGTGAATCGCTTGTCACATGATCAGTTGCGTAATGTCAAATGGCCGCGCTAAGAACTTGGGGCGATAGGGCCCTCAGTGACACTTGCGGCGATACGATATATTAGAAACTGACGTAAAAAAAGATATATATATTAAACTCGTGTCTATATACCAAATACCAAAAATTCAGGAAAAACGATGTACTTTATACCCGTATTGCGACAACAAAATACTGTATACCTGAATTAAAAAGGCCCCGGATACCGTATTCCCAAAACCCCCGGCCGGGCCTGAACCTCGTTCCCAGAGTATCTCATTTTCCCGACACCTGGGGGCGGGAAGATGAGATACCAAAATTATTAGTGGGCGATAGCCCATCCCCATAGCTCCGCGGTCGCCCTTAAGATTTCGGTCTCAACCGCTGCCATGAAAATGTTGGCAAAAGCCACTGAATTTTCGTTTCCATAGCGGTGCCATGTGTAAAATGCGGTAAAATATATGTTAGTCATTTGACGGTACTTTGATTTACAAAGTGTGCAGAAGGTGCCAAACAAATTTCAATGCATTGGCATGAAAAGACCTTGCTCAAGATCAGTGTAGGAATTTTTTTGTCCCGAGGTATTTCCTTGCAAGATTTTTTTTTCACTCAAAATGAGTCTGCAGGATATTTTTTCTGGAATCACTCAACGCCCCCCCCCCCCCCCCCCCCCTCCCCCTCAAAAGTCAAATGGTCGGCCCTTTATGGGTTTCTGATAGTATACATAGAAGATACAGTAATCCTTGGCTAATGCTTAGTTAACGTATGAAATATTACAAAACACGTATATCAATACACACGCATGAAAACACGCCCTGTGTCGCTTTAGAAGTTTTTATAAGTTACAGCTATTTCAATTAACGTTGTCGGATGAAAAAGGCGAAAAGCCAAGACCGAAAGGTAGTATGGGATTTTTATGCAATGGCTATTTACAACTAACCATACCACCTTGCGGTCTTGGCTTTGAGCTGTCATCCGACAACGTTAATTGAAATAGCTGTATATATAAAACATAAGGAAGGGTGTTTCATCAGGATTTCCAAACACCGAGAAGTGGCTTGAAACTTCGAGGTGTTTGGATACCTAATGAAAAAACTCTTTCTAGTGTTTGATATACCCTCTCAAACTGATCATTAGGGTCGCGGGGGACAGGTTCCGGTCATCAGTATGCATTTATGAAAACAGTATGCACGAAGCGCGACGGCTGATACCGAAAATGCACAAAATATTCGCGAACAGGCTCTGTAATGTTTTTGGTGGTGACTAGAATGGATACTCCAAAATCAGGTTGGACCACTTCGGACGCCTTAGTGAGACTTATATAACGGAGTAACTGGTTAGCTTGCAGTTGAGGTTGGGGTTAGCAGTTTATATAGTTAAATTTAGGCCTAAACAACCCGAGAAGCTAGGTGGTACAACGGTAAGGTAGGCTATGTAAGCCTAACCCTAGCTGAGGTCACACGTTCAATCCTGAGTGGGGATTTTAGATTTTCTTTTTTACACTTAAAAATTATTGAAAATAAATTCAGTCTAACTGTCGACATTACGTTATATTAAATGGCTATGCACAGCATGAAAACATCCTGTAATTAAAGAGATTTATATCCCAAAGATCAAAGAGTCATACAATACATATCGAGCATTTGTCACATCTCTATTTTGGTGATCTAAAGGGAACAAATATCTCGTAGACCTTTTTGGGAAAACTATTCTAAAGGCTTTTTTATACATTTTGCGACTATAGCGGGAGTCGTGTTTGGTCTGTCACTTTTATCATACTACTACCATACACACTGGTCGACGACAAAGGAAGCGGAAGAGGGCAACGAACAATGCGTTTTTTCCCAAAGATCAAAGAGTCATACAATACATATCGAGCATTTGTCACATCTCTATTTTGGTGATCTAAAGGGAACAAATATCTCGTAGACCTTTTTGGGAAAACTATTCTAAAGGCTTTTTTATACATTTTGCGACTATAGCGGGAGTCGTGTTTGGTCTGTCACTTTTATCATACTACTACCATACACACTGGTCGACGACAAAGGAAGCGGAAGAGGGCAACGAACAATGCGTTTTTGTTGCCTTAAGTCACCTTAAATCGCTTAAAGTCGCCTAAAGTTACGGCGACTTAAGGTCCCAGAGTAGGCCTTATGTCCTCCCATGACCTTCCGTACACCGGACGCTCCAACCACTTAGATACATGGAGACTCGTGGCAAGCTAAGACATATTCTAGGTTCGTATGTGACACACGTCCTGCATACTGCCAGGAAGCAAAACAAAACATGTTACATTTGGGGACACTGACAGACTGACTTGTGTCAGTTTATTTTTTATGCTGCCACGTGGAACCTCAATAGGATAGATTTGCGGAAGAGCGCTAAATAGACACTACCACAATCCTGAGTGGGCATTCAGTGGCTTGATCACGGATTACATCAACCACCTCGTTGTCTTTGTTTCCAATTTAAAGGTTAAAAAATAGAAAAGTAAACGAAGAATGAGTAATAACGTATAACCGGTTAAGGTATATGTTTGTGTTATTCCCGAGTGATATGTGACAAGCGGCAAGCAATAGAATCCCCTAAGATGGTGCTCCCTGCATCATGTACCCAAACAAATCATTTTCAGGTATATAATATTTTACTTCAAGAAAAATTTGGGTATTCGGTATAAAATATTTTACAATGTTAAGGTATATTGGTATCTTACGGTAAAAAATCGAGTATATCGGTATCCCACTACCCCCCCCCCCCCCCCCCCCCCCCCCCCTGGCCGGGCCTTGAGGTTGGGAATTTTTTTTTTTTGGCATTTGGTAAAGTACTTCTAATCTTTGTGTTAAAAGTAAACCCAATTTTTTGGGGTTCGCTCGACAACATTTACAATGACCACAATAATGCCGACTTAGTGACAGAACTGTCTTAAGGTGATTCACAAATTACAATTTTTGCGCATAATAAATTGCGTCATTTGCGCGTGCACGAGCGCGCGCACTCTGAAGGAAGAGGGTTTCCTTTAAGGATTCAATTACAAAGAGGATTTCGCGCTGGTCGGGAAGAATAGCTTGACAACGATATATCGCGATTTAAAGAAAAGTTAAAAATTGTGCTTTGAAATATTTGTATTTGAATGCTGTAAAGAACACGTCTTCAGGTAGTGTTGGGTATGCGCGCACGCCGCGAATTCTTTAATTTCTTTCGTAATCTTAATTCCTGGTCAACTAAAATAGTTTATAATGTAAGATCAAAGTAAATTTTGTTGAACTGCTCTATTATTTTAATCCAAGCAATGATTTTTTTTAGAAATTATAGTCCCCTTTCTGATTACTAGGGTTCAGTAATGAAACCTCGCGGGTCGTATAGTTACTATAATAGCCATCCATGTTGTGAAAAAACGAGCACGGCGACCTCTATTTTTTATTTCATTTTTGTGATGCTCATAACATAATTACCATCTGGACCAAGTTTTAGAAAATCGTAAAAATCCCTTCTTTTTCAATGGAATCACCTTAAGTAAACAGCTATAATGCAACTATTATTTCATAACACTCATAAAATGAGACAACAGGAAATTCGCTTCCCATCGTTCCCCGCGCTCCCATTTTATATTTTACTGTTCTTTACTGATAGGAGCCTCTGCGGAGAGGAAATGATAACCGCAAACGTAACTTTGGAACATTTACTGACGCTGACCTCCTTCATATAGCCAACTGACTGGACTAGCATATCATGAACCCGAAATAGGTCCAACGCGAAAACTTTAAGACATTTCTATTTTCTTGATAATTTGTTCTGTTCGGTGAAATCCACTTTAAATGGTAAAAGAACATAAATTAAGGACTGGCTTTAATATTAAGCTTTTGTCACTTTGAATGAACGTCATATCACATTATAATTATGTTTTAAATGTACGTTCTTGTGCAAAAAAAAAATAACAGAATAGATAAGCTCGCGCCGTCGGCGCTCGTTGATCTCGCGCGTACCCCACCAATCCAAAATATGCTCCGCGGTCCCTGAATTAAGTCACAACGAAACAATACCATTCGTACCCCCCCCCCCCCCCCCCCCCCTTAAAAGTCAACTGATCGGCTCCTAAAAAAAAACAAACATCAACAACTCAATTTAATCTATCAGCACAATTTTATTTATATTTCATTTCTCTTTTCTACAACAAAATGCCTTCAATGCATTAAAATTAACGAATTAATTGGTTTGTAAACTATGTCCTCCCTTTTACGCCTACAAAAATGGTAATAAAGTGCAACGACATGCCTAACCTGTATGTTATGATATTAAAATTTTCCCAGGAAACAACTTATTCTTCGAAATAAAATGCACTAAAATTTCAGGGATTAATCGGCAAAGTGACCGTTCCTTTACCGGAAAAAGGTTACAAAGCGTCACAATATGCTCTAAGTTATAACGATACCAAGAAAATTCTCGATAAAGCACTCAGGAAGGACTGTTAACAGTCGCCTGTTATGTTCTGAGCTGACACGTTTTGACCCTGAGCTGTCACGTTATAAGCTGAAAAATAAATAAAATACGATATTTTTTAATAAAGCATATAAAATTAATAAATAGTTGTTCTTTTTTCTGTATTTTTGGATTGCAAGGTACTGGTACTGGTGCATACGCAGGCTTTTACAATAATTTGTATTGGTTATTGAGTTAATCAAATTTAATTCCTTTGCCCTTTTTTACATCTTACTAATGAGTTTTCACCATATGATAATCAGTATATCAGTTCGTCCAGTCGTCCTTGTTTTCTAGTTTACCACAAGTGAATAGACTCCGACCTGTCAGAAATTGCGTGAGGGCTGGAGAAGGGGGCATCCTATAAGAATGCGTATGTATTTGTGGCGTAATGATTAAGTAACAATCCGTGTAAGAAGTAGGCAATTCCCTATTGTTCCGATGCATTTCGCTTTCTCCACATAAGAATGTTTAGATTTTCGTACTGAGAATACGTCAACCTACGGACAACATGGTTTTGAAATAAAATTTACTGAAACTTAATTTTAAAGCGATGTTTCTTTTGTGTTACAAGATTTCATCCAATCGTGAGACTCCAAAACAATGGCCAAGAAAGACTTCTAATTTTCCATGTTCCCCTCATAGAATTTTTGTTGCATTAAAAATCACAATAGTTTTCACTAAAAGGGAATCAATTAGTAAACTAGAGATAAATAAATGCGCTGCCTGATAAAGTTATAGTAGATTTTCATGTTTTAGCCAATGAGATGGACGGTTTCAACAATAGCACAATTTACACCTTTCTGCATTCCGTGGATTTGGGTTGCCTACTTCTTACACGGATTGTTACTTAAACAATTAATTTTTCTTCTTTTTATAGGAAGTGCCCAAGGGCACAAGACCGATTATTTGTCCAAAACAACTTTATGCCCCATTGCCTTAGTAATTAATTTTATAAAACTGGTAGTATTTTTCGTTCGTTGCCTTGGTTGCGCTCTGTTTGCTGGGAAGAGATGACATTACACCTTTATTTGTTTTGTTTCATCTTGAATGATGCACTAAGTGGTTGTCTTGTGGATGTCTTTATACTAGAAAGGATACTAAAAGTGGCGCCTATAGAATAAAAACTATATATAACTATTCCTACGTTTTGTGTTCTTTCGGCAGTACAGTTTTCCACGCGCAGGTTCTAAGGGTGCGTTCCTTTGGGATGATCCGGATCCGGATCACTGATCCAAGATCACACAGATCATGCTGCATCAAAGGAACCGATGAATCCTTGTCCAGAGTGGATTCGTCGGTTCCTTTGATGCTTCATGATCCGAGTGATCTTGGATCAGTGATCCGGATCCGGATCATCCCAAAGGAACGCACCCTAAGTAAAGGTTTACTACCCTGTGTAGGCTCAGCCAACGGCAAGTTCTACGTTTGCAATAACGTATTTAGTAGGTTTAAAACTTGTGGCCTGCCGACGACCTTGAGCACAATGCGATGCGAATTCATCACAAATAGGAGTGTCTAGCTCACATACTGTGATCGATACAGAAGCTCTTTCTCGATCCAAATGAATGGCGTTATAGTTTTTCTATTAATTTTGTTGTATATTCACGAGTCTTACCGAGTATGTTGACGGCATCTACATATTTTTTAAAGGTCAGCCATCCTGAAAAAAGAAAAATTACCATTGGTATTATTCGTCTAAAAATACTAATAATCAGTTGTACCGATGACTGAAGAATCAGAAAATTGCAAGAAATTATTCTACTAAGAACAATAACATTCTTACACAGTAAAGATTTCGCTATCTCACCTGTCACGTTCGCTAACAAGAGAAATTAGGGAGCTTGAGCAACCACGACGACAATAGCAGCGAGAATGGCACAAAACAGAAGATTTAATGAGCGAAAACAACGCCTCTCAGTGCACGTGCGTTAACATTTTTGGTACATTTCTAAGCAGTTCCCAGCAAAACAACAACGTCAAATGACGAAATTATAGGTTTTGTAGAGAACATGAACACACGACGGTCAATTTTCCTTTCTCTATTTGAACTTGAAAGCCGTCACTATTAATTCAGCTCCTGGACAATCAGTCACATCAGACAAATTCAACAAATTGGAGCAATTGCAAAGTAATTTCAAATAGCACGAATTCGTTTTTTTTCTTTTCAATGACGTTTTTCTTGCCGTTGTCGTCGTGGTTGCTACAGCGCCCTAATCAATCTTCTTTTGTCGCTAACTACTGCCCCTATAAAATTCTTTCTCATGCGTCTTCAGAAACTTTATTCAAACGGGAATCTTATGTTCAACTCCTGTTTGACATCCGAGTCCAAATGAAATAACCTAGTATTATTTTTTTCTATTTAACAAATAAATAATGGTTTTTGTTTTTGCTTTTTTTTTTGCCTTTTTTGAATCACAGATGGAGTCAAAATGTTGTTATAACGAAAAGGTGACTGGTGCGCGAGAAATCGATATAAGTGATCTATAATTTAACAGACTCACGGAAAGCGAGGATTACCCACCATTTATAAATTTTTTGAACAATTCGAACACCTTGTCTTTCAGCGTTTTTTTCTTTTCAACACAAGGATCGCAGTCCCAACTTATGCAACAGGTACAACAAGTGTCTTTCTCTCTCTTAAACTCGGAATGCTTAATAGGATTAGCGGCCTGTAAAACAATCAATATAATATCCGTGAACACTTGTATTAGAACATTTTTCATTTATAAAAAATAAAATTGAAATAGTCTAAGCAGCTCACTCACTTTAGAAAAAGAATGACAATGATCTTGTAGGTCACTCATTTTATGTTTTTGCAACAAGCCATCATTCGGGAACGGCACAAGGAAAACAAAGACGGCGAGTACAATAATGCTTTGCTTTAACATGATGTTCATGCTGAGAGATTAGCTCTGCAAAGAAATCACAAGACTGACAATTAACAATGCTAAAAACTTTTAGAACATTTTCCCCTTTTAATTGACTGCTTCCTTTAAGTCTGGGAATCATGATCATTATAGCTACTCTTAACCACTTGGACGTAGTTATCGAGAATTAATACGTGGAGTATTGTTAAGGAAGAAACAGGAAACGTGTTGACACCCACGTCTTATAGGACAAGTCATTCCGCAAACCTAAAGGTGACTTTAAGTCTGGGAATCATGATCATTATAGCTACTCTTAACCACTTGGACGTAGTTATCGAGAATTAATACGTGGAGTATTGTTAAGGAAGAAACAGGAAACGTGTTGACACCCACGTCTTATAGGACAAGTCATTCCGCAAACCTAAAGGTGACGTAAGGTTATCTTTGTCTAAAACCATAATGTTTTTCAAGGTATGCCTAACAAAAGAGATTAGCCAAAACGTTTTTAGTAAAAATGCATGTAAGTAGACACGTACATCTATCAGTAAAACGCATTCTTTTTACAAACGAAAGACGGAGAACAATCTCCTTGACCAATGTTGATGTCAAATTGTGTTCAAGGGCGACTGCCACAAGCAGGGGAGTACCTGCCTTTTAGCCAGTCCATAAGCACGGGCTTACAAGTTGTTCCGCACTATTTCTTAACTCAAGCCTGGGTGTAAATATGTTAGTGAATCCTTTCTGGCATCTCAATACACGTTTTATTTAATAAACTCCGAAAAAAACTACCTTTACGAGCGGTTTAGAGTCGAATGTTAAAACTATTCATGCTATGCTTGGAACTCGAAATACACTGTAATAGAACGTAACCTATGTTTATAGGAAATGAGATATTATATAAGAAATGAAAACAATGATATTTCCAGTTATTTGGAACTCGTTCTTCGATTTTCGCATGATGTTGAAAATTATAAACGCCAAGGCAACGTCATTCAATAATTAAAGGACTCCCGGCAAGAACGTCCTAAGTTCTTTTTTGGAAAATTTTCACTAAAATCTTGGATTTTTGGCCTCAAAAGGGACTCACTTCCCAAAATTATGACCGGATCATGTAAGTATGACTGAAAGGATCTCAACCAGGACACCTAATCTTATCTTCGATCAGAATAAAATTTTATCTTGAAAAGATACACAGGGTGTCCTCAGGCCCAAAACATTTTCTCAAAGATGTTTATTTTCTTCCTCGTTTTGGATCTGTTTTAAGCACCTTAACAATGATAAATCATTAATTTGACAAACCTGTGCGTTTAAAGGCCTAAAGCATACAATTTTAGTGAAAGTTGCCAAAAATCATACTGAGGACGTTCTTTCCGGGAGCCCTTCAATTGTTCTAGAAAGGACACTTTTTAAACAATCGTAGAAATTCTGGCTTTTCGCTGTGTGAACTAATTCTATATAGGGATTCTGACCGATCAACAATGCATGTATTACCCTATATTTGTAAGCTAAAAAATAATTTTTAAGATAAAAAAATCAGAATATAAATCAAAGATTTTTTATCTTACTTCTCAAATTCCTGCTTCTCTGCCTTCTTTGAATGTTAAAGTTTGTTTGTTGGTGTGCCTTTAAATACCATAGGATCGATATTAGCTTGTTTATTAGTGTTTGCTTTCGTGCGTCATACTATAACAATCTAAACTTGAACTTTTTATTGGTCTCAAGAACTCTTAACCGCATGTTTTTAACGATTTTGTTCGTTGCCAAAACAGTAAAACGGGTTTGTACGACCTGTTGATTCCCTTAGTAACGACAAGTGTAAGAATCACTATTATATACCTTAACTCCATAATAACCCAGTTGATGCTAAAAGCTGAATAAAGATGTAGGTTAAACAGATACATGAAGAACACAGTGTAATCTACACTGTTATGTAGCTACAATACTTAGGGTGCTATTGATCACTTCCTTCCTATTTTTATTTGGTATCTTGCCCAATATGTTTATCAATTTCTTTCATCATCGACCGACCTGAAAACCGTTAGAAAATTTTTTGGTCACGTCGTTAACTCAACTAATAAAGCACTTAATAACCCTGTGTGAAGTGTGAAGTCTTTCCTTGCTAGTTACATTTCCTTTACCACAAATCCTATACAATAGTAAAATTTTCAATTTAGTGTTCAGGGGCCACACATTAATTTCTTATTTTCTTGCCCTTGGCTCAACTTAAAGGCCAATATTGGTTGGTTTTATACTTGGATGGATGACCGCAAATAAGGCAGCTTTTAGCCTTTCCATACATTCCGTTGCATGTACATGTATAGCTACGATTTCAACACTAAGCGACTTATTTAATTAAAGAACGATCGTTTTGTTTGAGTACACTATTAAGAGAGGTTGTGATGTAGTCCGACTTGATATTTTGAATGTAAACTTGAGTGAAGTGTAGTTCCCTCGTCTTTTAGTTAAGCTTGGCTAGCTATTATGTCGATACACTGTAAATTTAACAATATTTTAGACTTTTAACACAAAAAAAGTTGAACATGTAAGAGTTTTTTTTTCTTAAACATCAACAGAGGCTTGTACGTCTCGAGATCCGGGATATCCTATGCAATTAATGACTTGATATTTTAATAGTGTTTTATTCGGAGCTGATATGTGCTATTATTATAATTACAAATATTGGCTTTTTGCTCGTATAGCTAAACTGAACTGAACTTTCTAGCATTCAGCGGCAGGATAATAAATAACGTGCAAATTTTACGAGTTTGGCTTTAAGGTAAACTTAATAGTAAGAAAGATGCATATCAGTGGTGATAGATAACTGTTTCGTCGCCAAACAATAAGAAATCATTGTTATGCAGTGTACAAACACTAATATCTTGCCCCAAGTCTTTATCGGTTTCTTCAATCATCGACGTCACTAAACGTCACTTAAGATGCTTGTGTTTAAGATAAAAAAGGCAATCACCTACTATAACATTCCCGTATTGATTTTGTTAAACTGATACAGTATATTCATGATGTTACAGTCTGTTGTTTTATCTTGTCAATATATTCAAGTTTGTCAGATTATCGACCTTTCATTTTATTTGAGTGCTACGCAACAAAAACATATTTTGTGCTTAAAGTGCACCTAAACCCCAATTTTTTTTCTTTTAATCAACTCGATGTAAGTTGAAAAGTCGAATAGTGAAATATTTCTTGTTTTTAACGTCGAGTTAGTGAGTTATAGAGATTTGAATTTACAAAATGCTAATTAGATGACGTCAAATCAAGACTTGTTTATTATACAACAACTTGTTTCCACCTCCAAGTAATATCTTTTTTACAAATCAGTTGACTATTAACAGTTTTTATTTAGTATTTCTTAAATTGATTATACTTAAGCTGTGAACTGCGTATTGTAAATTGAAGTAGAAATAATGGTAAAGTCTTGATTTGACGTCATCTAATTAGCATTTTGTAAATTCAAATCTCTATAACTCACTAACGCGACGTTACAAACAAGAAATATTTCACTATTCGACTTTTCAACGTACATTGAGTTGATTAACAGAAAAAAAATTGGGGTTTAGGTGCACTTTAAGGCCAAAATGAACGACTGCATATGTTTTCTCGTTGTACTAAGCTGCTATATAAACACGTTTAAGTGTTTACAGTTCAAAAGAATAGTTTGTCAACCAATTAACTGAAAATGTTGAAAACCCAGGCCAAAAACTTTAATTATTAATCTAACCTTCTTGAGAAAACAGTCGGACTTTTTGGTGATGCAATTAGGACCAATTAGGGTTCATATTGTTAGCTACTAAACTGTTAATAGATGTTTTGCACGGCAGCCATGTTGCATGGCAGGAACAATAGATTCTTTTCCCTATGGGAAACAATGTTCTTTCTAATGCAAAACATTTTCTGTCATTGTTGCTGCCATGCAACACGGCTGCTGCGCAAAACCTCTATACGGCAGACTAAATGTAGACGGCCGAAAACATACAGTAGGCCCCAGCTATCTCGAGGAGAAGCACGTTCCCTTGGATTTCCTTACTATTGTACAGTCATGCGATTTGGGTCTAACCGTGGCAAAAAGTAGATCAAGTAATATGAAAATTTCGCTATCGCGCTTTCGTGGCGTTTCTACCGCCATTTTGTTTTTTCCACTGTGCTCTTCTTCTAAAATCGTAAGAAAGATTATTGCAGTGTAGCATAACTTGTGTTTAGTTTCCTGGTCCAACAAACTAAAACATTCTGCAATTGACTTTTTATTGATCTCGTTAACTTTTTACCACGTTTTTATAACAGTTTAGCAATGAACTAAACAAAGGAAGAACCGAGAATCCTATAAGAGAAACAAATGTTTACAGTAAAATTTTACTTTCATGTTTGCTTGCCCTTGGTATAACTTAAAGGCCAAAATTAGTTGGTATTTAAATTTTGCGATGTCTGACTGCACATTAAGCCGCTTTTAGCCTCTTTGTGTATTCCGTTGCTATATAAACACTCCGACCGCAGACATGTTGTTTACGATTTGGTTAATTTGTCAATTAAATAATTAAACATTTAAAATAATTAAAATCTAACACTGGCACGTAGCGCTACGAATGCTGCACTAAGTGGCTTTAATCAAAGAACGACCGAATTGTTTGAGAACACCGTCAAAAGAGGTTGTGGTGTAGTCCGACTTGATATTGTGAATGTAAACCAGGTCAATAAAGTGGCGATATTAGACAATCTCAATTAGGCCACCAAGACTGGACAGCAAATTAAATATATCTTAAACGTTACAATAATTATAAAAGGCCAATATTGGTTGGTATTGTATTTACATGTCTGAATGCACATTAAGCCGCTTTTAGCCTCTTCGTGTATTTCGTTGCTATATAAACACTCATGTTGTTTACAGTTCGTTTCCGATAATTAATCAAATAATTAATTAAAATCTAACACTTTCACGTAGAGCTACCAATGCAGCACTAAGTGGCTTTAGAACGACCAATTTGTTTGAGAACACCGTCAAAAGAGGTTGTGATAGAGTCCCACTTGATATTGTGAATGAAAACCAGGCCAACAAAGTAGCGGTATTAGACAACACAAATTCATCTAAACTAGGCCACCTGAATGCGGAAGACTGGACAACGAAATAAATATATCTTCAACCTTACAATATAAAAGGGCAATAGAGCAGCAAGATGAGACGACACAATTCATTGAAACTACGTCAAATGTTCTTTCGAAACGTGGGTGTAGCAAAATTTTTAAATCAATTTAAGTCAATGTATAGCAGTTCTCTAAATCGTGGAGTCTCCCTATTTTCACTAAGCAAAAATGTCCATACATTGGAAATTTAACAATATTTCATACTTCCATCACCAAAGAATTTTGACATATAACTGTTGTTTCTTATAACATCAAATGAGTTTTCGTCTCGAAGGTGGGTGTTCTTATAGAATTAATGACTTGTGTTTAGCGCTTTTCTTGAAGCTAAACAAGTGCTAGTTTGTTTATTAGAAATATTGGCGTTTAGCTCGTATGGCAAATTTAGCCCTCAAATCGCTTAACATACTGCCCTTAACTTTCCTGCATGATAATAAATGAAATCTAAAATCAAAATATTTTACGACTTAATTACTTTTAAGTGAACTGCATATGATGCTCATTCGATCACTGCATGTGTTTTGTCGCCAAACACTACGAAATGATTAAATACGTAGGATTGTTTGATTTACTTTCTTGTTATTTTAGTTTACAAACACAAAACAAATACTTTGCCTAAAATGGAGACCAGTTGCTCTGATCATCGACGGTCAACAGGGAAACAAATTCATGTTCCACACACTTTCCTTATTCCTATTGATTTTGCTAACCTGTATTGGTTTAGTTTCGTTATGATATCAGAAGGGCGACTGACGCCGGGACTGACGCATTCTCTTGTCATATCTAATCAATATATTCAAGTTTGTCAGATTATTAGCCTGGTGACAAAATCCTGTCTACTGATAAATGTTTCAGTGATATATGTATCATGCATTTTTATAAAAATATCGTCTAGTTGAAGCTCCGCAAGCGAGCAATCTCCAGAGAAGAAAAAGGAGCAAAGGACCGCGCGGCGAACGATAATGCTGCTGGAGTACGTGGGATCTATAGAAGATCTGATCAGCCAAAAATAGTAATACAAATAAAACATAAACCATCCTTAAGCGAATGCATGGCCAATGCCATCTAAAAGGTATTGAGGATGGTTTATGTCTATCTTCACTCTTTTTGTCGGGACAACGACATGATATTTCAAATTCTGTACCTGTTGCTCAAGGTCACGCGCTGTGACGTTGGCCGATTGGCAAAAATTTGAATTCGAGCTCATCTGAGGTCATCACCACGTGCAATTTGATAGAAAATTGGCGTTCGCGCTGATTTTTCTATCTTTTTGCTGCTACACCGTGCTGACGAGACTCAATCAGGTCGAAACAGCTGTTCACGGTTGCATTTTGGCTTTCATGGCAGTTTGGGCCCGACCATGTCGTTGCTGACTTTGTTTGTTTTTCAATCTCCAGAGTCGGATGCCTTTCCTGCGTCTCGCTCTCATTCAGACACAAATACAATCTTGCATCTTCCATAGACGGAATGGAAGGAGGCTAAAATTACTGAGCTGTTGTATGAAGCAGCCTGTTGTCACATCTTTTCAATGTATTTAGTTTTTTCAGATTATTCACCGTTCTACTGCTGGATGTTTTACAGCTGACATGATTTTTAAGAATATCTTTGAAAATCCTTCCCTTTTAATTCAATCTGAGCTAACACTGCAAAGATAACAGTGGATTACAGTTTATAAAATTTGATTTCGCGGATTTCGTGACAGGTAATATTTAATCCGGGACACTGTCCCTTTAAGCTGAATTACAGTCCGTACTGCGCAATCTCGGGGTTTGTTTTCATTTATTGTTTAAAATTTGTTGATATGTTACACTTCGGTAATAGCATACATGGAGTAAATGGGAGTAAACCGTCAGTCCGCCATTACGGCCGTTGTGTTTACGAATGCTCGATGAGCTGAAACGTTGGGAAAACTTTGAGGTTCTTTTATATTACTTGTTATTATTGTTTGGCAAGGACATCTGACGTTAATAATGAAGGAAAAGGTAAGTTTGTCCCGTAATTTTCATTTTCGCTAGCAAACGTTCCTTGTTTGTGAGTCTCACAAACATTGCCGAGCTGAGATTGCGCAGTACGGGCTGTAATTAATCTTTAACTTGATATTGGTTTTCTTTACGTACCCACTTCGACACTACAGTTCGTCAACAATACTGTGATTTTCAACACGAAAAATGACATCAACTAGGGCTGCATTCTCAAATATCATCTCGAGATTGGCTGTTCTGATATTTAAAAATTAATGACTTGTTCTTTCGCGTTCTATGTGAATACCTGTATATTATTTGGCTTGGATGTCCAAGCCAAAAAAAATTGTTTTTAATACGCCGACTAAGACTATACCTTTTTAGTGTGAGCAAAAAAATGAAAAAAGTTTTATCAGTTCTTTGTTTCACGTTAGGAAGGAACGACTTATGTCCAAAATGACAGCCATGTACGCTTTCTATTTCAGGTTTCAGAATTTGGGATTAAAAAATGGGTCAGGGTCCACTTGCAGGGATGGAAAACATACCTTACGACCAAGTGATTGGAAACCATAACTGAAACTCATGGCTATAACACCACGTTTTAACACGAAAACCGACAGCTTAAAATTCCAATTAGTTTTAATTGCTATTTTTCACTCAGATAAATCAGTTGGCCAAAATGTACGCCTCCTTTGTGATATAATATCATTAACATTTTTTTATTAATTTCTTAAAGAGCTTTTGAGTTATCGTAATTGGCTTTTAAAGATATGTTAGTTTAAAAATCTGAATTAAAAAATAAACGTTTAGTTCTTGAATTGTCCTTTTTCCGTTGAGGAAAATCGTTGAATTTTATTAAATTCATATGCAACATGTACAGTTAGCCCTCTATTGTTGGTGAAGTATTGAATGTGGGTTCTTGTCACATGTTCATTTATTAATTTAAAAAAAACGCTTAAAGAGCTATAACTAATACTGGACATTAGAATCACGTGACATGCAAATGGTCATTAATAAACAACAACAATAACTAGATTTAATCTTTCAGCGCAATTTATTCTCAACGCCGCTTTACCACGGATGAAATGCATTACAAGTTAAGAGATTTTAATTAAAATGTGCATAAGTCCCATTTGTCTTCGCTTTGTCTACGAAATGGTTATAAAGCATTCCAGGTGCAATTCAGCAATCATATTCCACCGATTTCTGTTGTCAGATTTCCAGCTGCAAATAATAAAACACGATTTTATTAATAAGACAATAGACAATAGATAGTTTATTTAACGTGGTCAATACACTTAGCTATGGTATCGGTGCGTCCTGCAGATTTGACCTGCAAATTTGCAAACTTAAGTGAAAGGGTTTCTTTGTCAACTTTACATTCAGCGCGAAAAATGAACAAGATTTTTGTCGCTATGCTTCATGATAGGCGAGAAACACAGCACACAATTACCCATGTTTAGTCGACATATTTAGGACCGTCAATGGAAAACCCCGTATGAATTTAATTTGTGGCACATAAATTATTTCTAACCCTGCCCTGTCAGGCGTCCAATAAGAGCGCGGTCCCGGGTTCCCTGAGAAACAGCAGGATGCGTGGACACGATTCGAAACGGCGTTACGCAGACGTTCTTTTTCTGCGTGAAGCAAAGGAAATAAAGGAGACGTCTTCACGCAGGCTAGTGGCTTTGCTGACAAAATGCTTATTGAAAATCAAATGATTCATTAAATGGAGAATAAACCGGTAGTCAGCTTTTAACGAGTTTTTCAAGACACATCGGAAGAATTTGAAAAAAATGGTCAAATACGCGCATGTGTAATGAACGGGTTATCGGTAACAGAGACAGATATGCAAATGAGCACTCGCTCACTCACTCCTTCCATCAGCTGTAAACTTAGTGACGTAATTCTTTGTTACGAATGCGTTTTGTAACAAGAAGAGCGTGAATCCAGCGTTAACAATAACTAATTTGTTGTAAACGAATACAAACAACAATAAGCTTAAAGATGTTTCGCATTTGGAGTCTTAATCGATCAAAAAGGATTTTTCAACCGAGACACGCGTTTTGATGCGTATCTACCTTGAAGTAATTAAATTTATCCTATTCTAAGTCAGTGATCACGGTGGCCGAAAGGCCCGAGGTTCAAGTCTCGTTCGAGACATACCTATTTTTTTTTTTCTTTATTCTTCGGACTGAACATTATGAAAGTGATGTACTGTATTTTTCTTTTTGCGTTTGTCAAAAATCCTTACGTTTAATTTTAAAAAAATATTGAACCGTGTCAGTGTGAAAACACAAGCTTACCGCAACATTGCGTTGCGCCTTAGCATTTCAGTCTTATTCACGGGTTGGCTGTTAGGAGCCTTTGATTTCAAGTTGTAATCCATTTCCATCCTCGCCGTCTGCGACCAAAGACAATCAATAATAATTCCATTGGATGCAGTAGTATACATGTAATAATTGATAACAAAACCCGACAATTAGACATTGCCTCTTTAAAATTTTTAAAATTATTACAATAAGTTCGCAGATGGCAGGTTATATTTCAGTCGCATACAGGTTTTCTTAATGTTTTGCAGATAGCCAAGGATCTTATAGAGTCCGGTAGGCTGTTCCGTCATAAGAAGGAATAAATTACATAAATAAAAATATATATAGATAGCCAGAGCCTAACCGCGTCGCACTTTGAAAAAGATTAACTAAGGTGAAATTTAACTAAGGTGAAAGGTCGGAAGCACAAGAATTAAGATTGACGACCGGGCTATTTTTCAATTTTAGCAATTCTCAAAAAACAGTAAGCTTATTACCCGACCGTCTGCACAGTACATTTAGACCGTACAAAAGTTCACAAAACTAAACAACTTTTCTCTGTCTAGAATAACTAGTACGACTACTTTCCGAATAAAATTGATTTTTGTTTGTCAAAAATTCCCGAGAAACTGATTGGGAAATCAAAATTGCAAAAATACACAAACATATTTGCATAAGGCGACGCGAGTGAAGACAGAAAATCTAAGTCTTGTTTTCTTTACATAAAATCGGTTTTCAATCTATGTAATGAATGAACAAACACATAAAAATGGACAACACAGACTTCTTTCGAAAAATTTGATTCAAATCTCCATTAGTTTAAGTTTAAAAGCAAAACACGTACAATTTTTTGTGCATCAAGACAGAGCTGTCTTCGATGTAATTCAAGATAACAACACGATTTAATTTGAGCACGTTTCATAAACATGTCTCCAAAAGAGAAGAGAACACAAAGAAAAAGTCAATCAAGAATTGATATCAACATAATTTCCCATCGAAAAATGTGATTTATTTTACCTTTAAGTCACTGAAATCCGTAATAAAAACAAGGCATCTCCCCGCATTGCTCCTGCATTGATAAAAACGTATGAGGCTTCCTCGAAACAAGATTTTATCCCTGAAAGATCTTCTTTTTCCACTAAAGCGGCTTCTGAGTATCCCTTAATTAGTATCCCTGTCTTGAGTAACAAACCGCAAAAAAATGCAGGGAAATATAAACGACTTTACTGCTCCGCTAAACACTGCGAAAGATCCAACTTTTAAAGTGTTTACCGAGCTGACGGCTGTGTAGCCGCACGTGTGGCGTCATACGCGCATGTTTTGCGACGTCACACGCGCCCGCGAGTTTGCCTTGCGCGACGCACCGACAAATGTCACGGAGGCGCGCCCGCGAAACATTCCGCTAGCCATGACCATGAAAAATGACGGGCATAGGTTCTATGAGTATGGGGCTACGCAGCGGGCCTTCGGCCCGCGAGTGCTCCGCTATAAAATCCCTTACGCATGGTTTTAATTGAGAAAGATGTAATATTCATCATGTGACGAGGGTGAAACAAACTAAAAAATCTAAGAATGTCAGATCTCAGGAAATCTCAGTTTTTTTTCTTTGTTCCAGGCTCGTCGCATAATGAATATTACATCTTTAACATTTAAGAGCGTGTCTCTTTAATAACCACCCACTCAATTTCGCGTGAAAAATAATTTTGCCTGAAACTCTAGCAAATGAAAGACTTTATCGAGGCTAGAAATAAAACAGGTTTGGTTTGGTTTAAAAGGATTTTCTGCCCGCGCAAGGAGCCGTTGAATATTTTGTCCGGCGAAGGCCCGTCGCAACGTCTCGAAAATTGAAAACTAGGCAATTTTCGTGGCGCTATAAAATATTTAATTTGTGTCGACTAGCAGTGGATTTTATATCAATTTGCTTAAAAATTTTTCTAGTTTTCTATACGATGAACAATTTTTCTCTCAATTAAGCCGCAAACGCGAAATTAAGCATATTATGACCCCCACTTAACGCCATCCAACGAAAGCTTGAAATGGCCTTGATTTAAAAGCTTATTTTTAAGAATTGGGACCTACAATTCGTAACTCTAGCCTATGCAGCCGGAAATATACAATCAACTATAGTGAGAAAAAAATCAAAGAAAAAAGTGGTGGGCTTATAACCGAGGGGGCTTATAACCGGGATTCTACGGTATTGAAAGTTTATCTAATGATGAAATCTTTGTTACACAGCAAAGTGAAAAAATATGTGGTTTTTCAGCATCATCGATTGCGGTTTCATTCAAACTTTCTAAAGCTTAAATTATGCAGTCTTTCTTGAACAGTTGGTGTGTTTTCCGCAAGGACTTTTACCGACTCAATAAGGGCAACGAAAGTGAATCAAGTTATGCCTTTTTTGCGATCATTCTCCATCTTGCTCAGCTTTGACCTTCCACACTCGATTTGCTGTAATTATATTTATTGGCTTTTTTCTTTTACTTTAAGTTGTTCTTTATAGGTTTCATTCTATTTCAATACCAGTTCATATAATATAATATCCTAAAATTGCGTGATCGATCACTTTTTTTATAAAGGATTGAAAGTGAGTCTAGCAATCAATAATAGAGAAGGAAAATTTCAAGATTCAGTCCTAAAAGCCTTCAGTAAGGTTCGTGTGTAAATCGAAGAATTGACAAAATCGCAATTATATTTGTCGTCGCAGTAACTCACCAGTACTTGAATTTTGGCATACCCAAATTAACTTTAACGATAAAGGTCTGAGTGTTGGCGAAACCTCATATCCGTCTGCGTCTAAATCCTGCCAACAAAATATATTAGGTAACTTTTAAATTCCACAAATGGCTTCATTTGTTAGGTTTTGTATCCTAGGCAGTACACAACTTTTCACTAGTGTACGCAGAGTTGATTCTGAAAACAAGTATATAAGTGTAAGAGGCACTTTAAAACTTCGTAATTAGTGTTGTTTATCAGTATAATAAACAAAATAATACGTGGCTACTTGGAGAGATGACGATTTCTCTTCGATTATTGTCTGCGCAACCATGCATTATTTTTCTAGTTAATGTTTGTTTTATTTACGTTATCGAAACGTCAAGAAAACATTATGGGATTTTGGTCATTAAGTTTTAAGTTTTTAAAGCGTATGCTTGAGGTAGATAAGTTTAAAAAATTCATTATAACACCAGTCCAATATACCAACACCACTTACCCTTTCACAGGGTCAAGCCCAAATCATACCGTCCAGAAGGACGTCGGACACCTTATCGAGACTTACGTAACGGAGTAACTGGTTAGCTTTCAGTTGAGGTTAGGCGTAGCAGTTTATATACTAAGTAGTTAAATTTAGGACTAAGTAACCCGAGAAGCTAGGTGGTACAGTGGTACGGTAGGATATGGAAGCCTAAGCCTAGCTGAGGTCACAGGTTCAATCCTGAGTGGGGATTTTAGATTTTCTTTTTCTCACTTAAAAATTTATTGAAAATAAAATTCTAAGTGTCGACATTTAGTTATATAAGTCTCAATGGACCTTTATCACGCCCGCCATTTTGTATTAAAACAAAAGATTTACCCCCCAAACCTTGCAGTGAAAAAGTTGAGAACGAGTTTCAGCAGGGGAAAACAAAGCATTTTATTCTCCTGGGAATCAACATGGCCGCCGTGTGATAAAGGCCCATAAGGTGTCCGACGTCCTTCTGGACGGTATGATTTAGGCACAACCCTTTCACAGTCATTTTCATCCCATTTCTGGAGATTAAACAGCACCAGAAGCAGAAGAGATTTCATTTTTAATAATCACATCGTAGGATATCATACTCAAAAATTAGAACTAACTTGTACATCATAACATAGTTAATAAAGTGCAATGGTTACGAAACCTGAGAAATGTCGTTGTTCGATGGTTTTGTTATCGTTTCTCGGCCTTGACCGTGCACAAAACAATAGATGTTCATCCTTTGTTCGAGCAACTGACTAATAGAAATGGTGCTATTAATTAAGTTATTAAGTCAGAGAGTGTGATCAAAAAACAAACGATGTGCACGATCAAGTACGGTTCAACATAAATTGTAGCTCCTTTGTTATCACCATTGTAGTCTGCAAGGTTTCATAACCAGTTCCTCGATTAACTATGATCATAATAAATACACCTTATTCGATGGTTTAACAGATAATACGCGCGGATATTTTACGAGTTGTGTAGTTTTTTTTCAACCCCGCGGAGCGAGAAAAAATGCGAGCATTGAGTAAAATGTCATCTGTTAAAACATCGAATAATGGATTTATTATTCGACTGAAATTCTGTTATTTATAATCGCTTCTGTGTCTTTAAACCGGGGCATTAAGGTGTAATACGGCAATCTACTGTGTTATACGCTTGGATATATTGCGTGTTCCCTTTCCCTTATAAGGTAAAATGACGTCACAGTCGAATGATAAAGTTCGTTATCTCGGAACAGACTGAAGTTCTATCATTAATCCTCAATAACAAATTTACGTTTTTGCGAAATGACATCCAAACCGCTAAGATACAGTTTAGACCCCGACCCAAATTTTGCTTTAGAAATTTATTAATAGCAATGCTAAGTCATCACCTGCGACCTTAAGATAATAAAAAAAATCAAATAATAGACCTTCAAACTTGTATTAAATTGTTTGTGGTGGAAACTGCTAAGTTGCAAAATCAGATATTCCTAAAAGTAAACAAATTTAAGGATAAAAAGGTAGAATGGAAAGGAAGAAGAAAAAAAGGAGAGAAGAAACAAAGAAACTTAGAAAAAGGCAGCTAGATTCAAGCTAATGGGATTCGATGTTCGATGGGAGAATCGATTCAGATCACCCTCGTACCATCGTGGAAAACGTTTTCAGGAGCTGTGCGTTATTAAGTACTTCGTACAAATAACATGAAGAAGCTCGCCCACCTTAATAATTTCCAGAAATTTTGCCTTTATCCTTCGAAGTTCATTTTCCGTCCGACTTGAGCAACCACTGAAGTACACGACGAGCAGAAGAAAAATAACGAATTTAGAAGTCTGTTGCTTTGGCATGGTGTTTACACTGCTGAATAGTTCTGAAACGAAAGACAAAAAGAAATGACAAATACCAATACTGTCACCAACACGCACGTGTGAAGTAATGCAGTGTAGTTAGACGGTTTGCCTTGGTGTGGTTCTGATAGAGCGATTTTCGTATGACCTTGAAAAACGGTTCGGAGAGTGTTTGCGATTTGTTTCATCCGCCAATGATTGAACAGATCGAAACAAAAGCCTCGTTTCGTTTCCCGCGTAAACAACCCTAATATGGCAAATGCGCTTGTTCGATAAACCAATCGGAATGTCAAAAACAGAATGACGTCAAACAGAATATTGATTGCACGATTTTCAGAAAGTTCTCGGACGAAAGATCAAATGTGCTGTGTTGTGCGTGTTTTCGAAAGTCGGTGGAAATTTAATGGTGTTTTTTTTATCTGTGGTTATTTCAGAGGTCTTTCTCATTATAGCCAATGAAGTAGTCTTTCGTGCTTCGTCATTTCATCAGGAGTGAGTTTACACCAAACGATGGAGAGCCCGAAGGTTCCATTTTCTTTTGAGGCCTCCCTCTTCCTCCAGCTTGACAATCTCCGGTCGCGATGAATTTTTTTGCAAACTGTTCGAGCGGTATTGTAGCATACGCAGTTTTCGCGTGCACTGACTGCATAGTCTGCCAAAATCTGGTACCTTTTTTGCAAGGGATAGGCTACGCCAGAGTTGTAAAGTCCTTCACGAGTATTTACTCTCCAGTTCGGCATTTTGTTGTTTCGAGTTGCGGAAAAAAGCGGAAAATTACTTTTTTTTGGATTTAACACGTTGCATGTTCGATAAGCCAATCAAAATCCGCGCGCGTTTGACTCTGTTCGATAAACCAATCTAATGTTTACTTTTCGCGTTCATTTGTTGTTTTGGCTCTGTACGCGCGTTCCATTTCAAGGTCATACGAAAATCGCTCTATGTCTTACTGGGGTTTACCAGATAATAATTCCAATAGTGGACAATCTGAGCACTAGAGGTCTAACACGTGATCTGATTTGAGTCGTACATGCAAACCAGCCTGGCAAACGGGACTGAGTTAATTTTCCAACATAATTGAGAACGGTTTAAACTTACTTCAGATTACAAATATCGGCTATCATCTTGCATGCTTCAAGTGTTGAGTTTTTTCAATCAAAACAACTACACTGAAAGTTAAGAGATTACGTCCTCGTGAGAAATTTGTACCTAAAACAACTTCACCCATTGACTATCTCTTTCGTCGCCTGTTTGTGGATAGGTGAATAATTGTAATTATTCAAAAAACATTATTTAGTCCGTGTTTACCTTTGGAGTTTTGCAGTGAACCGAAGAGCATCTGAAGAGGCGAAGGCAAAGGCAAAAAATAGAGTCATACTCTCTGATCAAGCAAGGTTAACGAATGACTTTTTATGCAACCTTGCAGTAAGTTAAAAGGTATTTTTGCAGACAATAGTGCAAATTAAGTCCTACTAAAATATTAAAGTAGATACAACAGAGTCACGCCTCTGCCAAACCTTTGGTATAAATGTGTTCTGTAAGCACCATCTATTTTCAAAAAGTGGAACATGTTTAGTACCAAATCCCTGAGTAAATCCTAAACCAAGAGTAAATCTTTTGCATTTACTTACGATAAGTTAAGAAAATGTGACCCACGAAAACGTTCATGGCTAGGTGACGAATGATATTATTATCTTTTAAAACTCAGTAATAATTCATCAAGTTGGAACAAAGAAAATCACAAGCGAGACGGTGGTGTTAACCCGATCTTAATTAGCATAGATTTTGGTGATTTTATTCCTTAGTTTCTCTGTATTTCATGATTAGTTTGAAAAGCTATATCAAACACTCGACGAAAAAGTGTTTCATCAGGTATCCAAACACCTCAAAACCTTGGGTTAAAAAAACTCGGTTACGCCTCGTTTTTCAACCTACTTTCCGTGTTTAGAATTCTGATGAAACGCCCTTCCTCGTGAATGACATATTACAAGAACACTATTTAAATGTCTTTGAATTAAGCCCACGTTGATTATAACTGACACCACAGAGGTAAGCGTACGTGTTCGTGTTCCTAAGCCACAGAAATAATGGTAGGCTATTCCGTTAACAGCAAGGGAAGAACAGTTTCTCGGAAGCGGTCAAATTCTCGCCTTAATATTCGCCGTTAGTGCTTAAGATTGTTTTGACAATAACAATGGATTTAAGTGTGTAGGGATTAGTACTATTTGAGGTTCTCGTATTTTTAAGGTGAAAGGGCAGACATTTTTTCAGGAAGTAACTGATCAAATCTAATAACTCTAACATAAATTACTTTGCTTGTAGCTAAACTTAAATAAAATTAGAACAAGCCAATGGGTTTTCGACAACTTAGCTTATTGGAGCTTATGGCGGAACGCGCCACTGTTTATTAGTTCATTTTTGTTGCATTCACATTAATTTTGTATCATTTTTAAAACAAGCAACTTTGAGTTCGCAAACATTTATAGAGAATAAGCTCTTTCTAAAGTTTTAATGTACATCTCTGAAACGATTGAAACAAAAGAGTTGTTTCCAGTTGACCAAACAAAACATTTTCACAATTGGTCAATATTTGCGGGTAGTATTAACTACAATGAATTGTATTAACATAACAGACTGAAGTTAAGTATTGCACGTTTATGTGGTTTTCTAACTAAATCATTATAAATGCATGTAGCCTTGTAACTTTGAATGGAAAACATACTTAAGTATATTGTACCGTTTACCTTTCGAAATATTAGGTCTACTTGATATGCTAGAGAGAAGAAAAATTTGTTATGAGTTGCATGTTTATGTGGTTTGCGGAAGATACAATTCTGAACAATAGTACTTGTATCTTTGCATGGGGTATATAGCACAGACATTGCACTGAAAATGTAGCAAAAATGTATCTACCTTTGGGCTTTCTTGCCAAAGTGATTAACTGAATTTTTAACTGCTGCCCACTTCTTTCAACTCACATGCCCAAGACAAACATAACACAGTTTACTTTCATTACACGATCCTGAAGCTTTTAAACATTTATCATCTTCGCAGTATGCTGTGGGGACATGTCAAACTTTATGTAGCTTAGATACTGTTACTTTTCAATATTTCAACAGGTCGTTGAAAACGAGGACATTATTTCCAGTTTTTAAAACACATTTATCGAAAAACGTTAATCTCTGCTAATAATATAAATCTTTCTTGATATTATAGTTGGTATCCACTTATAACACCGAAGAGCCGGGGGAAATACTTAACTATATTGACGACCTTCCCACGAAATCTTGGTTGAAATGCAGCCCCAATTGACGCTAAAATCTAGTTAAAACTTCATAACTGAACTGAGTATTTGCTTTTGTGTTAAGTAATTCAGAAAAAAAATTTCAGACTATTTCACAAGCATTCATCTGGTACATTCTACCAGAACATAGCATTACCATTCTCTTCCCACGCATGAACAATTTATCCCCCCATCATCTTTCCTTTAGCTTCACTGCTGATTCTGTCGTTAGCGCAAGCTCACAAACTGATAGACCTTGTGAAAAAACGAAACCTTCTTGCTTAGTACTTGCATGTACCCAGCTTCCCGAAGTGCTCGCCTAAACATTCACAGACAGTGCTTGTTATTGTTCTTCTTGTTCTTCTTATGGATGATGTTATTAGTTCTGTATAAACTTCTGTGTATAGCAAGAGCGTTAGAATTCAAGTAAGTTAGTGTCAACAAGTATCTGAACAATAATAATAATAATAATTAAGCTTGGCATCAATGCCGAAGTCAATGGAAATCAGCGGCAATAAAAAATGATACAGCTATTTCAATTAACGTTGTCGGATGAAAGCTTTAAGCCTACAAGCCAAGACCGCAAGGTAGTATAGGATTTTTATGAATAAATTCACCATAATCAACAATAGGGAGCTAAAAGCAACTACGACAACAGCACCAAGGATTCTTTCCATAGAAACTACTTTGCAGTTCTTCCTATTTGTTTAGTTTGTCTAACGTGACGGGATTGTCCGGGAGCTTAATTTGTAAGGACGGCTTTCAAGTTCAAATGGAAATTTGATCATTTGACGTTGTTGTTTTGCAGTGAACGACAAAGAAAGGTACCAAAATGTAAAACGCACGTGCAGAGGCATTGTTTTAGCTAATTAAACCTATTGTTTTTGCAGTTCTCGCTGCCTCCGCCGTCGTGGCTGCTTAATTATCTTCCCACATAGTCAAATAAAGGAACGCTTCGAGGGCAAGATGATTCGTATCGGTTTTTGTTTTCTCCTTTAAAAAAATGATGCAAACGTCTTTAATACTGTCGCCCATTTTCCGTCGCGCCCGCACTGACAACCGGAATCTAGTATGGTTATTTACAACTACCCATACTGCCTTGCGGTCTTGGCTTTGCGCTTTCATCCGACAACGTTAATTGAAATAGCTGTATACAAGAGGCTCCAAGCAGCCTTTACTCATGCACATGCGTAAGAAAGTTCTATGATATATTTTAAAAATGATAAGAAGATGTCCGACTTGGAGAAGAGTTACTCCTTTCATTCAGTCATCGTTCCTGCAAACCACGTTGTTTACTATTGAATGTTTTGGAAATGAAAGCTGTACCTTATATATATACAGCGACGGAAATGTTTGCGATTTATTCGGGTCTCAGCGGCATAAAACTAGTACCTACCATGTCAAACTTCAATAAATCGTAAAAAAAATTAAAATATTATTTTGGATCAAACGAATTGTATTTTCATGACTGCCAAGGTGAAGGCTTTTAAATAACCCCATACCAGAGTGACAAATTATTTTTCGAACCAAAATCATCAGTCGGTTTTAAGAGACAATCTCTTAAACAAAGTGCAACACTTGGTTTTGTGAGTACTGATTTTCTTGTTTTTAGGCAACTTAAGATTCTAAGGTAGTGTTTACTGCCACATTTATTGATTATCACAGGTTTCGTAAAGAGATTTAGATTCACTAAAAGCAAACTAAAGTGTTTAAAACTAAATAGAGCTAGAATGGGTGTTAAATTACTGCTTTTTACAATATGCAAATTTGGTGACGGTGTGCTTCAAAATGGGTCTTGAAAGCACCTGAAAGTTAAATCTACATCTACATCTACATTTAATAAGTCGGTAAAATCCGAAGACATCACACCAACTATAAAACATTAAAATAGAATAAAATTAAATTAAAAAATGAAATAAATAAATTAATATATCATAATCACAATATTACATTTTACAAATTAAAATATAATTAAAATCTAATTAGCATAATAGTCAAAAAGCTTGGCTTTAAAGGATTCTAATGTGTTACTTTCAACTAAATCACCTGGCAGGGCATTCCAGGTTCTAATAGTACGAGGAAAAAAAGAATAAAAATAAACATCTTTAGTAGCCTTATCCTGCCTAAATCTCCAAATATGGTTTGTACGAGTTCTAATTCTGCTACTATGAGGCTGGAGATAATCATTCGTATAAAACTCAACTAGTCCACGGCTTATCTTGTATAACAATATTAACCTTGACATTTCACGTCTTAGTTCTAGACTATCCCACCCTAAGTCCCTCATCATTTTTGTAACACTGGCAGTAGGGTGACAACTTTACACAATTTTCCAAAAGACTTCAAAATTCCATATGCTATGTCACAGAAAATTGATTATTGGCTTCCACTTTTCATTATGAATGCTTATTTTATAGTTCTTAAGGGCAATTGAGCGCTCAATGGATTCAATGTATTTTAGCCTAGCGATAACTTGATTCAAAGAAGGTAAAGAATTCTTCTGCTGGTTATGATAGATGATCTGTTTACCGATAATGATTATATGATTTAAAAGAGTCCAATTAATAATCTTCTCGGTTAGGCCAAAAATGATGTCGTAATCATTTAAAAAATCAATATTAATATGTAAGGACTTAAGCCAAAGAACTACGGACTTCCAGAAGGCTAGGCTAAAATTACAATAACAAAAAAGATGCTCGAGTGATTCATCTGACATTTGACAGAAAGTACACAAAGGAGAATCAACCATTTTCATTTTATATAAAGATTTATTAGTATATAATATTCGATTAATAAGTTTGTATTGGAAGATTCTTGTTTTAGTATCAAGTGTAACAGCATGCGGGATTAAATAAATTGTTTCCCAATCCAAATCGCAATTGCTAAATATCGCACTATACTTTTGTCGGGCGGAAGGATCGACTTGAATCGTCTTCACCACTTCCCAATACAGTTTTTTTGAGTTCATCGAATCCAGTGAATAGTTTTTACCATTTAAATAGAAAGTGTATTGTGTTGTGGGTATGCTGTTGGGTGTTGTAGGACCCCCATCATTCGAATTTATTAGCCCTTTCCAGGCGGAGGGAAGGGAATCAAAGATACCTAGGAGTAAGAAGAAATCATTAGCATTGAGCCCCAAAGCCTCAAAAAAGGGCCAAGGCTGTAGACTACCATTTTCGGTCGAAATGTCATAAAGAAAGATAATATTTTTCGAGAATAATTTTTTACAGAAAATGGCCTTATCGCTAATGCGAAGAAACTGATTATTCCATAAAATTTGTTTCAAGACTTCTTCGCGAGACTCGACAGGTTTAACAGTTAATTTAGACCAGACAGTGAGGCATTCTCTATAAAAACTCGGAAGACGGTCTGGTAGATCAGCAGGGCAAAAATTACAATGTAAGATAAATTTTCCACCACAATCCTTAAGAAAGAACGAAAGAATATGTTTCCATGGGCTATCGTAACCTTCAATGTACTTTTTAAGACAGATAATACGTTGCGTATCAATAAGAGTTTTAATGTGAGGCATTCTCAGACCACCGTTCTTATAATCACTTATAAGTGCCAGGCGCTTAATTTTATCTAGTAGGGTGATAGATGTTTAAGCAGAATCTCTCTGCCTTTCTTTGCACACGTTCAAGTAATGCAATGTCCTTTTTGAAGTGGGGGTCCCATGCTTGACTGGCATATTCCAGCTTTGGACGAACCAATGATTTATATGCAGTGGCTTTCACATCTAGTGGACAACTCCAAAGATTCCTTCTAATCATGCCCAAAACTTTATTGGCTTTCCCAGTAATGGTTAAAATATGTGAGGACCATTTCAGATTGGCTGTTTAAAGTGGTTCCGAGGTAGGATATCGAGTTCACCTTCTCAAGGACAGTGTCACAAAAAACATAATTTTTTTGTATTGGAGACTTTTTGTTAGAAATACAGATTGTTTTACACTTTGAAGGATTAAACACCATTTGCCATTTGTTTTGCCAAATTTCAAGTAAATGTAGGTCATCTTGGAGTCGCTCGCAGTCATCATCGCTGGTGATAATACCATATAACAACGCGTCATCAGCAAAGAGTCTAACAGAAGACTGCAGGTTTTCTGGTAGGTCGTTCACATATAACAGGAACATTAGTGGGCCCAGTACCGTACCTTGCGGAACACCAGATGTAACAGGGACAGGCTGAGAAAATTTCCCATTACAGACCACCGTCTGAGTACGACCAGCAAGAAAAGACTCGAGCCAGGTAAGTAACTGTCCACGAATGCCATAATATTCAAGTTTCCTGATGAGGCGCTGATGGGGAACTTTGTCAAAGGCCTTACTAAAATCTAAAACAGCAGCATGAGTAGTGTTATTGTCCTGCATTGTCTTAGCCAAGTCATGAATCGTTACAATCAATTGAGATACTGTGGACCGTTTAGCTCTAAAGCCATGTTGAACATCTGACAAAATGTTGTGATACTCCAGATGCTTCATTACATGGCTGTGAACTATATGTTCAAGGATCTTGGATGCTATGCAAGTTAGCGATATAGGCCTGTAGTTTGAAGGATCACTCTTTTCTCCACTTTTAAACACACCGCATATGTTCGCGTGTTTCCATCTAGATGGTACAATCCCAGTATCTATTGAAGCTTGAAAAATAGGAGTTAAAATAACACCAACTTCAAAAGCGTATTCTTTCAAAAACCATGGGAGGATCTTGTCCGGACCGCAGGCTTTATTTGGCTTTAACGATGAAAGTTGCTTAATAACACCTGGGAACGTAACAATTAAGGTACCGATACTCGGTCTGGGATTTTCACCAACAACAGCAGGAATGGTGGACAGATATTCATCAGTGAACACTTCAGAAAATTTCTCGTTTAGAATGTCCGACTTGTGTTTATCATCACAAACAATCGCTCCATCAATTTCAAAGTCCGCTACGCCAGGATTGTCGTTCTTTAGCTGTTTAATGAATGTCCAAAACCGCTTTGGGTTTTCCTTAATGGAATCCCCAAGATAGTCAGAGATGTATTCTTCCCGCGCCAAAATTTTTGGCGCGGGAAAAATTTTTGGCGCGGAAAAAATAAATGGGCCAATTTTTTTTTCTATTGATTTTTATTTTACTAACATTGAGGTATCTCCTGATATAAGTATCAATCTGAGCTAACTAGGCAGTTAAGAAATATAAACTTTTAAAATTAGGCAATTCTGGATGGTGTTTTTTTTTCTTCAAAATTTGGCCACACTGCCAGAACCTTCTCTGCCAAATCTGCACATATGATTTAAAAGACCCTTTGTAATAGAAACACACCATGCAATTAGTTAGTCAATAGGATTCGTTTGTTTATTTTTATGCTATTCCAAACTTACCCCTTGTAAAACGTGATTTTCCATGATCCACTGACCTCAAATGGTACCCCCCCTGAAACTTCTGAACTAAAAGTCAGAAAACAAAACCACTTTGGCTTTTGGAATATCTTGCCAAGGTCAACTTCGCAGCAAGTTTCAATAAAATCGGTTAACCCCCATTTCCAACTTCTGGAAACACTTTCTCAGACAGTGACACTTAAGTAACGCTCTTTTATCGGAAGTGAGGGTAGCCGGAAGTCAGTAAACAGGAAGTGTAAATGGCAAAGACATGAACCGGAAGTGCACAATTAAAAATATGCGTGCACAAATTTGCATGCAAAATCGTGACACAAAAAATAATAATAATAATAATAATAAAATAATAATAATAACAAGACAAACGGAGCCGAAACCTTACCTCATGCCGCTTCGCGCATGAGTAATAATCTTATCATATACACCTTTTGCCATTCATTACCGCAAAATATACAATCATTTTTGCCAAACTTATGAACATATGTGCCAATATATGTTCATTCAAGTGAATGTTCAGTCATTTGAACTAAAACAACATCCATTAACGATTTTTACATAATCAAGTGCATTCAATTGTGATTGAAAATAGATTTTTAGCAATTGAATGTCATGAACGTGCAAATGTTTGTACGGACGCGGTAACGTTTGTAAGGAGCACTCAAATGATTGTCTATAAATGCTATTGTTTGCACTAGTTGTAATAAAAATGTTAATGAATATCACATCCACGTTATTGATTGACCAATCGTGCAATTCATTTCGCGTTGATGTTATTGAAATGCATGAACGCGCAAATGAAAATCTATTTCACATCCGTGAATGTCTTTTCGCGCTAATGATTGTCCGAAAAATGCAATTGAATGCACCTGATTATGTAAAAATCGTTAATGAATGTTGTTTTAGTTCAAATGACTGAACATTCACTTGAATGAACGTATATTGGCGCATATGTTCATAAGTTTGGCTAAAATGATTGTATATTTTGCGGTAATGAATGGCAAAAGGTGTATAAGATAGTAGGCCATGTAAAGACATTTTACGTATACATACTTGGGGCTAAAATCCACTACAGTTAACTGTTTTCGTGGTTTTATAATGAAATAATTCTAAATAATAACACTTGTAACTCTGTTCAAGGGAAAACATACTTAAGAATATTGTATTGAAAACATTGATGCTGAATAATAAAGAGCGGAAGAGTTGTTCCTTGTTTGTGTATGTTTGGTAATCGAACTTTTCTGAATACACTTGTAAATTTGAAGAGAAAACACACTTAAGTGTATTGTAATCAAAACGTTTCAAGATATAAAGCCGACCTACGGTGTGCGAGAGTGGATCAAAAGTAAAAATTCAAACTAGAAAGTCGATTTGCAAAATTCAAAATTCAAACTAGAAAGTCGATTTGCAACATTCAAAATCCGATAGCGAAAGTAGATTTCTAAAATGAAAAGTTCAAAGTCGAAAATTCGATATTCCAAAGTAGAAAGTCAACTCCGAATTCGCGGAAATCTCAGAGTGCCCCTCTGCTCTCCTGTACCAGCTGTACTAATGAACATTTATTTTCCAATTACTTTATATACCCTTTAATAATATAATATCCTGTATGTAAATCTATTTGTTTATGGCTTTGGGAAAAAAATTAAGTGAAAAATGAAAATGATCATCGATCAGGTCTTCTCCTGATTCTAGAAAACGTTCGACAAATTGTTGGCCACTACAAGTTGGCCGGTCCAGCCAGAAAAGCAGGGAAGGGATGTTTCCACTTCGGTACCATGCATGATAACTGACTGATTTACTTGAAATCACGATCATGGGTTGAGTGTCTTCCTCATGCACGAACCACATTGGTCTTTTTGCAATTAGGCAAATTGCAGTCAATACTTTTCGCTCTATCTCGGATAAATTGTGTATTCGAGCTAGATGACAGACTAAACAAATCCGAAATTTGGATCCGCAGCCGACAATGGGACACTGTTTACATTTTTTCTGCACCATGTTGACGGTGGGAAAGTCGAATTAAAACTGAAAAAAACTGTTTGCCAAACCCGCCAAATTGATCGCAAAAGGGCACCAGAAACGCCAGAGGAGCCTGGAATCGCGTGAACAGCGCTTTTCACGCGTGGAGATCGCGCGTGTGCAGACAGAAAACAAACCATCATTGAATCCAGTCAACTAAGTAAGTTTAAGCGGTGATACACAGAAAGCGAAATGAATCTAACACTACTTTTTATTAATTGATGTGGGCTTTATTTCCCACCACATTCATGTTTAAGCCTCATATTCAGAGAAGCTTGTGATAAGATATAACAAAATATATAAAATATCTTAGGCGAATTATAATCACACAGAGCTTTAAATTCGTTCACGCATTAAAGGCGCAGTGTCTAAAAAATAGCGTGTTTCAAGATTATGGCCAGGAGCTTGCTTTAAGTTTGCTTCTCTCTTATTATCTTGCAATAGGGACAAAACATCGCTAAACATGATGATGGCAAAAAAACTGTTTACTACATAACGACTTGAAAAAGGTCAAAATCCACAAAAAAGCAATTTTTATTTTTTAAATGAAATTAAATTTGATGAACTGTAATACGTCCGCAAAGGGGATTTTCAGAGGTAAATGATTTTAAACTTCCGTCCTTGCAATCCTGCACTTTATCTCCAAACTACTGCTTTTTTGCTCTAATAAAGTTATATATATATAGTGTCATTTGGCGATATAACGTGGAAATGAGGTAAATATTTCGGCGGTACAGTGTCTATTAACTGCTTATTGACACTAAAACTGTACATCGTAATTTAAATCAGTTCACAGACGAAGTTCATTGTTGCCATTGTGTTGGAACTTACTTATCCACTGTCACTAATGAAATGGTATAGATATGGTTTTCACTCGCGTGACTTTTAGTCCTGTGGGACTCAAATGACAAAGGCTATGGCGGCCATGTTGGTACAAAAGAAGTTCATTAAAATTATTTTGTAGGTGTGCACCAACATGGCCGCCGTTACGTAACGTGAAAACCACCTATACATGTAGTTGTTTCATGAATAATCTAAACAACTTTATCTCCCAATACCAAAACTATACTATGTCTATTAATGAAGGGAATGCACATTGTGACTTCATCACTTAATCAGCCAATCACCTAGTCGCTTAATTTGCCTGATTAGTGCAGTTAATTCCAATGAATATATACAACTACGACCAGCCATCTTTTTCTTTTCAGAGCTGTAAGTCGCCAATTTTTCAGCTGAAAATGTAATAAAATACCACACTTTCATTAATACCATTTATGAACATGAAAACGCTATTTTACCTGAGGTACTCGATTAATGAGTGACCTATTTCTTTATTGCAATGACCATAGTTAATAGAACAAACTGGTTATGAAGCTCAATAAATTTCAAAAAGAGTGTACAAAGCTGCTTTGTTTTATGTTGAACGAACCGTGACCCTGCACATTGTTTTGTTTAATGTGTGAGCCCAAATGTTTCTACTGGTCAGTTGCTCATATGCATTTCAATACCTTTTGTGTTTTGTGCAGGGTCAAGGCAAACGAACAAAAGAAATGGAGAACAAAAACATATAACAAAGGACTGACTGAGTTTCATAACCAGTTTATTCTATTAACTATGCAATGACCCTCAAGTTAGATACCTGTTAGGTCCGGATTATTCAAGCACACGTTCACTGATAAATGATAGCATAAAAGCACTTATGTTATATTATCCTTTACAGTAACGGTACTACGAACTTGAGCTATCCTGTTGACTTGCGAACACGTGAAATGAACAAGACCGGAATTAAACTTTATGGAAACACGATTATTGTAATTCAGTCGGCGACAATTCCGTCGGCAAACATTTCCGTCCGCAACAATGTTTCCGCAGCAAAGTTTTCTAGTTTAGTTACACCCAGGACAGACCCTAACACTCCCCCTTCTTTTTCGGAATTTAACAGGAGCTCCAAGAAAATTCTACCTCTTAGAATGTGTATTTTTAGAAGACGAAGCATAAAGCTTACCATCGGTTGTCAGGCAATCGGAGGAGGGTCTCAGGAGGGTTTGGCTAGGGACAATTCCAAGTAGCATTAAACCTGCACACTTCTCCGTTACTCCCAAAAGTGTAATTTAAAGGACCTGAAGTTATGTTCTGCGAATAAGAAATTAGAACTCTTTACTAGAGGTTGTATAAGGTTGTCACTACATATCATTTCACAAGAAGCCGTGTTGACCCGATCATGAGAAAAGTTTTTAAGTATGATTAGCAAAATAGCTGTCTAGAAGGCTGCGAGCAAATCTTGTGAAGTGGTATGAATTCATGTGAAGGTCAAGCAAAAATTATTGGGAAACCAGTATAGTAAAAAAACCCGAAAAAAACCTAAGTTGTTCCCACTGATCAATAGAGAATAACTAAAACACAACAAATATATTTTGTGCTCTATCAGAAATAATTACAACCATTTTCAATTAGCCATTTACATATATCATCATATATATCACTGATCTATTTCACTTACATTAATGCATTCAAAAATCTGTTTACGTATCAACTGTTCCCCTGTTTCCCCAAATGTAGCACGAGTCTGACCATTGGCATGCGTCATGAAGAAAAGAAAAAATGCTAGCAAAATAACTCCTTTACTTGGCATGTTTCCGGCGTTACCGCTGAGGATGCTTTCTGTGAGAAACCAAACAATTCAGTTCAAATTTATTAATGAACATCTGACAATAAAGCCTGCAGGTTTTCACCAGCGGCATCCCGGCTTAAGAATCAATCTTATGCTTTTGTCAAAGTTTGTTTTCCCTTGATGCACATTAGTATGCTTCCATTTACGCTTTTTATTTACTTGCGTTAGAGCTAGCAATTGTGAAACATAATACAAAGGTATAAAATGGTATCATCTTACCAGTCAAAAACGTGTTCCTTGGTCCTCTTCTTTCAAATTCTAAGATTCGTCTATTGCCCCTGACCTAAAGTGACCTTCTTAAATACCTTACACTCTATATTCGCTTTTCTGTGAATGTTTCTTTAACTGCGCCATATAAGAACAATGATGTACTTGAACGTTTTAACGGCAGCTTGTGAACTCTTAACCGCTACTTATGACAGCTTTAATAGCGTCGTTAACAAAACAGTGAAACTCAAAAAGGCTAATATTGGCCTTATCACAGCATTTTTCGTTGTACTGAAAATAATTTGAAAATGACTTATTCAGTTCTATCTTCTTCAGTTTACTTACTACCCCAAGTTATTTTCAACGTTTAGGAATCAAAATAATCAAACACTGTTCATCCGCAATGTCGATTGCTATGGTTAATAAACACTTAATTTTTAATTTGAATCTGTAACGTGGGAACGTTAAATGCAAAATACTGAATTGCTTTTGTTTCTCGATCCCCTGCCTTCGTAACTATTTCTGTTTTTGACCTTCCGTGATATATCTTCAGTGTTTTGAAAACACCTTTTGTAAACACTTCAGAATTTAACTGCTGTGGTCAGCCTTTAGATCCATTAAAGATCATTGAAACATAATTGATGATTATATCGCAGTTTATAGCAATAAACGAGCCGACATACAAACAATCAAATAAGGCAATACAATTATGAAACAGTGCCAATTCAACAATAAGTTGGATACGTTTACTCCTTCGTATTCACACATTTGCTTTTTTAGCATTGGGCGTATATTTTAATACAACAGTAGAGGCAATTAATGCCTTTTTTTAAGCAGCCTATTTATACCAAACATTAATATTTAGTTTTTCTGCCGAATTGTGTAAATACGTAACTGTAATGTCATGTCATTTGTTGTCTGAATATGGACGGTCTTAAATCATACTTTTTATTGGTATCCTCTTTAGAGCATATTCATTTTAGTGTCAAAAATAATTTACGAAATGATTTGATTATGCATTGTTACGCTTTGTGATGGCCTAAAATACCTCGTGTAACTTTCCCCACCAATCAGATGCAAAGATGACATCAGATGACTTGCTTGCACGCTTTTTCTTGCGCTTGACGTCGGCTACATGCATTTTCTTTGCGTTCTGGAGTATTCAAATTTGTGTTATTGGCCATTGACATATACCTTTTATTAAGTAAAAAGGCTTACAACAATATCTTACCTCGCGCCATTTCTTACACAACAAGCAGTGAATGCCGAAAGTTAATTTAGCGTAAACAATTTGAGAATTTTTACGAAGAGCTTTCGTCTAAGTAAAAACGAGACAGAGTAGTGACTACATGAATTAAAACACAGTAAAATAACATAGAATTTTTTAGTTACAAGTGTTTCGGGTCTTAAAAAGTTCAATTCAGAATCAAAACAAACTGAACAAACAGACGGCTGCCTAAACATAGCTAAAGGATACAAGAAACGATTAAAAATCGTTACATGTAGTTGATGTGGCTTTTTAGTCCCTTCCATCAGCACCAAATTTTCAAACATCGAAGTACGAGCTGACTCGATTTACAAACTCACCCGGCTTGCTCGTTTTAGTTCCAAGAAACACTGCGACACAACGCAAAAATTTCGCGCTTTTTTGTCCAATCATGTGATCAATAATTTTTCTCTTTTCAGTTTCTTCTCTTTTTTTTTTCTTTTTCCCTTTTATCTCATAGTTCACGCATTTTTTCAAAGTTCGAAATTTACCTTCATCGTTGGATATACGTCATGTGGACCTAACGTATATCGAGAGCTTTACGACCATATTTGGGCAGTTTATCAATTTGTTGAATTATAGTTATGGTTGTTATTACATTTATGGGTGATACAAGGCTAAGCCCGAAACGTCGTTTATTAAATTTACTTCAATTATAGTTTTTCTAATATTTTTATTATATTTCAAATTCTATATAATTGAGTATGATATTATTGGGCATCTTTCCAGTTGTATGCTAAGAGCTGACCTTGCGAATAGAATTGTACATTGTATCGGCACTCAACTAAATGAAACATCTGCTGTGCGTTGTTACTTCTCTTAACGCCACAAGTGACATAAGTAAAGTCGCATACCTCTTACTCTATTTGGTTCTGTTGTATTTAACTAACCTGGTAAATCCTGTTCGCTTTCTAGCTCCTGACTTACATCATTCTCTCTCCCCAACTCGTCTGTAAGTGCTTTTGCTTTCAGACAAGTCGTCGTGCAACCATTTTCACTCCCAGTGTTGATTATGGAGACATGCAATGTAGTTCTAACTTTTGAGTCTGTTGACGAAATCACCATTCAAATTAAACCTCTTCAGCAATACTTTTGCATGGTACCATTTGTATTTCAATATTTAAAAAAATGAAATTTGGGATTTTTGTTGAAATATGATTTTTGGCACTCTGGAAAGCTTTTGTCAAAAGAACTAAAATGATTCTTTGCATGCATGGTCAGTCCAGCCCCAGATTCTTCCCTTCTGCTTCATTGCTGATTCCGTCACTAGCATAGTCTTGTCGACTGCTGTTCGTCACTATTCCATTTCTCTAGAGTCTTAAGCCTAATTTTCATTAGTGACATAAGCATAAGCATAAGCGGAATCATAAGAATTTGTCAATGTTCATTTTCACGTGACGCATAAGCATAAGATTGATCCTTATGCTTATGCTTGCGCTTATGTTTATGCTCATGCTTATGCCAAGCCCGTTTTCACCGTTTTTATTTTTCCTCTTAAGCTTATGTCACTATTGAAATCCAGGCTTTGGATATTGAGAAGAAATGACGGCTTTTTGTGAAATAACATAATAACGCCTGTTTATCGTAAATGGTCGACTGCTCTTTTGAATATTCCCAGAAAGTGCTTATAATTGTTTTTACGAGTTCTTTATGAATTCTTGTTAGTAAGTGTGTTAGAACTCAATTTATTGTCAACAAATATTTCTTTTAAATTTCCTTCTTTAACTCAACTTTAATAAATTGTTGCTGCATTATCGCTATTCCAGAGCAGATAATTTTCAGCAAGTAATGGACTCGCCAATAAAGAAATATGTAACTTTCCTTTTTAACTTAAGGAAAAGAGCGTTGTATAAGCTGCCGAGCTTTATTTTAACAGCCCTATTCTCCAATAGGAGAGATGCAGGATGATGAATTGATTGTTGGCGCAATCAAAGGGAGTAGTCAAAGGGATAATGTTATGCTTGTTCTTTTGCTTATGCTGATGCATGTGCTGGTACTTGTGCTAATACTTGTGTTTATGCTTGTTCTTGCACTTATCCTGATACCCTTGCTCGTGCTTGTGCTAATTTTTGTATTTGTGCTTGTTCTTGTGCTTATCCTGATGCATGTGCTCGTGCTTGTGCTAATACTTGTGTCAGTTTATGCATTTTACTATTAAATATTCTAGATACTTATAATAGATGTATATATTTGTTTTACTTTGTTAGATTTATGTTATACTGAGTGTCCCCAATTAGCTCATTAGCTAAATACATTGACACTTAAATAAAGTTATTATTAGTATTATGCTTGCACTTGTGCTTATGCTGATATAGGTGCTCGTGCTTGTGCTAATATTTGTGTTTATGCTTGTTCTTATGCTTACCCTTATGTATGTGCTTGTGCTAATATATATATTGATAGGCTGAGCCTAACAGCGTCGCTCTCTGAACAAGCTTAACTAAGGCGAAACTTAACTAAGGTGAAAGGTCGGAAGCACAAGAATTAAGTTTGACGACCGGGCTTTTTTTCAATTTTAGCAATTCTCAAAAACAGTATTACGCGACCGTCTGCACAGTACATTTAGACCGTACAAAAGTTCACAAAAACAACTTTTTCTCCGTCTACAATAACTAGTACGACTACTTTTCGAATAGAATACAGTTGTTGCTTGTCAAAAATTGCCCGAGAAACTGATTTGGAAATCAAAATTGCAAAAATACACAAACATATTTGCATAAGGCGACGCGAGTGAAGATAGAACTATAAAATCGCTTTTCAATCTATGTAATGAATGAACAAACACATAAAAATGGACAACACAATCTTCTTTCAAAAAATTTTATTCAAATCTCCATTAGTTTATGTTTAAAAGCAAAACGCGTACCATTTAATAGCGCATCGAGTTCGAGCTGCCTTCGATGAAATTCAAGAAATCGATACAACTGACTTTAAGCACGTTTTAAAACCAATTCTCCAAAACTACACAAGAACACAAAGAAAAAGTCAATCACAGATTGATATCAACATAAATTCCCATCCAAAAATGTAATCTGTTTTAAATTTAAATCCCTCGCTTGCTTGGAAATTCTTTAAATCTCTCTTCTTTGGTTCTGAAATCCGTAATAAAAACAAACATCTCTCACATTGATAAAAACGTATGAAGTTCCTCGAAGCAAGATTTTATCCCTGAAAGTTCTTCTTTTTCCACTAAAGCGGCTTCTGAGTATCCCTTAATTATCTGAGTATCCCTGTCTTGAGCAGCAAACCGCGAAAAATTCAGGAAAATAACGACTTTAATTTAAACGGTTTTCTCCGCTTAGTAAACAAAGCTCCAACTAACGTGTTTACCGAGCTGACATCACATTCGCCATATAGCCGCGCGAGCGAAAAACAAAGCCTCGTTTTGGTTTCAAAATTGCTAAGATCCCGGATGTTGTGTGGCGTCATACGTGCATGTTTTGCGAAGTCACACGCGCCCGCGATCTAACCCTGCGCGACGGACGCACAGGACCGACGCGCCCGCGAAGCATTCCAGTAGCCATGACCATGAAAAATGACGGGCATAGGTTTAGTTCTATGAGTATGGGGCTCCGCGCGAACCTTCGGCCCGCAGAGCTCCGCTAATATTTGTGTTTTATGTTTGCATTTGTGCTTATGCTGATGCATGTGCTTGTGCTAATACTTTTGTTTATGCATGTTTATGTGCTTATACTGATCCATGTGCTGTTGCTTGTGCTGAAACATGTGTTTATGCTTGTTCTTTTGCTCATCCTGATACAAGTGCTCGTGTTTGTGCTTATACTTGTGTTTATGCTTGTTCTTGTGATTATCCTTGTGTTAATACTGGTGTTTATGCTTGCACTTGTTCTTATGCTGATGTACATGTATGTGCTCGTGCTTGTACTTATACTTATACTTGTGTTTGTGCTGACACTTGTGCTTGTGCCTTTGCTCTTGTTTGTGAATTTTTAACTATTTTTGTCAAACATCTACGACACATTGACCCAGTTATTGAAAAGTAGTCAACATTAAAGAAGAGCCAAGCTTCTCTTTCAAGAGGCAACCTTTATTCAAACAAACACAGCGTTAAACTAATCCATTCCCCCATAGACAGTGATGTCTCAAATTCCTTGACTTGCTCGAGTTATCCGAGTCGTTTACAATAGCCATCGGAACTGTGAAAACGAATAGATTATCAATGTGAGAAAATAAACCACAATTATTATTAACAACAAATAATTAGAGGGAAGGCACCAGGCGCAATACGTGGAGAAGGGATGACGTGTTTAACAATAATAATAACTGACGTCCAAATGAATGCCAAAGGCTGGTTTACAAGTACAGCGCAAGCATGAGGAGAAGCGGAAGTATAAGCACAAGGATCTAAAAGGTAAGTTACACAGGCGAGTGGCATATAACTTTGGCGCGAATGCTTTTTGGCGTCAACTATAAATCCAACATGGCGGTACGCTGACAACTTGTGATTGTTTTTCTGTTTCCTTTTGTTGCGCTTGAGTTTTTATTTAAAAAGATGCTACGTATTAAACAGAGTGGCAGGGATCTGACAGACATAATTTCATCAAATTGACATACAGTGTATCATTAATATTCTCTGCTCCTTTTCTTGAGGTTTTAAAATATACTTTCCCTTATTTCCACTAGATCAGATAAGAATGTCCAATGTCATAATTGCCCTTACTTGAAAAAATTTAAAATACCTTATTTCGAAACGACGAATTTTTAAACACCATCACGAAACTATTCCCAACACGCGCAATAATGATGTCAACTTACCAATAAAGCATCGGAGGACAACCACCATAACTTCCCCCACATTCTGTACCACCTCGTTTTACTGGCTGTGAAAAAAGAACATTATCCATTGGAGCAAGTTAATTAGCGACATTAGCGTATGTTGCAATGAGGCCCTAAACGCCTTGTTGGCTAATATCTTCTTATATTAAAGAATCTCACATCCATCTTATACGAAAAGAATAGAAAGCAAGTATTTTTTTCTTATCATATGACCACCTTCATGGAAAAAAATCTCAGAAACAGTGCACGGCAATTCAAGAACACCTTTTATATTTTGAATCATCGATGACTAACCTAAATAGTGATAAATTCACATTCATTTAAAAGGCACTCTATGACATATAAAGGGAGTGAAATTGTGTAGATAGCCGACGTCGCTAAGAGGGTGGGGAAAACAAACCCGATGCTCAAATGAGCCAGCGTCGAAATAAAAGAGGACGAATTCACCAGACACAACCGCTTAACTGAAAGGATGGGAAAACTCCATAGAGGTTCAGCGATAGGGCGTGAGGCACGTGCAGTGAGATCTAGAGGTGGAATTGAATAACTGAGACATATTCGTGCCTTTTAAATTGTCTTGTAGAGACTGAATGATCCAATTACATACACAACGCTATCTTCCTACAGCCACATACGATTTCAGTAAAACTGTTAAATAACAGAATCCTTTGTGTAAAATGGACAAAGGCAACTATTCGTAAAAGGCTAGAGATGCGCAGCCGAAACTCATTTCAAAATTATTTTAACCAGAGAACGTTTTAAAATTTTAATCAGAATTCCTTATGTTTTTTTTCGCTATAATCATCGTCAATTGAATGTAAGCAGTTATATTTTTTGGTTGCTGATTATGTCATGTTTTTAAACATGAAAATAAAACTTCCGTCTTTTCCTTCTGTTTTCCATATTTCTCTTTCTAACATAGTTATCATTTCGGCTGAATTTACCTCACTTTCAACCCCTTTTTCCGCAACGTCGTTTTCACTGTTAAAATATAACACAGAATGGATTTGTTAGAAAGACAACTTTGAGCTGCAAGTAAGACTTAAAGGGACACTGTTTCGGCTGATACATCGTGTTTTCATGCTGATGGCCAAGAGCTGGCTTTATTATCTTGAAATAGGAATAAAAAATCGCCAAACGTAATGAAAGCAAAGAAATATTAACTAAATACACAAAATAAATAGCTAAAAAAGTCAAAATTCCACAAGAATGGCAAATTTGATTTCTTGACCGCCTGTCACGAAATCAAATTTGATGAACTGTAATCCACTTCCATACTTGCAATCCTGTACTTTATCTCCAAACTACTACTTCTATTTTGCTCTATAGAATTTTTTTATCCAATTAGGTTGTATATTTGGTGGCAATTATTTTAACGAAATGAAAACCCGAAATATGACGTTTGCTAGAAAAAAATTGGTTTGCGAAACCAACATCCTGGGATTAACCCCCACTTCAGTGTGGTAAACAGAAACATGAAAGGTTTTTTTTTTAATTAGGATGTTTCCAGACAAAATTCAGTACAAATCTTGACAAGAAGGCAATCTTTAAATTCAAAATAAAACTTTCCCCGCACATTCACGTTTTCGGCCACAAACTTCATTCTTTACAAACGCTTTTCATAGTTATTTCATAAAAGTAATAGAACACATTTTCTATGAGTTTACCGGCTTTATAAATCTACGCGGGATGTTGGTAGAACACTCGAAAAGGTTGTAAATCACGAGCCGCAGGCGCGTGATCTACAACCGTTTTTCCCAAGTGGGTTTATAACGCCGGTAAACTCATAGAAAATGCGTTCTATTGCTTTTATGAAACAACTATGAAAAGCGTTTGTAAAAAAATGAATGAACTTGACGCTCTGCCACTGACAAATTCACGGGTTTAACAAGAGTGACGTGACGTTTATTTAATAAGCTCTTTGAAATTCATCAGTTAAAATTTATCAGCTAAAAGAAGAAAAAATATTCAATGATACAAAAAGTTCTTTGAAGAGGAAATCCAGAAAATTGTGTCCGGAATCTGTCGCCAAAAACGTGAATGTGCGAGGAACGTTTGGAAGCCTACAAACTTTATTTTGGATTCAAAGATTGCCTTCTTGTCATGAATTTCTCAATTGGAATAGAGGTCACTTCCAGAAACTCAGCTTCTAAAACTCTTGTCGCCTTCAGTTACTTACTTTGAAGTGCACAGTGAAGCCCATACTTCTCTACATTTTCAGTGCCGAATGTGCCGAATGTGCCGAATGTGCCGAGTTTTATTGGTTTGACGGAACATAACATTTGATCATTTCATACAAATAATTTGTTTAAACCCATTTTCTTCGCGCTGTTTTAAGAAGCAAAATTGATCATCCTTGCTTGAACATAATCGGAATTTAAACTGTATCCGGTAAAAACGAAATATGTGTAAAATATTTTAGTAAGCCTTTTTACTGAATTAAAGTTTGTACATGTATATGTCAATGAGTTTTTCTTGAAACTGTAATTTGTTATCAATGTGTTCTTAGAACAGTTTTTGTGCTCAAGCTTGCGCAATATCTCCAGATTTCCAAGTATCGGGCGACAATGCGTGCGCTTTCGGACTACAACTGTTAAATACATCTGTAGTTGTACATGTAACTGTTATTACTTACTACGGCATCGCAGAAGCAGTTAACAAGCAAAGGGCAAGAACAATGACAGCAAAAACTTGTTTCATCTTGAAGGTACTGTAAGACGTCCTTTAAACTAAAATCAAAATAAGATAGCACATCAGGCATCACCTAAATGTTTATATTTTTAAATCAAAAGGTCCTAGGTTGATGCTTGCAAACGTTCTACCAGTTGACGAACTTGCTAAAGGATACTTCAGTGACGAGAATTTAATAAGTATAGATCTATACACATGAAGCATGCGGTCATACACTGTAGGGTACTTAATTTTATAGGAATTTTTTGTAAGTTTTGCAACATTTTCCCATATTTAAGTAGAAAATAATGAAAAAAACAATACAAGCTTAATAAGCAAAACAGTGGTTCTACATGTGCATTACACACTTTGGTACTTTTCTTTGCTGTTCTGTTCAAACTAACAACGTCAAATGACCAAATTCGAGGTTTTGTGGAGAACGTGAACACAGCACACGACGGTTAATTTTCCTTTCTCTATCTGTACTTAAAAGCCGTCCGTGCGAATACACTAAACAATTCAGTCACATACACAAATTAAACAATTTTGAATAATTAACGAGTTCACTTTTTAATCGGACGTTTTCCCTGCCGTTGCCGTCGTGGTTGCTTTTGGTCCCGGGGGGGAGGGGGGGGGTACTCCCTTATATACGCTATATAGGTATGTGCCGCCCGATAAGGTAGGGTTTTTTAGGTGCTCAGTCCTTAAATAGGGTATCCTTTTTGGTATTTTTGGTATTGTGGTCCTTAGATATTTCTTAGATTGGGTCACTAAATTGTAGTATCCACTCCAACGCGCAAAACGAAAAAGATATGGTCTGTTTAAACTGGATCTTAAAAAGGGTATCAAATTTCGATTTTCTACCCTTAAATAAGGTAAGGATTTGAGAACCTTGGCGGCACACACCTATCCTACATTGTCGGGAGTACCCCCCCCCCCCCCCCCCCCTAGGCTTTTGATCCCTTTTTGAATAATTTAAACCTTAAATAATTGCACAAAACAATTTAAGAATTTGCGTTTTTATGCGAGAGCGTCCAGTAGGCACTTCGCTGTCAAAACACAACATTTCATTGGTTGGTTTACTTGGGAAAATCAATCGACCCTACTAACATGTTATATTGTTTTCCATCGAGTGACCATTAAAATTTACCAGGTAAATTTAATCTAGGTAAAATCAGTTACACATAGAAAACAACTTTACCAAGTTAAATTCAAATTTAAGCGTACCGCGGCTATACGTGTTCTTTCGAATTTACCTACAACTGTAGGTAAACGTATAACCGCGACTTGTGTGATTCTGTTCTCATTGCAACTCTAGACGCGTGAAACGAATTGTAAAAAACAAGCGAATACTATATGACGAATCAAACGCCAAAAATATAAAAGTATCATTTGACAAACAGGTAAGAGCCGTTAAACGTTTTTACTACGAATAATATCCGGGATATACATCCTTGGCAAATGCAAGCGAAGACTGTCTCTCGCACGTCTCCGCGAGACATAATATATATAGATAGGCTGAGCCTAAGAGCTTAGCACTTTGAACAAGCTAAATTAAGGTGAAACTTAACTAAGGTGAAACTTAACTAAGGTGAAAGGTCGGAAGCACAAAAATTTAAATTGACGACCGGGCTATTTTTCAGTTTTAGCAATTCTCAAAAACAGAAAGATTACTTAAGGCTTAGTTACCCGACAGTCTGCACAGTACATTTAGACCGTACAAAAGTACGACTACTTTCCGAATAACATACAGTTGTTGTTTGCCAAAAATTGCTCGAGAAACTGATTTGGAAATCAAAATTGCAAAAATACACAAACATATTTGCATAAGGCGACGCGAGTGAAGTCTAAGTCTTGTTTTGTTTCCATAAAATCGCTTTTCAATCTATGTAATGAATGAACAAACACATAAAAATGGACAACACGATCTTCTTTCGACAAATTTGATTCAAATCTCCATTAGTTTATGTTTAAAAGCAAAACGCGTACCATTTTAATATAGCGCATCAAGCTGCCTTCGATGAAATTCAAGAAATCGATACAACTGAAGTTAAGCTCGTTTTAATTAAAATAATTTTCCAAAACTACACAAGAACACAAAGAAAAAGTCAATCACAGATTGATATCAACATAAATTCCCATCGAAAAATGTAATCTGTTCAGTTTACTTTGAGTCCCTCGCTTGCTTGTTTTAAATTCTCTTAATTTACGCTCCTTTGGTTCTGAAATCCGTAATAAAAACAAACATATCTCCCCACATTGAAAAACATATGAAGTTCCTCGAAGCAAGATTTTATCCCAGAAAGCTCTTCTTTTTCTACTAAAGCGGCTTCTGAGTATACCTTAATTAGAATCCCTGTCTTGAGTAGCAAACCGGGAAAAAATGCAGGGAAATAACGACTTTACTTCTCCGCTAAACACTGACCAGCGAAAGATCCAAACTTTTTAAAACATGTTTACCGAGCTGACGGCTGTGTAGCCGCAAGTAAAACAAAGCCTCAAAGATCCCGGATGTTGATGACGTCATGCGCGCATGTTTTGTGAAGTCATACACGCCCGCGAGCTAGCCCAACGCGTACGGCGCGTACCGCACACGGCGGGCACACAACGCGCCCGCGAAACATTCCGCTAGCCATGACCATGGAAAATGACGGGCATGGATTCTATGGGTATGGGGCTGCGCAGAGTGCGAGTGCTCCGCTATTACACAACCAAACAAGAAGACTATGCAGTAGAACCCCATCTTACTCGTTATTGCGGCAACTTTTTTGGTCTGTAAAAAGAAAAAAGCTCAGCCAATTTTACTCCGTTCATATCACGACTACCATTTAAAGCCTCGAACCTTTGCTTTCTTTAAAATTTTACCTCGTTAATGTAACTATTCGGTACGCATAATGACATCCACATAACTGCCAAAGAAAATATAAATTGAAAACGAATGGAACATTTCGATTGAAAATTCCGTTAATCACTTATTCTGCGATTGGCATCTTGCTCCTTTTGCAAACATTGTTTGGCAATTTCAACTACTTTTCCGATGACTGAGGTTTGCTTTTATTCAGCCCGTTCTCTGTTGTCCGGGCCTGCAAAAAATAGACTAATTCCCAATAGCGAATATTTTCTTAACAGATTAGTCCAAAAACGTTTTTTTTGCTATTCAGCATAGCTCTAAACTTAAGATTGGACTTACATTAGTAAAATAAATGACCTTTTAAACAGAGAACTTACCCGGCTTCGATCCTACTTCGATTCCCTTCGACAACACAATACAGAACTCTACGTGGCGCAGTTATTATTGAAGCGTGTTTTGGAGCACTTCAAAATTGACAGCCGAATGTAAAAAGAAAAAGATAAAAGCTTCTACATATTGATTTACGATTACAAAGTGTCTCAAATAGTGCCGTGAAAAACGATATTTTTGAAAATGACTTTTAATACTTGTGATAGGTTTTACGCAGCCAAGAAATAAAGCACAGAAACCGCAAAATGAAACACCTGATACATCGGTTTGGAGCATGTGTTGTCTTTTTATGCTGTTAGAATGGGAACATAACCCAGCAAAAGTGTTTTTCACGTCTATGGTGCCTTAAACACATCTCGTGTCACCGCGTTCGATAGCATTTTCCTAGAAAGACATAGAAAGGTTCAGTCATATGTGCTTGACATATTGTGATATGCAAAGACTTTTAAAGTCGTCATCGGAAATAGATCTATCAATCACATTTATCAAAAAGTTTTTATTATTTAAAAATGATTTAGGAAATATTTCATGAATACTATTAGACTTCTAACGGCCACCACGCCACAAGCAGCCACGATTTTTCGTCCCAGCAGACAATCAATACATTTACTCTTATTTAAACCTCCCTTCAATGGCCATCTCTCCACAACGACAACGGCCAAGCAATGCGTTCCAACCCCCAAAATAACCTTGCCCACACGATCAGCAACTGAAAACTGTGTGAACAAAAAAATACATTTAAGCTGTCTACAAGGTCATGAAACTTGATAAACAAGTCGCCTTGCGTACTTGAGGACAACCAGTACAATCGAGCAAAGTAAAAATCATAGCTAGTGATGAAGGCCCTTGTTTAAACAAAACCTTGGGGCTTAATATTCGACGTGGACACTGAAAATACATCAAGGGGTGCATTTACAAAACTGCATGTATTATACACCCATTCCTCTTCACAACGGCTACAGTAGTTTACCTGGATCTCCAGGGTGGCCGTTGTGGAGAGGTTGAATCTGTATGTCTTTTCTGTGCATGAAATTTTTAGCATCAAGCATACAGTAGAATACTAGACTGTTTCAGAAATATTAGATAAGCTTTTTTGCCATTGCTCTTTAATGTTGCCATCTGCCTCAATACCAGGTTGCTAGGGAAGCGAGATGGGAAAGCCATGACTGACGTTCACGTCAGCTAGAACTCTGGTTAACGTTATCCCACGTTCCGGTGATGGACAAAATGAAATACTAAATACGTCTTTCTCGTTTTCATAACACATATATTCAATTTTTTCGAATTTTATCACCAACTGCTTCAGTTAGGATTTAAGATAAAATATTGTTAATCGTACCGACCACCTTCGCAATCAGCGGGCACGTTATAATGGTTAGGATTACAGATAAAATATTGTCAAGGAATAAAATCTAAATTCAGTTATTGCCTTTTTTCTGTCTTTCATTGAATCGACACAAAGATATGCTTTGATAAATATTTTTTCGCCTCTCTCAGTTTTAGTAGCGCTGTAACACAGTAAAAGACTCGAAAAGACTATGCACGATGATTGCTTACTGATGAGGTGTTCGTCGCAACAATTTCTACGGAATTTTAACAACTAACAAGACGAAATTAACTAATTTACAAAACGCTCACATCCTTCAACCAAAGTTCACTAACATAATTTATGCTTTTATCGGGGTTTCATTTGAAATCATCAGAACACCTTGTGAGGCCCCCTTTACCTTTATCTATCTATCTGTATTAGCATGTTTTGTAATTCTATCGAAATTTGTAAAATTGTAAAATTGTAAAGTAAGTACTTATTTGTATTTTGTAAGTTGTAATAACTGTAATAGTTGGTGTGGTAGAAAGAGTGTGTGTGTGCATGTGTATGCGTGTGGTGCGTGCGTGCGTGCGTGGATGTGTGTATTTTGCTGAGTAGGACTGTTGTTATTGTTGTCTGTATAAAACAAAACAAAAATCAGAACTCTTCGGCGACAAACTGTTCTACAATAACACATAGTTTCTCTTATGCACTTTGCTATTAACAGTTCCCTATTTTTCCGAGTTTGTTAATCAATGTGCTTTAACAGGACAGTGAAATGGTTATAAATTCTGACAATTGTTTGTCTGATCCGTAAAACACTATTAGACTTGGCAGTCCAGTTGCCCAACGATGAAAATACTCTTTTGACAAAATAATCAGATCTTCTTTAACTATTCATGACCATAAACCATACAATCATTCATTATTTTACCTACTGAAAAGCTTACCACCCATTTTCAACGCTTCGATAAGTGATAACAGACAGACCGTTAGGCCCTTTTAGAGTAACGTTAAGGACACAAGCCAAATTACAGCAAGTGAAAGCTATCGTATATGTTCTACTTTGCAATGAGCGGGAACCTTTGAATGGAAAGTGGGCGGTTCCGCCCCTTGTAGTTTTGCTATGTTAGATTTTTGAATAATGCTTTTGAAATAAATTTTAACATAAATTGAATGAATAGCGGCCAGAAAATGATTTAAAGCATAGATGGTAACGCTCAGATGGTTCTACTGTCATTACTTAGAGTTTGTTTAAAAAATTAATGCTTATAAGAGCATGATATTTTTGTTGTTTAAGATTATCTGCGAGTACAACTTTGTGAAAACTTTAAATTTTATTTACCTCGGTAAAATGTAAATAATTGTATACATTTTGAAACAAATTATTTAAAACAAGAAAAGCTAATTTTTCGAATTTTTCCAACCACTCTTTCTTAAGTTAGGATTTCAGATAAAATATTGTCAAGGAATAAAATCTAAATTTAGTCTTTCCTTGAATCGCCACAAAGATATGTTTTGATGAACATTTTTCGCTTTCACTTTTAGTAGCGCAGTAACACAGTAGAACACTCGAAGGGACCATGCATGATGATTCCTTGCTGATGAGAAGGTGTTCATCACGACAACTTCCAACGAATTTTAACAACTAACTAGTCGAAATTAACTGATTTACAAAACGTTTACATCCTATAATGAAAGTTCACCAGCAAAATTTATGTTTTTTATCGGGTTTTGAATGGAAATCATCAGAAATCGTCCACGACAAACCGTACTATAATAACACATGGTTTCTCTTATGTATTTTGCCATTTACAGTTTCTTATTATTCCAAGATTGTTAATCTCTGAGCTTTAACAGGACAAGGAAATGGTTATAAATTATTACTTTTTTTTCTCTGATCCGTAAAACACTCTTAGACTTGGCATTCCAATTACCCAACGTTAAAAATACTCTTTTGACAAATTAATCAGATCTTCTTTAACTGATGACCATAAAACATACGATCATTCATTATTTTACCTACTAAAAAGCTCACCTCCTATTTCCAACGCTTCGATAAGTGATAACAGATAGACCGTTAGGCTTGACAACGTTAAATAACACAAGCCAAATTACAGGAACTGAAACCTTCTTGTATATGTTTAACTTCGCAATGAGCAGGCACCTTAAAATGGAAAGTGGGCGGTTCCGCCCCTGGTAGTTTTGCTATGTTAGACTTTTTGAATAATGCTTTTGAAATACATTTTCAGATAAATTGAATTAATAGCGTGCAAAAAATTATTTATAACATAGATGGTTCCGCTTCAAATGATTCTACTGTCATTAAATGAAGTTTGTTTAAAAATGTTTATCAAAAGATCGTGATATTTTTCTTGTTTAAGATCATCTGCGAGTACAACTTTGTAAACTTTAAATTTTATTTACCTCGGTAAAATGGAAATAACTGTAACATTTTGAGACAAATTTTATTTACCTACCTCGGTTAAATGTAAATAATTGTGTTATTTCAAACATGACAACCCAATTTTTCGAATTTTATCAACCACTCCTGATTAAGTTAGGATTTCAGATAAAATATTGTCAAGGAATAAAATCTAAATTCAGTCTTTCCTTGAATGGCCACAAAGATATGTTTTGATGAACATTTTTATCTCGTTAATGCGCTTGCGCATAAACGAGATGTACGATTCACAACGAAAAAAAGAGGCAAAAGTTGTTAACAAAGGTTCTTTGTTTAGTTTTGTTAACATTTGTCCGGGGGGGTTACTTATTTCTTTTTTATGGAAGCTATATTAGGGCACCGAGGATACGGTGGGTTAAACAGGTTAGGATTTCAAGAAGTGCGTCACATACCGCCACTAACATTTTTGAGGGGCACCCCCGGACCTATTGTTAATTTCCCTAGGGTATTGAATTGTCATGAACTTGTTATGTCTTACGTTACGTTACCACAAAGGTATTACAGTTCTTAGAGCTATGACCTCACCACAAGGGTATTACAGTTCTTATTTACAGTGATTTGCGTGAGTTGCGCTTTGACATTTTCCGCGCTCGACGAAGCTAAGAAATTTCACCCTGTATCTTTGTTTGCTTTTTGAGGTTTATAGCTGACATTTTCCGCGCTCGACGAAGCTAAGAAATTTCACCTTGTATGTTTGTCCGCTTTCTGAGGTTTATACGCGGGTTTATAGCAGAGTTGTTATACAAATGTTTTAAAGCTATGACCTCATCGCCTGACAGATTGTTTCTTATCTTGGATTTATTGTTTTTGTGGTTTTAAGCACTTAAATAGAAAATTGATAGAAAATTCTAGAAATTGGCAGGAATGTTCTGCGATACCTTGTCTACTCGGGAAGATTAACCGCGAGGAGCGATTTTTGAAGTCGCTTAGCGAGTGACAAGTGGAAATGTCGTGAAAAGAAAAATTGTCAGGAATGTTCTGCGATACGTTGTGTACCCGGGATGACTAACCCTGAAGAGCGATTTTTCAAGTCGCTTAGCGAGTGACAACCGGAAATGTTCGTGAAAAGAAAAATTGTGAGGAATGTTCTGCGATACGTTGATGACTAACCATGAAGAGCAAAAGAGTTGGTTTTCCAATTTGCTTAAAGTTAAGCGAGTCAGCTTAATTGAGTTAAACTCTAGTTAAATTTAAGCCACCAAAGCAGGTAGCTTAAGCGAGTCGGCAATTAATTTTAGACAATAAGAAGCAACTTGTGATCATTTATCTGACAAGGCTGTCAAATCGGAAATAAAAAACGCGTTCTATTTTCATGCGTTGCTCGTGAAGGGGCCTAATTTGATTGTATTATACAATGGATTTGCTTTTCTGCAAAATTAACGTTAATGTCCCTTTTCAGTAGTCATTGGAATACTGAATCATTCCTATTACGGTTTGATTATTAAAGAGAAATTTCAATTTTGAATGGTTATTAAATGTTGAGGTGTCATGATTATGCAATAGTATGCAAGAGAGGTGAGATTTTGCGTATTCAGCTAACTAAAAATGTTCCCGTTTGATTGTGCAAGAGTATGGATTTGGCTTTTGTTCTATTTTGGAACACTGAATCATTGCCATTACGGTTTGATTATGCAATAGTATGCAAAAGACGTAATAATTTTGCTGATTTAGTTAACAAAAGTTTATCAAGCAAGCATTATAAGCGATTTCAGCGTGTTGATTTTTTTTTAAAGGAAAAATATTGGCACTATATGGGAGCTAATTGACAAAACAAACAAAAAGACAATGTATTATTTTAGTGGCAAGCAAGACAGAGAAAACGTTCTCCGCTTATAAAAAGAAGAGGAATATCAATCAGTCGGTGTGTTATTCCCATCACATTCAAATCGTGAAGCGGACAAGACAGATACCTTAGAGTGCTCAACGTAGCTTTATCGCATTGAAATCCTGACGCAAGAGAGTTGCCTTAGAGTGCTCAACGCTCAACGTAGCTCAATTAGCAAAGAATATAGCAGACTTAAAGCAAGAAAATATATATTGAAATCTATTATTTCGTAAAACAAAATTATCAATTGTTTATAATGGTTGCTTTTGATGCTTCAGGCGGCATACACCTACCCTTAATTGTCGGGAGTACTCCCCCCCCCCCCCCCCAGAATATGTATCAACAATTCACTTCCAAAAAACACGCTTTTTGCAATTCTATATTACCTTAGGTTATTGCATATTCACTGCCTTCCTAAATTTTAGACTTGCCACAAGTGTACTGCGAAGTGTAACAATAGAATCCGAGCCCACAACGAACTCTGCCGATTTTGACCCGATATTCCCCGATCTTAACTCCTTTTTTGTTTTGGAACCTCGTCGGTTGTTCAACGTTTGTCGAGGATAGCTTCGCAACCTCGTCGGTTGTTCAACGTTTGTCAAGGATAGCTTCGAATGGCCCGAATCGAATGTTCCCTCAGAAGACTATCAGATTTCTAACAAATATGGCCGGCCGTGAACTCCACGCTTTCATTTTGTAGACGTTCATTTTGCATAACCGGAATGAAAGCACGCCTTTTAAGACTTCGAAATGGAAAGAAAAAGTCCTTTAGAAGATCTCAGTTTTTGCCTTTGTAGTGGTGGTTTGAGAGCTGAAAGCGATGAAATTTGTCACAAGTGAGGACATGTCTTCTTTCAGAATTTATACTCGAAGCGGCAGACTTTACTAAGAATTTTCAAGCATTCCTGGAAAACTACGGTAAAGAAAGTCACATTTTTTAATGTCCATTTACTTTGTAAGAAACATTTCATAGACTGTTTCTTTGTCTTATTAGTAGCTTTTGACAAATATTTAGAAAACTTGACCACAATCGGTCGAGCGAGAAATTCGCCAGATGCTGAACAAATTTGCGTGGCCGACAGTTTCCTTGATGCGATAATTTGACGCGTTTTCCTCTTGAGACTAAACTAAATTGGATAAGAATTGCATTCTATATACACATGAAAAGTCGGAAATTTTGGAAAACACTAGATATAATAAAGTAGGTTGCTGAATTTAAATATTATTTTGTGATGTTTATAATATAATTCGCAGACGCTAGCGCTGCAATTAGGATAAACAAATCGCTAAGCCTTCCGGAAGCAGAAAATCACTGAATTCTGATAAGCGTTTAACTCTTTTATTCAAGGGAAAGACATTTTCATTCAAGGAAATATTGTGTATTTGCGACAACACTTTGAATAAACTATGAAGCCAGGAAAAACTAATACATGGCAAAATCAAAGCAGTTATTAGGAACTAGAAAAATTTCACTTCGATTTAGTCTTGAAATCACGGGGGGGGGGGGGGGGGGTTCATGATGCGTCACGCAATATTTATTTTTAAAATGTTTCACCAATTTATAGCACTCGTCACCACGGTTTTGAAAATTATAAAAACAAAATCTTCTGAATGCGATTACATATATTTTTTTTCTCATTACCTGTAAATTTAGTGCTTCCAAAACTTTATTGCAAATCCGGGTAGGAGAGGGGGGTCTCTCGGCTTGGAAATCCAGGGGGCAAGGGGGGGGGGGGGGAACCTACGATAATCTAAGTAATAACAGGCGCAGTAAGCTACATGCAGTCATAGACTGCCTATTTTTTTATTAACCTCACCTTCTAACGCATTAACGAGATGGCTTGAAGAGCCCTTTGATTCGCTTTCACTTTCAGTAGCGCAGTAACATAGTAGAACACTCGAACCGACCATGCATGATGATTCCTTGCTGATGAGATGGTGTTCATCACGACAACTTCCAATGAATTTTAACAACTAACTAGTCGAAATTAACTGATTTACAAAACGTTTACATCCTTCAATCAAAGTTCACCTGCACAATTTATGCTTTTTATCGGGTTTTGGATGGAAATCATCAGAAATCGTCCGCGACAAACCGTACTATAATAACACATGGTTTCTCTTATGTATTTTGCTATTTACAGTCTCTTATTATTCCGAGATTGTTAATCTCAGACCTTTAACATGACAAGGAAATGGTTATAAATTATTACTTTTTTTTCTCTGATCCGTAAAACACTCTTAGACTTGGCATTCCAATTACCCAACGTTAAAAATACTCTTTTGACAAATTAATCAGATCGTCTTTAACTGATGACCATAAAACATACGATCATTCATTATTTTACCTACTAAAAAGCTCACCTCCTATTTCCAACGCTTCGATAAGTGATAACAGATAGACCGTTAGGCTTCATAACGTTAAAGAACACAAGCCAAATTACAGGAAGTGAAACCTCTCGTATATGTTCAACTTCGCAATGAGCGGACACCTTAATATGGAAAGTGGGCGGTTCCCCCCTGGTAGTTTTGCTATGTTACTTGAATAATGCTTTTGAAATAAATTTTCAGATAAATTGAATTAATAGCGTGCAGAAAATTACTTGTAACATAGATGGTTCCGCTTCAAATGATTCTACTGTCATTAAATGAAGTTTGTTTAAAAATGTTTATCAAAAGATCGTGATATTTTTCTTGTTTAAGATCATCTGCGAGTACAACTTTGTAAACTTTAAATTTTATTTACCTCGGTAAAATGGAAATAATTGTATACATTTTGAGACAAATTTTATTTACCTACCTCGGTTAAATGTAAATAATTGTGTTATTTCAAACACGACAACCCAATTTTTCGAATTTTCTCAACCACTCTTTCTTAAGTTAGGATTTCAGATAAAATATTGTCAAGGAATAAAATCTAAATTCAGTTATTATTATCTTTTATTCTGTCTTCCTTGAATCGACACAAAGATATGTTTTGATAAACATTTTTTCGCCTCACTTTTAGTAGCGCAGTAACACAGCAGAAGACTCGAACTGACCATGCATGACGATTGCTTACTGATGATAAGGTGTTCATCGCGACAACTTCCACGGAATTTTAACAACTAACAAGAAGCTGTACACAGCTTGAACTCGTGGCGCCTTTAACTCATTGCAGCATTGATTCCCGAGTGTTTTGAGTGCTTTTACGGAGAAACATAAGCTTAAAATTATGTCGAATCAAAGGCTCCTAAGAGCCAACCCGTGAAGAAGAAATGCCAACGCGTAACGCAATATTGCCGTAAGCTTACGTTTTCACACTGACAAGGTTTGATATTTTTTTTAAAAATTAAACGTAAGGATTTTTGACGAACGAAAAAAAAAAACAGTACATCACTTTCATAATGTCCAGTCCGAAGAAAGAAAAAAAAAAGAAAAAATAGGAAAAAAAGGAAGGACTTGAGCGAGAATCGAACTCGGGCCTTCCGGGACTAAGCCACTACGCTATCGAGGACACATGCTAAATAAAGGCTAAATTTTATTATGTTAAGGTAGATACGCATCAAAACGCCTGTTTCGGTTGCAAAATCCTTTCAGATCGATTTTTAAAAATGTTGCACTAAAAACTCCAAATGCGAAACATCTGTAAGCTTATTGTTGTCTATATTCGTTTACAACAAATTTTTAAAATTGTTATCGCTGGATTCACGTTGTTCTTGTTACGAAACGTATTCGTAACAAAGCATTTACTCACTAAGTTTATAGTTGATGGAAGGAGCGAGTGAGTGAGTGAATTTTATTTAGCCACCGTTACCGATAACCCGTTCATTACGCTTTCACGTATACAGCTATTTCAATTAACGTTGTCGGATGAAAGCTCAAAGCTACAAGCCAAGACAGTTGGGAGCGACGCAAAATAAACGTTTTTCCCGCTCGTCGCATCGCTCATTCGCGCCGTTTCTTTTCGTTCCACCGCTCCCAACTATCTGCATGCGTGGAACAGGCGCTCGGTTTACTCGTTTGGTCTTGACTTGTAGGCTTTGAGCTTTGAGCTTTGAGCTTTCACCCGACAACGTTAATTGAAATAGCTGTACACGGGTTTAAAAGTAAGACTACACTACATTCACTACATTTAGTAGCCGACACTTAAGCGCGATCGCTAAGCAAATAGCAAGTTATATAAAACACAAAACTTGCCCAAGCAAAAATGGTAGTTTTACTAGGTTAGAATTTCTGAATAATGCTCATGAAATAAATTTTAAGATAAATTGAATGCATAGCGGCCAGAAAATGATTCGTGACATAGGTGGTACCGCTCCAGATGGATTTACTGTCATTAGTTAGAGTTTCTTAAAAAGTGCTTATCATATCGTGATATTTTTCTTGTTTTAGGTTATCCGCGAGTACAACCTTGTAACTTTAAATGTTATTTACCTCGGTAAAATGTAAATAATTGTATACATTTTGAGATAAATTATTTAAAACATGGCAACTCAATTTTACGAATTTGATCTTAGTTAGGATTTCAGATAAAATATTTTCAGGGAATAAAATCTAAATTCAATTATTATTACCTTTTTTCTGTCTTTCCTTAAATCGGCACAAAGACATGTTTTGATAAACATTTTTTCGCCTCACTTTAAGTAGCGCAGTAACACAGTAAAAGACTCGAACGGACCATGCATGATGATTGCTTGTTGATGAGAAGATGCTCATCACGACAACTTCTACTGAATTTTAAGAACTAACTGGACGAAATTAACTGATTTACAAAACGTTTACATCCTTCAATCAAAAATTACCAGCAAAATTTATGCTTTTATCGGGGTTTGAATTGAAACAAGAAAACTCTGCGAGTATTATAATCGGGCTTCCTTCTTCACTCCTTTTACCTTAAAATTTGAACAATTACGTCCCAAATACAAATTTTCAAAATACTCTACTAACTCTTCAAGAGAACTAATTTCAATCAATACACACGGCGTCCCACATAGATCATTCATTCCTGTACGATCTCTACTATGTGAATCAAACCAACCCTTGTGTCAAAAATAGCGACTGTATAAATTATTATTGTCAAAATAAATGACTTATAATTATCACGTAACAACGATTCAAAAGCCTCAAACAAAGGTAAACAACAACTCTCTTCTATTATACCGTCATTTAAATAATGTAAATTTTCATAATAACTTTCACTATACTCTTATTGAAAGTTAACTCTCCCATACAAACAACATCAGGAACTTCAGTTAACATAAGGCATTCTTTTTGTGTTGAATTAGAAAGATAAGTGTGAAAAATTCCTGCAGAAGAAATTGTTAAGAGAAAAAAAATCGTGCACAAGTAAGCATGTGCAAAAAAATTTCAGCATTTTGGTAAAAAAGAAAATTCTTGCAAATAGAGATGCTGAAAAAAAAATCATACTCAGAAGAAATTGCCTACAAGTCACCACAACAATAACGTTACTTTTAACACTACATATTCAGTAATGAAATACGAGCCTTTTATAAACAGGTATAAAAAATGAGAAACGGCGGGGAAAAACATTACCACGTGGTACCTTTTAGAGTTTCGTACATGCGATCTACACCACATCAAACAAAAATCATAGAAGATAATATTTAATAAGACTCCAACGTACATATTAAATCCGTTAGTTCTTTCTCCCCTTCTTTCACAAAATACTAATAAGCTTTTAACATCTTTAACAAATGCATTGCAAGTTATCTCAATAAATGCCACTTCACTTTTTCCTGTGTGTAAAATACTAATATAAGCATCCTTGACATGACCTCGGTCAAAGTGATTGTTGACATAAAGATCATGTTCTATTTCTCATTTAATTAAATTGAAGTTTTCCAGCCTGCGTCATTCAAAATTAATTTAAATGCTTTTAGCAGCAAATCTTATCACTGAGAGAACAATGAACGATAGGAGAAAACCACGTTTCTTTTATGTTCCATGTACAATGTAATTGCTCACCTCAAATTCTCTCTTTTCACGACTGGGAAAATTATTTGCCAATGTATTTTTCGAATTGCTTGCCGTTTTGCGTGCAGTGAATTTGGTTAGTGCTCGAGTTTAATAGCCTAAATATACGCATTCTAAAATGCTGAAAATGTCTCGCTCTGTCACGTTTAATTCTCGCCCAGAGTGCATAGCCGTGAGTTTATGTGTTTAGCTAAAACAACGCATTCTAAAACAATACAGATGTGTTGTCTTTCTCTGTCACGTTCAATTTTCGCCCAGAATACAGCCTGACAAATGGCTTGTTGCGTTTCACAAATCGGATCAAATCAGTCTCGCTCAATGCAATCATGCTAAATGCTAGCGAGATTATCACCGAGACAAGACCGAGAAGAATGGCTCGTTTTAGGCGTAAGCGAGACAAATTCGGTGCCTCGCTTTGTCTCGTTCAATGCACGCCGTAACAATCAAGACGATTCACCCTTCATCCTTTCCTCCCACACCGCTATAAACAAATACCCTTTACACAAACAACCTTTTAATCAATTTCTTAGCCTACCCACATCCCCATTTACTTCACCTACACCACATATTTTAACTTATCTACTCTCAAATCTCCAAAATCCGGAGGGGGGAGACTTCCATATAAAATTTACAATTAGTAGCTCTTAACGATAAAACTTCTTTTCAACCATGCCCATCTAACAAAATTCTTAAAGGACACCCCGTCATTTTCATATGGCGGACCCCCCGGCGTGTCAATAAGTGACTACGAAACAGCGTCCATTTTATATATCGGGCAGGCTTGGCAAACAAGCCAGCCCGATCAATAATCAGAACTCTTCGGCGACAAGCCAAACACCAGTCTTCTGAAGTGTTCATCACGACAACTTCCACTGAATTTTAACTAAGAAAAATTGAATGGATAGCGGCCGTAAGTACACTTACGGAGCAAGATCTAGCTGGGGTCTCGCTTTTAGATGGATTTACATGTTAAAAGGTATATTTACTGAAATTTTCATGCTTTTGTCACTATTTGAACAATTTTTTATCCCTTATCCTCCGGACTAATATCTTTTTCGTTTAGCTGGGTGTCTAGGGACTGTAATTTAGCTAATTAATATCGTTTATAGGAACCCTAACCAAGGATTACAATACCAAAAAAGATTCCCTATTTAAGGACTGAGTACCTCAAAAACCATACCCTATCTCACGGCACATACCTATATAACTTACATATCGGAGCACCCCTACCCCGGGTAAAACCAACACCAAAGCAATTACTCTGGACAATCACAACAGTCGTAGCCAATCAATGAACCAATCAGAACTCGAACCAAATACAAGTAGCCGGTGCCAAGCGCGGGAAAATGCTTGCGAGGAAGTCAAGATTGGTTTTGTTTTTACTTCTGATTGGTTGATAAAGTGACCAGTTGTAATGGGAGGGGGGGGAGGGGGGGGAGGGGGGGGGGGGTAAGGTTAGGGTGGGAATAGGGGTTTGCTGGGTAGGCAGTGCAACAGTGAGAGTATTCAGTCACCTCCCACTAATTTGTCTCGCGTATGATTCTTGTATTCGACGCCATATGTGAGTTGAATTTGTCTCTTATTGCTCCAAAAGGTTCTTTCTCCCGGGTCCAAGATCGGTTCATTGCTGTGGTTTTGCTTATCGTAGTATTGCGGGGGATCCCCTATAGGTCTGTGTTGTCCCGAAGCTATGTTTTGAGCCATTTTAATTTGGTTTGAAAATGGATATAGGGTCTGGCACTTTTGATCTGCAAATTGGTCTGTGTTGCCTTCTAGTCTAAACTTGAGTACCCATTAGACTTTTGGAGGACTTTCTGTCTGCAGGCTTGAGAAATATTAAGAGCTGGGTAGGGAAAATAATATATTTTGGTCTAAGAAGAAAAAGCGACACCCGCAAAAACTGTAAACCATCCCCTTCTCCCTGGTAAACTGCAGATAAAGCGACCTGAAATGTGGTAAAAATACTTTAAAAGCGTTTTTCTTCACCAGCCGCCCCTGAAAATGCCTTAATGCCCAGGGAAGAAAGAAAGTAGGACGAGAAAAGAAGGTTGAACCAGCCGAAAGCTGACAACCAGCCGGCTGACATCTTCAAAGTACACCGTTTACATCAGAATTACTTGACAGATTTAGTTTTCGATTAGGCGTCCCCTGTACTCCTTAAATAGAAGCTTAGGGTTTCCTTTGATTCCGGCAGTGTGACTTCGCGAGAAGAATAGTGTGACGATGGGCTTGTTGATTGCGCAATTTTTCAATCATATTTTGGTTTATAACATTTAGATAGTAGAATAATTCTATTCTATCCCTTTCCATTCATTTTGAGGAGGAAATGAAAAACTGTGCGAGCTCGCACATCGCTCCGCTGTACTAGTACAATTGTCCGCTCTGCATGCAGATACCAATGAAGAGCAACGGTGTAAAGGTCGTTCATCTCTCTTCCCTCAACCATGAGATAGAACGTGTTCTCACCACCACTCGCACTTGAGACATGCAAACGTAACCCAGTGAAACCACATTTGACTCACCCAGTCGTGTTCCTCTCGCTATCACAATCCTGCCCTTCGTTGTCTATCATCTATCATCCACAAAAATTTCAACATTCTCTTCTTCCCAACGTTGCGCTGTTTTTAAATCTACACCTCTTGTTGCCTTCTGAGGCACTGACGCACTGCTACACAAGCCAACCTTTCCAAGGGATCATTCAGCTCCGGTAACAATTGTGTTACTTGTAACTACATCACTGTCGGTCGCACCGACTACACATTTTCCTCCACATGGCACATTTTCCGATGTTGTAACAACAGTACATAGGCCAGACGAAACGAACGTTGATTGGGGCGACCATGGTCAAGTAAGAGGTGTGCAAATCTGCTCCCGACATTTTTGGATTCGAACTTATTTTTTAAAGCCAAAAGTAGTACAGTTGCTAAACGAAAAACCAGAGCAAGTGGCAGCACCAGCTCCGAAAGCGATATCCGCTCACCAGAAGAAAAAAAGAACTGTGACAACCCGACATTTGGGTCGGATAGTATTGAAACTTCATTCGACGAAGTGGCGAATTCACTAACTATGGAGAAGATAACCGCTCAACTTCAAACAATATTGGACAGGCTGGAGAGCGTTGAAACGAAACTTGGAAAGTTGGAAGGTATATTCGAGTGGTTTGCGAACTTGGAAACGGCGGTGAACAAAAACCAAACAGAACTGAACTCTTTGAATGTAGAGACCAAAGCGATCCAGGAAAATGTTAGAGAAATCGAAAAGGGGATGGAATTCGCAAATTCCCAGATAGAAGAACTGAAGAAAAAAGATGAGGAAAACGCAGACAAGATCAAAGAACTGGAGGATCAACTACTTTATCAAGAGGTGTACAGTAGGAATGAAAATTTGCGTTTCTTTGGGATTCCTGAAACGACGCAAGGTCCCGAGGATACAGGAAAGGTGTTACACAATTTCTTTACAGAGGAGCTGAACATCGATAATCCCGATGGCATTGAATTTCAGAGTCCACAGGTTAGGAAAAAGAGTACAGGGCCAGTCACGACCGACAAGTGCCCGTTTTCTGAAATTTCCAGAGCGTGAGCTTGTCTTTAGAAGCGTACGAGAGTCGGGGGAAGCGACAGATACCGATGTCAAAGTGTACGCCGACTTTCTAGATAAAAATTAGAAAGAAAAGGAAAAAGCAATGGCCGAAAATGAAAAAGGCGAGGGAAAATGGAAAAACGGCGTATTTTAGCATGCCGGAACCGGATAAATTACATATTGATGGCGAATTGGTCTCATTATAAATTCAGTTAATAAACTCATTTTTTTTTTCGTATTAAGACTATCAAAGGCCACACAAATTATTCGTAGTCGAATTTTCTTTCTTTCGTTTTTGTCAAGTGCGGAGTGATTAGCGTAATGATTATAGACGATAGTTCCGAATTCCTGAGCACTGCAGATAGGTGTTGTGTATTATTTAAGTTCATGGGCGTTTCGACAAGTTGTACACATGATTTTTATATTGATTATTCACAAAGGATTACGTTGATTGTCCTATTTAACTCAGATACCGGTTTGATTCTCGAAGTGTGTTTGTGGAACATTTTGCCTTGCTTTCGTGCGGTTCGGTTCAACAGCACAGCTGACCATTGCAACGCTGGCTCAAACATGTGCTTTTCCTTTGCGAGCTCTTTTATAGGCCTGACGTGTTCGTGTAGGACGAGTTTTTAACTTTCTGTATTTGGTGAGTAGAATTTGTACTGCTTTGCTACCGTATCACGTAAGGAGTTGTTCGGTCTTTTCTTTAAAAACATCGTTGATTGCAAATCATGCGAAAGGAGCGACATGAAACGACCTACAAAGCAAATCACGAGTTGAGCCGATTTGCTCTGATCTGTGATAAACAAACTGAACTGAGCCGGCGAATGTGCTCGATGACCAGTGTGTCAAACGACCCATTGTGGTCGCAGAAAAACGAACTGGGCGAATGCTCTCGGTGGCCAATATGCCAAACGACACATTGTGGTCGCAAACAAACTAAACTGAGCGAATGCGCTCGGTGGCCAATGTGCCAACAACCCATTGTGGTCGCAAGATAACAACAGTCTTTCGTCATCATTTCTAGATGACTTAAAAGAAGGCCCAACCTTGACTGAAGAGTTGCGGAACGTATGTGAAGGAAAGATAGAATACAATGAATGTGTTAACATTTTACAATCCTTTCAAAAGAATAAAACTCCCGGGAGCGACGGACTGACAATAGAATTCTATGTGGCCTTTTGGCCCTTGATTGAAAGACCTCTAGTAGATTGTGTAAACTACTCTTTTGAGTTTAGAGAACTTTCAAATTCACGAAAACAGGCTATAATCACATTAATTGAGAAAAAAAAAAGGACAAAAGAGCAATTAAAAATTGGCGGCCTATATCGTTAGTCAATGTCGATGCGAAAATTATTTCCATAAGTTTTAGCAAAACGCCTGGAAAAGGTCTTGCGAAATTTAATACATTCTAATAAGAATGCATTCGTTAAAGGTAGGTCCATATTCGATGCAATCAGAACGATTGACGATATTGTAGATTACACCAAACGAAATAGCTGGTCGGGAATTCTGATCGCAATTGAGGCCCGGGACAAACGTCGAACTTTTCATGAGTCGAACTAAATTCAGCGAATTAAGTTCATGAGAAGTTTGACGTTTGTCTCAGTTTTCGACGGACTCATTTGGATCGACCAACACGTTCTATCCGTCTGGAGCAGACGGATAGAACGTGTTGAATTTGGTTCGTCTGAATTAAGTTCGACGTTTGACCCAACAGACGAAAATAATTAATTTGGGTCGACCCAAACTGCAATTTAGTTCGACTCATGAAAAGTTCGACGTTTGTCCCGGGCCTGACTTTGAAAAAGCCTTTGATACACTAGATTTCCATTTTCTAATCAGAACTTAACACAAATTTAACTTTGGCCCATCTTTTATTCAGTGGATCCGTGCTCTATATAAAAATGTATCCAGCTGTGTAATGATAATAATGGCTTTACGACTGGTCCTTTTTTGTTAGGAAGGGGAGTCAGACAGGGGGATCCTTTCTCTCCTTATCTCTTCATATTAGCGCTTGAGACTGTACCTATAAAAATAAGAGAGGATAGCAGTGTACAGGGACTAAACATTGGAGAAGAGATAATAAAACTATCTTTATTTGCAGATGACATGACTTGTATTATAAAAGACAAAACATCTTATACAAACTTGTTTCGTATTCTTGAATCCTTTCGTGAGTGTTCTGGCTTAAAGGTAAATGATGAAAAAAAAAAAAACAGAAATAGTACCACTAGGAGATATTTTTCTGCAATAGAAAGACTTCCCAAAACACAATATCTGTGAAGTTATAAAAATTTTGGGGATATATTTTGGTCATGACAAAAGACAAAGAAACAAACTTAACTTTAGTCAACTTTAAAGAGTATAAAGAATCAATCAACGTATAGAAATGGAGAGGCCTCTCCCTTTAAGGAAGAATACAGATAGTCCAAACCTTTGCTATCCCAAAATTTATGTTCAGAGCATCTTTTATACCTATTCCAAAATAATTAATTTAAGAGGCAAACTCAATCTTCTACAACTTTATTTGGAATGGCCGGGGAAAGATAAAGTGAAGCGTCTTGTACTTATATCTGAGATAGAAATGGGAGGACTCAAAATGTTAGACATTCAATCTATGATTAGCGGAAAACGAGTAACATGTTTAAGGAAACTATTCGAAGACTACTCAAGTCCTTGGAAAACAATCTTAGACAAACTTCTATTACCTATTGGAGGACGTTTTGCATTACACTGCAACTTTCAAACTTCTAAATTGAAAATCAATCTTCCTGTATATTACAAAGAATGTTTCGACGCGTGGTAAACTCCAAGTTGTTATGAAGAACTCATTGACGAAATTATCTGGAATAACAGATTTCTCTTTTTTGATCATTTTCCTACATGTGCCGACATAGAACAGCAACTTATTCCATTAGAACTATCTCGTGAGGCTATACATGTACATAAAGCTCGAAAAGCGTTCCTTATCGAAAGGGGTCACACCCTTGCATCAACAAGCGTAAAAAAATGTATATTTTACATATCGTCTTACATGTTTTATCCTGTTATCTGATATCCTCTTGTTTCTATACTATTTGAATTGTAACGTGCCTGACGAAAAATTGGATTGGATAGAATATACCTAATATATATAGTTAGGCTTAGCCTAACAGCGTTGCCCTCTGAAGACCCTCTGAACAAGCTTAACTAAGATGAAACTTAACTTATAGGTGAAAGGTCGAAAGCACAAGAATTAAGATTAATATTGACGACCGGGCTATTTTTCAATTTTAGCAATTCTCAAAAACAGTATTACCCGTCTGCACAGTACATTTAGACCGTACAAAAGTTCACAAAAACAACTTTTTCTCCGTCAAGAATAACTATTAACATGGCCCCCATTGTCAAATCACTACCCTCGTACATTAAGGACACCAATCACGCACTCGAAATTTTCCGGGATTTCAGTTTTCCCAGCGAAAACAAATTAATTTTCACTATGGACATTACCTCTTTATATACCGTCATCCCCAATGACGAAGGACTTCAAGCACTAAAATATTTTTTCGACCAGCGCTCCATTCAAAACCCAAGCTCAGAAACACTGCTCCGCTTGGCCGAATTAGTTTTGACACTTAACTGTTTTTCATTTTCCCAAAACTACTACAAACAAGTAAATGGAGTCGCCATGGGCACCAAAATGGGACCAAGCTACGCTAACCTTTTTGTAGGCCACATCGAAGACAAATTTTTTAATCAGTACCACGGAACCAAACCCGAACTCTACGGCCGCTACATCGATGATTGCATTGGCGCTACCTCTTCCAGTAAAGAGGAACTTAATCAATTCATAACTTCTGTCAATACTTTTCATCCAGCTCTAAAATATACCTGGGAAATTTCCGAAACCTCAGTCGCTTTCCTTGACATTAATATTTCAATCAACGGTAACAGTTTATCCACAAGTGTGCACTACAAACCTACAGATTCCCACAGTTATCTGTTACATTCATCCTCACATCCATCGCACGTTAAAAACGCCATTCCGTATTCTCAATTTCTCAGACTTCGACGTCTATGTAGTGATGACTCTGATTTTTCCAACAAATCAGAAGAAATGTGCCAGTTTTTCAAGAAACGTGGGTACCCTGACTCTGTTGTTAATACGGGCCAACAACGTGCACAACAGATCGACAGACAATCAGCACTACAAATGCCACAGATGGAAGAGAACGAGAGAATTCCATTCACCCTCACTTTCCACCCACACAACAACACAGTCAAAAGCATCATTTTAAAAAATTTCAAATTACTCCAAAACGACCCCGAAACTGGCAGAATTTTTTCACAACCCCCACTAATTTCATTCAAACGTGACAAAAACATAGGCAACTTTCTAGTTACGAGCGCACTGAAATCTGACGATGTACCGGGAACTTTCAAATGCACACGCACACGATGTAACACTTGTCCTTTCATTCACAACGCGGACAAAATAACAGGACCCAAACGATCTATTAAAATCACTGATCGTTTTACATGCACCTCCGTAAATGTTATCTACTGCATAACATGTACTTTTTGCAAAAAGATATACATTGGCGAAACAGGGAGGAGACTGGGCGACCGTTTTCGTGAACATCTCCGAGACGTTGAAAAAAATGACAAAGACGCATCCAAACCAGTCGCGCGCCATTTTAATCTTACTAACCATTCTAAACAACACATGACAATCTGCGGCCTTTCCCTACACCAGGGTAACACAGAAAGCCGTAAAAACCTAGAACAAAAAATCATCTTTCAAATCGGCACTCTCAAACCCCACGGAATCAACGAACGCTTTTCATTCAACTAATCTACATTTGTTTTTCACGTCACCAAATTTCCACCAATAGCGTAGCTCCACCGCTTACTATATAAAACCACACACTACCCACAATTCCTTGATTCGCTCCGACGAAGGGCTAGCGCTCGAAACGTCAGCTATTTGAATCTTTTTACGGTGGTCAATTTACCTTATCGACTCAGTCGATAAAACTAAATTCTCGTGTTTCATCCCCCCACCGACGCAGCACCACAGTTCCTCTAGAAACTAACCCCATTCATTTGTTAAAAAATACAGTTGTTGCTTGTCAAAAAATGCCTGAGAAACTGATTTAGAAATCCAAATTGCCAAAATTCACAAACATATTTGCATACGGCCACGCGAGTGAAGTTAGAACTATAATAAAATTCAAGTCTTGTTTTGTTTACATAAAATCGCTTTTCAACCTATGTAATGAATGAACAAACACATAAAATGGACAACACAATCTTCTTTCAAAAAATTTTATTCAAATCTCCATTAGTTTATGTTGAAAAGCAAAACGCGAACCATATATTTATAGCTCATAGAGGCCGAGCTGTCTTCGATGAAAGAAATCAAAACGAGTGAATTTGAGAACGTTTCATAAGCAATTCTCCAAAACTAGCGAGAACACAAAGAAAAAGTCAATTACAGATTGATATAAACATAAATTCCCATCGAAAAATGTATTTTGTTTTACCTTTAAGTCCCTCCACTGTTGGAAATTCTTTAAATCTCCGCTTCTTCAGTTCTGAAACCCGAAGTGACAAACATCTCCCCGGCGAAGCAAGATCTCTTCTTTTTCCACTATAGCGGCTTCTGAGTATCCCTGTCTTGAGTAGCAAACCGCGAAAAATACAGGAAAATAACGACTTTAATTTAAACGGTTTTCTCCGCTTAGTAAACACAGGAAAACATCACAGTACCTTTCCTGCTCAGCGCGTACGGCGGCGGGCACACGGACGGACGCGCCCGTGAAACATTCCGCTAGCCATGACCATGAAAAATGACGGACATGGGTTCTATGAGTATGGGGCTGCGCAGCCGGGCCTTTGGCCCGGCGAGTGCTCCGCTATCCTTGCTTGTTTAGTTATTTTCTATTTCCAAAAATCATGCTTCATTTCGTCTGAACAACGGTTTTAGATCGTCAGAAAACAAACACGGCTGCCAATCGCTAAAAAGAACCTGCGTTCACGTGACATGATTCTTGGGATGTTCAGCGGTTTCTTCCTCCGCCATTTTGAAAGCGGAGAAGGCCCTAGGGACGAGTTTGGATTGAATGCGCATGCTGACTCATCTCCAGTCCTTTCTCTGGATTGAGCAGCGGGACAAGGGATAGACAAATTCGGCTAACACATTGTTGTACCCAATTCAAACCTTCTGGGAATAAAATCCTTTCTTTTCAATATTTCCATATAACTTCCATGCTTGCTTTATTGATGTGAAAATATGACGAACAAAGAGTTCTAATCCCAAAAAGTTTGAATTGAGTACAACAATGCGTTAGCCGAATTTGTCTATTCTCTGCGTCTTTCCATTCAACAACAGTGGACACAATAGAGGTAAATAGGACGAGAAGCCGGGCTCCGTCGACTCTTGAATAATTTTAGAACAGATATAAATAGACTAATTGGCCTTTCACGCTTTTGTTCTCCTCTGACTCGGTGGGAAAAAGATTAATTCACGCATCACGTCTTTTAACGAGTTCAAGTTCTGACGCGAATTGTTCAAAGAATGCTATTAAAAATATAATAAGCGTGGAAGAGGATTGACGGAACAATTTTGTTATCCATACAAAATCAATATCCTTACCTTACCTTCAAAATGGTGACAAAGCTATGGTCTTGTGGTTTGATATAAAAACCACTAGACCAATATGTCAGTAACTCGAGAACAATACATTAGACAAAATTTGAATTTAAAATTGGCAATAAACCAACAGTTTGATAAGTTGATATTGTTTGTAAAGAAATCAATATCTTTAAAAGTTTTCATCATAATAGCTGTAATTCATTTCAGAAAGACAAGGACTGAAGAGACTTGATTAGGAGATATAAGTTATATCATAAACCGTGACACAATGAATTTACAATTTGTAGATAGTTAAAACATTCAATTTTATTAAAATAACAAGATTTTATAACAATTAAAATATAGAAACACGTCTGCATGTTACATAGCCTGATGCAAAAATGGTAGTGACCTTGACACAACAGAAAGGATCAAAATGAGAGACGTCCAATCAAAGATGGCCTGATAAAAGCGGTATTGGGTTCAATTATTGTAGCTGTCATTTGACAATTTACGCGCTTTGTAACCGCCCGTTTAAACGATGTCAACGTTTGTTCATATTTTGTTGAACCAAATGTGAAACGAAAGTTGAGACCGTATGAACAGGTCTTTCAACATTGTTGAAAGGTGTTGAATGTTGTTGATTCAACATTGTTGAAAGGTGTTGAATGTTGTTGAAAGATGTTGATTCAACATTGTTTCGACATCTCCTTTGCTCTCGACAATGCTGGATTATGTTAAGGCCTTTGAACACTTCGCTTAACTGTAGTCTACATGTGTTGATCACAACGCGCACAAAAGCAGCGAAGTGCTTTTACCCAGTTCTTGTACAACGAATTTCTTGGAAATGTTAAGCTAATGTTGAACGACTTTCACACAACATTTTTCTCAATTTCAACATTTAATCAACATTCGCTCAGCAAAAAGTTCTAACCTTTGAGTCTGTGGTAGAACTAAATTCTACATTGTGACCGTCAAAGCTATTGAGCATTACGTTCCTGTGGTGTTGTTTATTATGCCGCACAAGGTGAATCTAAATAGGCCTGTGGACGAAATGATATCGTGTTACCATTCAAATGAATGCTTATCTAATGCTTCTGAACTAATGCACCTTGTGGTGCTGTTTATTATGCTGTATAAAGTGCATTTACATTCTGTGGACAAAATCCTTTGGTGTGACCATTCAAAATGAATGCTTGTGATCAGTAAGCATTCATTAATTATGTAGTATAAGGTGCTTTCAAAGTCTCTGTAGTTCTTTTTAATGTTGCTATTTTTTCCCCATGTTTTCATAAAGCAATTTCGGCTTACTCTTGTTTTGGGTACTATTGAGAGTGAAGGGCTTATTGTTTTCACCAGAAGGTCAGATTCGATTCACCAAGTAAATAACTAATGCAGCTGCCCGTGAGTGGTTTGGAGATCGCCTCTCATCTTCATTCTCACTTAAATCGCCTCTCAACTTCATTTTTACTTGATAGAAATTGCATACTTGTATAAGCACAAGCAAATACGTAGTTTCCCTAACTGGTAGTCTCATGAGTGTTACAATGTAACATCAGGCCACGTAAACTCAAGTTAAAAATTATAAAGAATAATAAGCATTTTTACAAATGTACATAGCCACTGTAACCCAGAAGAAGGAACGCATAAAAATGACGGGTACACTTGTCGATAATTTTAAAAGAGAACTACAAGGTAGCTGAATCTGGTTTTGTGGAATTTGCTCCAACTTTTTCACCTCTTAGAAGAAAAAACACCTTTTACTGGCATTTTTACATATTTCATTTGTTAATAAGTTGGTTGAAATGAGCATATTTTTTAAAGCACTTAGACCTTGTTCGATTCACCATATACCAGAAAAAGACAACGGAAGTAACAGTTTCTGAGAATCGATTTTCAGCTACCATTGTAGTTGCTTACAACACTGTTGTAGGACACATTTTTGTTTTTCATTTGCTCCAAAACCCCGACATACGCTTGTTTTGCAAGCATTTTAATTTTAATACAGGTTTCTTATTCCAGAATACAGCCAATTCCGAACGCAACCTTATTGATTAAGCAAAAGGCAGACGATAGCTCAGATAGCTGTTCTTGTGAATTCTAACAAACAAGAGAACAAACGTTACCAAAAGATTTCGACAAGCAGTACTGTCATTTTTGTATGCGAGACCCCAAAAAATGTTACACCGGGCTAGCGTTCATATTTATAGAAGGCATATATATGACTCAACAAACAAAACCGAGTTGCTAATGATACATACATATGTTTGAAAAGTTCAAACAAGAGTAAATAATTAAGACTGATGGTGAAACTAATTACATAAAATTGTCTGATTGTCCTGTAAGAGAAATAAGACCGTATGGCCTTACAGTTATTAGGCTAAAAATCCACAGTTCTCTACTAAGAAATCATTTAATTTTTTTCATTGTGTAACCACCAGTCACTAATATTACAATATTAAACAGAAATGTAGTAATAAATTGGTTATCAAAGTAGACAAGACCAAAAACTGCCAACAGGCCAATGCTCTAATAGTGATCAACAACAAAAAATGTCTTCTCATAATCTAGAATTAATAACTAGTTAGGTATCTACAATCTTGAACATTTGAAATGAAAAATGAATACCACCCCTCCCCCCCAGTTCAGTGATGGGAAAATGGAGCGTTTTGGTTTTCGCGTGAATCCATCTTTGAATCGGGGGGAGGGGAGGTGTTATTTCTCATTTTAATCTGTCCAAGATTGTAGAAAAGAAGAATTACGCAACAGATCGCATACTGAGATCAATTGTCCTAATATGTTAACAACTTCTCCAAAAAAGTACTATAAGAAATGTATAGAGTCTGGTTAGGAGAATATGTAGGTTGACACAAGAGCTTGAAGGGGCAGCGTCATGACCATATTTGGTTAAAACCATGCTATAATACCTTAACTTATTCAAATACTAAAACACTAAGAGAAAAAAATAAACCAAATATTGAAAGAGGAACAAATCATCGACTGTTCTAGCCCATTTGGAAACGGAAATGTGATCACTTGAAAAAAGTTTCCAAGTTGTAATTCATTCAGACACAGTCCGTTTTCCAAGTTGTAATTCATTCAGACAGTCCGTTTTCCAAGTTGCGATTCATTCAGACACAGTCCGTATGTGACAAGAGTCACTCGTCGACAGTTTTGGTACACTAGGGTCGTGGTAATTTATCACAAAACTGGACCATCAGTTTACAGGGTTTTTTTCTAATACAAAACATTTGTTTGTTTTTGAAATGACACCAAAGCCCCGTGACACTTAAGGTTTAACTTGCCAAAACATACACAGGATCACACAGCAATCTCGTAAGTGTATGTGTCTCATAACTAGGATTTCTGTGAAAACACTTACAAACCTACTACAATTAATATTTAATTGATGTACACACGTACTACAAATCTAATTTAAAACCACGCCTGCTAGAAACACAAGTATATTAGACATCCCAATAAAAACGACTTTCTATTGTAGTCCTTTCTATGAACTATAATCCCACCATCAATTAAGTATAAACAGGCTTTATTATAAGGTATTTTTCGACTATTACTTTTTTAGCTGCTTCATTTGGTTGATACTCAAGTCCGCCTACACTTAAAATTTTACCCTTCAATTTTTCCCATGCTATTCACGGGTTTGAAGTTATACCGGTACAGCATTAATAATATTAATAATTTCAGTGTTGAATTCAGTGTTGATCAAGGATAACAGGACACTTGAATTTTGTAGGACGGTATAGATATTCTCCAGGGCTCACCTCCACTTCAATGATAAATACATTCAATTTTGGCAAATATTAATACAAGCAACAATATGATAAACAAACAAACAACTAAAAATATTTTTTCAAACCAAGTTTGATTCCGAGAAGACATTTTACAACTAAACTGTAAAAGGTTTTTATAGAAGAAAAAGATACTTTAGTTGAGGTTAATTGTGGTAGAACTTGAGTTATTGTCACCCGACAGTTTTGGGTTTAAAAGACTTTTTCAACTGAAAATGGCTTGAAGAAACCCATTTAGAGTATCAACATGACCTTTTGCAAACGAAGGAAAGAACAGAATATAGAAAAGCAAAATTAACTTGCTCAAAAACCGTGAAACGCCATATATCGCTCACTTCGTTAATTACAAACTGAAGATAAACAGTCTAATTTTTGCACATATCACAAATTATACACTAACAATTAACAATTTGCTTTCACATAGTTTTAAATGCTTCAGTGCTCGCATTTAACAATCTTTTAAGCGAATTACTTGTAGAAACGTACACCGCTACCAAAGACATGCTGATATTTGAATATTTGCCTTGAGGAAGTAATCATTATCAAGAATTTACATCTCCATATAAAATATGCAATTCGAAAATTAAAAAAAAGTCTGCAAGTAGTGTTTTTTTTACATAAAAATTGAAATAAATCGTTTAAAAATGTCCTTCGAAAAAGCTAAGTTTTAATCGAAAAAAAATACCTGAATATTTAAAATATTAGTCAATGAGCGTAATGTAAATAAACTACATTAATGGGTTCTTTCACAGTCAGTCGGTAACCGCTGTGAGGTAAACTACTAGTAATCGAAGCTAAAATACATACTTTGCCGTGATCATATTTCACAAGAATAGACGCTCAGTTGTTGTGCCTTTACATAACAATTACGCTCACCTTACAATACTCTTTCTCCCTTCCAACAATTACAGCAATGTGACCCTCGATGGTCACTGTAATCCCTCCCAACCAGTTGGTCTTTTCTTCACCGAACTGAAATCTCCGTACAAACTCTCCGTTGGTAGTGTATACTGCCATACTCGAACATGCTGTCCCACTTTCATAACCAGCGACGACGAAATGTTCACCTGCCGGATGAAAGGCAGTTCTATAATTGTTATCTCCTTCGCTGTTCACGTTCATTTTGGACTCTTGTTTTCCTTTCATAGTGAATAGGTAGACGCTGGAATCACCTGTGTCCATGACCATGATGTGATCATTAGCAGCGGTGATATCCCTTGCACTTTTGAACAGACCCCCGCCAAAGCTGTTAACGAATTTTCCGTCATGCTTGTACACATCGACCACATCACCAGATCCGGATCCCCTTAATACCAGCACTTTGCTGCCGCAAACTGTCAGTCTTCTGCCCTGGCCCCAAGGTCCTTTCTTCATAGGAAACTTGCGAATCAGAACAGTGGCTCTGTCGAATATCCACACTTCCAGCTCGTATTCTTTAGCCTCGGGCTTCTTCAGTCCGATCAAGACATAGATGCTGTCCTTTTCGTTACAGGCGACATCAAGAATATACAACTCTGCACTGGCGTCATCAGTTTGGAGATTAAAGCTGCGATGAAAATTCCCATCGCTGTCAAACAACTTGATTGTTTTATCTCCATCGTCTGCTAAAAGGAACTGTCCTCGTGAATTCGTAGCGATACCCACCGGACTCTTCAGCTTCTGCTCCTTTTCACCCTGCTGACCAAATGACCATGGCTTAATAAAGCAGTGCTCCATGCCTTGTTTCCTCAGTACTTTAGTAAGTCTTCCGTCACGAAGCGGGTCGATTTTCCCTCCTCCGGTGTCAACACAGGGCCATTCCTTGTCGCCAAAACCCACCATAAGAGTGACATCGTAAATGACACGATTCACATGGCAAATGGCAGAGATAATTTTCCGCCGTTCATCTTTGCTAAACCGAGCCCAGAAACCTTTCTTGAGTTCGACAGTAAAACACTCCTTAACAGCCGTCAAAGAGTGTAGTTCTTCAATGCATACTCTACAAGCTGGTAGTGCATCGGTGGGATTGTCACATGCCTCCAGTACTGTCGCCATAACTCGATATTGCATGGCTAGAATGCGATCGGACAAATCCAATGCTTCATTGGCGAAGGCATCTCTAGCTTTTTCACGAGCGCTTTCAAACCTCTTCTTCGCCATTGCTAGCGCCTTTTTAGCTGGATCATCTAGCTCGTTGTCGTTCAAATCGCTTATTCTCCTGGCGAGAGAACATGTTTGTCTACAAGCTGTAGAAGCTGCTACTTCTTCTGTTTTCACGTTGTCGTCGTTCTCGACACTGGGCTGTGACTTGTCAAACACTTCATAGAGGTACTCGATTCCTTCCTTAAAGGAGCTGAAGCTTGATACCAAATCCTTTCTTGCTAGACCATCCAATTTGGACTTGACGTCGTCAATTTCGCGCAAGATCAGACGACGGAACTTCTGATCTATCACGTCACCTTCTTTGAGCTTCTCTGCCACTGCGGTTCTTCCTTTCTTCACGAGCAAGCCGATAGTGGCTTTAAACACGGCTGTTACTATCGTAGACATAATTAATGCTGTCGACGGAGAAATTGAAAAACTGTTAGATCTTGTAACTGACCTCTATATATATCACGCCGCGACAACATCCGGTTTTGCTGGCTATTCTTTCATGTTGCACGCGACCGAATGCTCAACAAACCCGGGGGCGTTACTACAAACAGGAATTCGGCCAATATCATTTTCTAAGTGGACATCGTGGTCTAGTGCTTCATAAAGGACGATTTCAGGGATAGATAACAATCTCTAGATAAGAGCATAAAACTCCGTCTCGTATTTAATTGCAAAGATTTTAGCTATATTTGTTCTTGGAACAACATACGTTTCAGTTGACATTTGTAATGAACAATAATAATAAAGGAATTCTGTTGCCAGGCTAAACCATCTTAAACTGCTTTGCGTTGCTTGTTGTAAGCTAGACTGGTACTAAAAACAATAACAACCAAGTGGTATAAATAATAATACACGATAATCCCGGTCTGCGCCTTCAAATAAAACATGATAAAAGGAACTGCCTGTGAGTTAGGAATCTTGAGTCTTACAAAAATAACAATCACTCACCTTCGACCTTAATAAATTCAGAGAATGTATTCCTGAATTGATCGATCGATCGATCGCACGTATGCTGATTATAATTGATATAGCCATGCTTTAGAATATTAGTCGCCGCTAGAGCGTTATTAATGTAAAAAAAATCAAGAACATCCGCTTTTTAAATTATTCCAAGATTTACCTGATTTTACAGATTAAAGTGAGGCGTATATGCGTCGTTAACCGTTCTGAATGACGAGAACATGGTGCCTTTTAGTAAGATTCCACGAAATCCGCATGGTTGTGTTTAATGGCCCGTTAAATGAGAATGCGTTTGAGCACATTTTTCAAACTATTATTTTTCATAACAGTCGCCTTTTATACAGCGAAATTTCAATTTACCAGTCATGTTTTTTTTCATCTTGATTACTGGTGGAATATTTAGTTTTACAGTGTGGTCTGGTTGCTGTTTTGTTTGACTGAATCGGGAGTGAAAGAATTTGTTGTCCTGTTGTTCTTGCGTGGACCATTTCTATAAACTTCGGGCTAAGAATAGATTTCGAATAAAGGAACTTAAAGACATGGTTCAATGCCTCACTGACAAATGACTTGCTTAGGGCCGAGACTGTATCAAGGGTTGAAACAATTGTATATCTTTGCGTAATGCGTCTAGTAGTACTTTTCGTTTTAATTTTCCTTTGAAACAAATGTCTTTTCGAGTCTTTTTTTAATCTTGCTCTCTTGATTTTTTTTTTAATAAAGATGTCAAAAAAGTTGCTCTCTTTATGTTTCTTTAACTTAGACAGATTAGAAGCATGTAGAAGGATTTGTGCTAGATCACCGCGTGAAGCGTCATTGCAAATGTGGCGAGATTGACAGGGATTAACATCAAAATGAATTTTTAATGTCTCTAGGCAAATAAGACAAATAACAAAGATTAACATTTCAAAACACTGGCTTATAGCAATTTATATTTTCCATCCCCTTCTTTGGTTTAACCAAAATGTCAAAACCACGATGATTTACTTTGTCTGTTGAATATTGTGTTTTGTATATGGCTGTGAAGCAAGACCTAAGCGCATAGTTCTGGTTGTACTTGGAAAAACAGAGCTAAGGCCATGGATGACTATCCTAACCCTAACATTCAATCCGCCATCCACCACAATTTTAGTCCGACTAAGCTATAACTCAGCTTGTACGTATAATGCCTTTCATAGCTTTTTATCAGGTAGAACGGTAATGGAGCGGTTGAAAACTCTCTTTAGACAACAACATAAGACTCTCTTAGAACTTCGCTGGTTCTCTTACCTAAAAACCTGAACACTAATACTATATACTATAAAACAGTAATTGCGAAACTACAGCAAATAAAAATTAATAAAGAATAACGAAAGCACAACAAATAATATGGAGTTTGACAACTCCACTGCTGTCTCGCAAAATTGCAAGTTTTAGTGCTTTCATTGAAACAAAAAAAAAATGTTTATAGGTCAATTTATCCTCGGATTTATCATAACGAATTTAGTATATCTGAGAAATTTCATAAAAATTTGTTCAAATATCGCGGACATCAGTGAGCGCCCAAATTCACTTGGCCAATTTTGCGTGACATCGGCAAAAAGGTCTAATATTGTTATGAAGTAAAATCCTTGTTTTTAGGTGTTTCGTTATTTTAGATGGACTTGTTTAGTTCACGTTAAAATTTAGTCACCTTGACCATGCTGATCATGAGATCAACACAGGTGGGCACATTGTCTAGTTCAGTAGTTCAGTAGTGTTAGGAAAACGGAACATAACGTTTAGCTGTTATATAATAAAGGACAATCAACTCTGTTATTCACTTCTTTCAATCTTTATCTCAGTTTGAAGGAGCCCAGACTCAAGAGGACTCAAAGACGCCATCGGTTTCTTCTTGAATGAACGCACAGTTGCGGAACCAAACTGGTAGGTTGGAAAAATAGAATGGTGGAAATCGGAATACGGATTTCGGAATCTTTTTTTTTTTTTTTTTTAATAATCTTTATTGAGATGACTTTTTCATATAAAATATGGTTTTCAAAAAGGATCTCACAAAATTAAGAAAAAAAAATACAAAACACACACGCACAATTCGCGAAGACGTTAAAAAGCTAAAATATATAAAAAAAAACTATTAAAATGTACACAACATCAATTCAAATTTTTTAAATTACAAATTTAAAGTTTAAAAAGATCACGTTTAAAATTATTCAGATTCACGGATTGTTTGATTGTTTGGCTAAGGTAGTTAAAATCCTTAATAGCATAGTATGCAGTCCTTTGTTTGCCCCAGTTCCTTTTGACACTTGGAAGTCTGAGATTTAGCTTAATTCTAGTATTGAATAACACACTCTTTCACTCACTCACTTACGCCCATTACGCCGGGTGACATAACATAATGATATAAAATATAATTTTATAATTTTAACCGACAATAATAGCGATCACCATAAATGTTAAACCAAGGCACTTGCTTACGAGAGTTAACACTGCAAGGGAGATATATTAAACAAGAAGCTGGACAGAACTTGAACTCGTGGCGTCTTTAACCCATTGCAGTATCGATTCCCGAGTGTTTTAAACTTAGGTCTAAAAAGTAACACTACACTACATTCCACTTACTGAGGCTTTCTTCTAAATTTCTGAGCATGTAAGATATTTTTAAACACAAACAACAGCTCTTTTAGTGTTGTAGAGAGGTCTCTTGTATGTCTCAATGAATTTGAGATGCACTACGTATTTTTCTACAACAAGCGTGTAGTTCTGGTGTCGAGTTGTATTTTGCTTCATGCGTTCCATGATAGGATGTAATCTTGTGCAGCGTAGCGGAACGGAGCTCTGTCAAAAAACTCATATTGACAGTATTATAAAAGTGACAGGCCAAACACGTCTCCCACTAGTTGCAAAATGTATAAAGAAGCCTTTAGAATAGCTTTCCCAAGAAGGTCTACAAGATCTAGATATTTGTTTCCTTAATAGATCATCAAAATAGAATTGTGACAAGTCACTATTACAGACTATTATTTATTTGTTTTGCATGCTCGCGCGATCGATATGTATTGTATGACTCTTTGATTCTTTGATCTTTGGGATATAAATCTCTTTAAACCTTCGAAAGGTGTTCTGGTGATTTGCACTCGAGTGCAAATTAATAATTTATTTATTTATTTATATATATATAATATATATTTATATATTTATATTTAAAAAGAAAACCTATACCATTCCGAATTCCGAATTCCGAATTCCGAATTCCGAATTCCGACATTTGTGCTTTTCCAACCTACCGAACCAAACCTCTATATAAGCTATTTATATTTATTTATCATGTACTTGTTATCTATATTCAAATTTTAAGAGCCGTTGTATATTATTTTCACTCCAACGCCGGCCCTGTAGAAGACTAGTTCTACTAGTCGAAATATTGGCCATTAAACCTGCCATTAATTTCCGTTGTACTAGCCTTGCATTTTAAACTGTTTATCTATTTATAGATATTAGATATTAGCTTTTAGATATCATGTCTATCCTGAGAGAGGCCTTTTCGTTGATCGTAAAAGCTATACTTAGGCTGATGTGTACGACAAATAGCCATTCTTTAAAGAGAATACAACAATTTTAAATACAATATAATTAAGCCAGGTGAGGTGGGCAAGAAACTCGCATACGAGTGGCCACGATGATTGACAGATACGTGACAACTCAATGAGATCCATCAGAGACTGCTACCGTTTTATATTACCCCGAGGTACTATACGTCCTTTCAGTGCCAATTTTATGAAGTGGTTTATCATTGAATATTAGAGACATTTTTTAAAACAATGTTGTGTTTCATTTGGTTCGTCAATAACAAATTAAATCACCAAGGGAGACACCAAGGAGTAAATTAACATAATTCTGATAAAGGCTGGAAAAGCTGGGTATACAGATAAGAAATGACCACATTCACTTTATGTAACTTGTGTGTTTTTGTCTGCCTTTTTTGTTTCTACAAAAAAACCTTGGCATGCGGTCAAAATATAGATCGACTCCAATAGTGAACTAACACATGAAAGACTGTTGACCCAAAACATAGTATTGCGTCAATTGTTTTGTGCTGGTTGTTCTGAAGATTATTCATGTTTATATTTTTTGAAGCAATGTTTCTTAAAAGAGATAATTTACTTTTACCGCACTTGTAAAATTTTGCGTGAAATTGGACTTTTAAAAAGGGGTCAAGCTCGCAGCTTAACGTTATAAAAAGTGGTTTCATTTTTTTCCATAACAGTTATTGTAAAACGATGTTTTTCTGACAATTTCACAAGCAAGTGAAAGTGAATTAAATGTGTTTTATCGAATATCTTGTTCTGTGATGTTTTTTTTTAATCCTAGATACATGGTTATGATCAAAATATATTTTTGTCTCCAGGTAAATAAAAAAGATTGACATTTCAAAACATTCGCTTACAGCAATTTAGATTTTGAATCGACTTATTTGGTTTAACCAAAATGTCACGACCACGACGATCAACTTTATCTGGTGAATGTGACGTAAATGGAAGATTAGGGTTTAGCTCCCGGGGTTTAGCTGTTGTGTCAACATTCACTTCGCTCGGCATGTTCTGTATATGGCTGCGTATATGGCTGCGAAGCAAGGCTAAGTGTTTAGTTCTGGTTGTTCTTGGAAAAACAGATTAAGAATTCCTTCATTCCATCGTACATGTAGTTAATCGAGCGACTGGTTATGAAACCTTGCAGACTTCAATAGCGACAACAAAGGACTACAATTTATGTTGAACCGACCGTGACCGTGCACATCTTTTGTTTTTTGATCACACGCTATGACTGAATAACTTAATAGCACCATTTCTATTGGTCAGTTGCTCGAACAAAAGTGTTGTGCAGGGTCAAGGCCGAAAACATCGAACAAAGGCATTTCTCAGATTTCATAACCATTGCACTTTATTAACTATGATTCCATCCACAACAATTTAAAATACCAAGGAGTTTTTCAGTTCGGCTTGGCTATAATGCCTTCCATATCTTTTTTATTAGGTAAAAAGGTACAAAAAATAATAATCGTGTGGTGATCAAGAACGGTCTCTGTTTGCGCCTTCAAATGTAAAAAGAACTTCCTGTGACGTATAGCAGCGCATAGGAATCTTGTTACAGCTGTTTTTAGGGAAATAGGAAGTCACGGGTGTGATCAATTTGACTACAAAATTCAATCAGATTGATTTGATTATAATACATAACCACGCTTCAGAACATTAGTCAGCGACTGTCGCGTCATGAACATCCGCCAATTTGTAACTATTAGTCCTATTACAAGACACAGCTGGTATTAAATGGACACTGTCACGAGGGCGCATGCACCAGTTTTTCGAATCGAAACTTGAAGGGCCGGCTGGTTGTTTAAATGGAGTTTATACGGGGTTTAACAAAACCGCGGCTTAAACCAATTTCAATCTGGGCAATCTTAATATTTAAACGTTATTTCTGTAAACAGTGTCAAGAGAGCATATAGCACAGACTAGAAAATAACAGGACCCAAACGATCTATTAAAATCACTGATCGTTTTACATGCACCTCCGTAAATGTTATCTACTGCATAACATGTACTTTTTGCAAAAAGATATACATTGGCGAAACAGGGAGGAGACTGGGCGACCGTTTTCGTGAACATCTCCGAGACGTTGAAAAAAATGACAAAGACGCATCCAAACCAGTCGCTCGCCATTTTAATCTTACTAACCATTCTAAACAACACATGACAATCTGCGGCCTTTCCCTACACCAGGGTAACACAGAAAGCCGTAAAAACCTAGAACAAAAAATCATCTTTCAAATCGGCACTCTCAAACCCCACGGAATCAACGAACGCTTTTCATTCAACTAATTTACATTTGTTTTTCACGTCACCAAATTTCCACCAATAGCGTAGCTCCACCGCTTACTATATAAAACAACACACTACCCACAATTCCTTGATTCGCTCCGACGAAGGGCTAGCGCTCGAAACGTCAGCTATTTGAATCTTTTTACGGTGGTCAATTTACCTTATCGACTCTCGTGTTTCATCCCCCCACCGACGCAGCACCACAGTTTCTCTAGAAACTAACCCCATTCATTTAGAAAAACAATGACCAACTTACGAACAGATGTGGAGGTCCTTAGACTTCGTTTAAATAACCAAGTTCAACCATCAATTTCAAAATGGCGTCGACCAGTGGCGGCGGTCACGGTGGAAAACGAAGAAACTCGAATGGAAACAGATATTTGGTACGCCGAAAAGAGCGATAAAAGACCGGTTAAAATCTCATAAACGTGTTTATTTCGAGGATATAATTTCTAAGTCACAATGGGATGAAGCGAAATATACTGCAGGCGACGAAACTTGCTCCGATTCTGTCTTCACCGTGTACTTGTTGTCGCTGGAATATTGTCACTAGACTAGTGTATCCAAAAGATAGTAATTGCTGCGGTAAATTTGTTGTAATAATGCTGTTTTATCGCCTCGCTGGTATTACAGAATTTTCTCTTTCGTTTTTTGAGGGAAAGCAAAGCAAATGTAACCGGGATGAATCGACGAAAACTCCAGCTGATAAGACTAATTTTGTTTTGTAATTCACGCATCAAGTTCTTGCAATGTCTGTAGAATATTGTTGAGCAAAGGACGCGTTCACCACGAGGAAGGTGTGAAAATTTAGGTTTAACTTAATTATTGATAATGAATATGTTGCGTTACTAGCTAGCCGTATCGTATTCGCATCTCCACGCGCTCAGCTCAGGTTTCGCGTCCCCACGCGCTCAGCTCAGTCTCATCGACCGCTGTCGGAGTGATTTCAAAATAAATTTGTCTTTTATTCCGTACAATCTTCGAAAATCTTTGCTATCCAACGGTCCTATCACCATGCCTCACAGTCCTCGCTCAACTCGCGGTAGTCTTTGACACTTCAGTTCCTATTACGACTGGCACATGTTGGACCAAAATATTACAAATCTCGCAGCCAACAGCTTGAAGCAGCAAGCGAGGCTATTGTTAGTGGCGCAGTGAATTCTGGCCCAAAATGTGTGCGTGGCGCAGTAAATTCTGGTAAAAAGCGATCAAATCTAGATTTTTCCTAGCTTATATTTTTTTCTCATATTTTTCTCTTAAATCCTGATTATGTTGCTGCTCACTCGCTACGCTCGTTCCGCAGCAAATATTGTTCACGTCACGAGAAAGGCAAAGGATTTTAAATTTTTAGCGGTGTGTGAGTCGGGACGTGACGCTTCAATGAAAGCGGTATTACACGGCGGCCGTTGAACGGTAGGGTCGCAGCTCTGAGAAGCCTCTATTTTCATTGGCCTTGTAAAACAAAGCCGCTATTGTTTTTAGGGTTAGGGTCCACCGCTGAAAATATGAGCGCTTTATAAGACGTTGTAGGGGTAAAAATAACGTAGATTTCGAACGGAAAATAAAACGAAATTTAGACATTAATTCAATAAAGCGACACCATTAAACTCGCCTCTGGCGTATTCTTTTGTCCTTTGGGGTTTTTCTTTGTCGCCACTGTTCTCCTTTCATGTCGTGAGTCACGGAGTCGAGGCAAAACACTCGGTTCGAGATCGACTTCCACTCGGAGGCGATTTGCGTCCCAAAAATGCATCCGATCGGCGATTTTTTCAGCCACAGTTAAAGAACTATTTCCCTTCCACCATAAAACATGTCTGGTTTTTTGAAAATCATCGCATGTTACGCTGAAAATGAGTATTTTCAGCCACTGATTCCAAGATTCATAGTGTCGGACAAATGTTTTCAAGTAGACCGGAAGTGAGCCTGGGCCGCTCATGCGAATTTGTGACAGTGTCCCTTTAAAGATTATACTGAGGCGTATGGGCATCCTTACATACATAAATAAGAAATAAGACGAAAAAGTTAACTTTTGGTCAAATTTCCTCTCAAATTCCGCTATGCCACATTGTTCCACTTGGTTCAATCCGCACAGGCTTGTGTGGACTGTAACACTTGTTCAGTTGTTCAGTTGTTCAGTTGCAGTCGCCATCAAATTCAATTTAGTGGTATACTTCAATAAAAGCACTGAAATGCTTATCGACAAAAACGGCGGCACAAAAATACATGGTTTTAAGTAGTATTGCGCTAAAGACGCTACTGCTGTTAAACAGTTCTTATCTAAAATAGCTGGGCATGTGTTGCTTTCTTCTTTGAATCAGAGTATAATGAAGCACAAACCGGCAGTCTCTAGATTACACTTGTTTATGATCTTTTTACGAGTTAATTTACAAGCTTTGCGAGTGGTTTTGCGCTAAAGCTGGGCTGATAGCCAACTCGACGTGAAAGACTTTTCGTACAAGATGTGGTTGACGGATGACGTTTTGCTTCCGTCTTGCTTAATGAACATTTTCAACATAAAAGCTCAATACTTTGCCAGTAACTACTAAGGGTCCTGGAGGGGGGTGGGGGGGGGGGGGGGGGGATTGAGCTGGTGCAAATGGGCGAGACAGGCGCTACATTTTATGTAACCAAAAGGGAGAAGTTACCAAAAATTTAATTTGACTAGGAGTTTGGAGTTAGGAGTTTATCTTTTTTGTCCAAATGCTGTACGCTCAAGTGCGATTTTCCGTTAATATCGAACAAATTCAGAAAATTGACTTTTAGTGGGGCAAGAAGCAAAATCTGATTTTGCTTGTAGATAGGCCCATTGAGAAATTGAACGGCTGTAGTTAGTTTTCCAAATACAGCTTCCTTTCGAGAAAAGCCATTGCCCTCGATTTTAGCTGAAAATTCACCTCCGGTACTGAAGATTTTTAGATCGGCTCGCGTGTCAAACGAGTAGTCAAACTGTAGTTACGAGACTTTAGGCAACATGCATAGTTTCTTTAAGTCTTCTTGTTCTTATTCAATAAAACATTTGTAAAATCTCGATTATTTTATACTTCCCAAAATATATTGCTAAATGGTAATGAGGGTCGTTACTTTTGGAATTAGCAGGCTTTGGGGCTTTCTACTGTCGGGGGGTCGTAGCCTGTTCCAGGCTGAGAGCCTAGAACAGACTACGGGGGTCGTTACTTTTGGATGCTGCGAGCTTTTTTTCGATTGAAATAGAAGACAGAATTCGAAAAATAAGACGCAATTCGTTGGTCCAGTTACATGTTGCTGCCACATGGGTGGGCTCCTCACGTCTAGATTGTGTTGAAGGTTTAAATGCAGAGGACCACTCAACACTACGATAAATAGTGGATCTCCTTTATAAAGGGATGCGAGTACTAGACGTCACTCAAAGTGTAGATAAACTATTTAAAATGCAAGGCTCGTACAACGAAAATTAAGGGCAGGTTTAATGGCCAATATTTCGACTAGTAGAGCTAGTCTTCTACAGGGCCAGAGTTGGAGTAAAAATAATATGACGGCTCTTAAATTAATTTCATATAGATAACAAGTACATGATTGACTAATATAAGATTACATGAAAAAGATCTAAGTTGTAACAAGATATAATGACGTATATAATGTAGGTACAAAACAATGGCTAGCAAATCTGATCATTTCTTAAATAAAGCATATCAAAGTTATCGTAAGTATCATCTACTTTAAATGTTCATCGCGTCTGTTTAGGCCATTAGGTGTTAGTGCTTTGCTTTTTTTGATTGTGTTGTGTATACAGTTATTGAAAAAAATATGGTCTCGTTACTTTCGGGGAGTTCGCTACTTTCGTCCTTTCAGGATTTACGAAATTCAGCCACAAACAGTTTTGACGTTACTTTTGGGGGGAGATGCTACTCTCGGGGAGGGGGGGTGGGGGTGGCGTTACTTTCGGAAGTTAACGACATTTTTAACAATCCATCGGGAAACAAAATAATCGAAGCCTTTGCTTTGTGCAGTTAACACAATGGACTGCAGGTTTAAATATCACATTGTAACATTACCGTGTAGCATTGGAAATTTTTGCAGGAACATTATTTTGCGGATTGGGAATTATTTTTGTGATTTTTGTTTCCAACTGGTTGCCAGATGTTTTCAACTGCCATTTTAATAAATGACATGTAACCAGAGCAAAAAATTCCATTTCTGACCTTACACGCAAAACGACTGTTTACCTATATTCTTTAGTAAATTATTATTCAATCCATGTGGTTTATAGCTTTGGAAGCTTTCCTTCCTTAAGAACAATCGTTTTATTATTTCAACACTCAGTGTAAAGGGCGTTGCCTCAAAATCGGAGTTCTTTTTGGCTTGTGTATGCTATATACCCATCTATGTTTATTTTATTTACAGCCAGTCGAGGATACTATTATTCTGGTTAGCTAAACGGCCGATCTACCTCAATCTTTCAAGTGTGTCAAGAATTATGAAACATCAATACAAAATCTCGAATTCTTGGCAGGTCATGAAAAATGGACTGTAGATTTAAATATCACATTGTAACATTACCGTGTAGCAATTTGCGGATTGGGAATTATTTTTGTGATTTTTGTTTCCAGCTGGTTGCCAGATGTTTTCAACTGCCATTTTAATAAACGACATGTAATCAGAATAAAAAAATTTCATTTCTGACCTTACACACAAAACTACTGTTTACCTAAATTCTTTGGCAAATTATTATTCAATCCATGTGGTTTATAGCTTTGGAAGCTTTCCTTCCTTAAGAACAATCGTTTTATTATTTCAACACTCAGTGTAAAGGTCGTTGCCCGATCAAAATCGGAGTTCTTTTTGGCTTGTGTATGCTATATACCCATCTATGTTTAATTTATTTACAGCCAGTGGAGGTTACTATTATTCTGGTTAGCTAAACACGCCGATCTACCTCAATCTTTCAAGTTTGTCAAGAATTATGAAACATCAATACAAAATCTCGAATTCTTGGCAGGTCATGAAAAATCATTTTACCTCATACATAGGCATCAGTAAGAAAACAAACTTGGTGTGCTCATGTTTTATAGCTCGCAGAACAACAACAAAATTGAATTTCGCATTCTGAAGGGCAAAACAGTCAAAAGTACATCCTGAACTTCAGTACTTTAACTCTTTAAGCCCTAATATCAAAATGTAAATTCTCATTTCTTGTCCCTATACATTTCCTATAGAAGTAGTAGGGAGAAATTGTTTGGATATCAAGGATAATTCATCTTGGGTGATCATGTCCTTAATTCTCATGACCTTTTGGATTGATAAAGCATCGATATTACAAGGAGAAATTTGATTCTGATCACTCTTAAGGCTTAATGGGTTAAACTCCCATCGCGCTATCAAACGAAAGCTCACAGAGAAATTAAGACACTTTATATTAATTGAATAAGGCTTTTATTATTTAATAACTAGATGATAATTTATGGTTTGTAGCAAAATTCACTGAACTCGTATAAATCCAAAATAGAAGGTAGCTTTTGATAATAACATAAGCCCCGATTTGGAAGCCATAATATGCAATAATTCAACATGTTTCGGGAATATCAGATTAATTGCCCCGTATTTCCCAAACGCTGCTACAAATACCCTGAAACGAATTCCGAGATATGTTTTACACCAATGGTTGATAACATGAACATAGAGTATGGTAATCCGAAGTTATATATGGAACATGTTGAATTATGCCATAGAAAATGGCTACAAAAACTCTCATTTCATTCGTTTTGGAATTTTTTGATATGGCATATCTTGCTACAGCCGTTAAATCACCTTCTAGTTCATTAAATATATTTTCTCTGTTGACAAAAAGTGTCCAAGATCTTCTGTGTACCTTTGCTTACACGCGCGATGTAAGTCTATAGTACTAGTGCTAATTTTGGTGATTTCATTTTGGCCATTTTTTTTTCCTTTTGAACGCGAAAGTAGATTTTCTTGTTTTTCTCAAACTAAAGCACTTTTGGCGAAAACAAACCACCTCGGATTTTTTCTTACTAATGGATACTTCTGAGCTAAAAATGAGGCAAGACAATTTTTTAAGACCAACCAGCGATTGCTTTAACACAAGTTCGATATCTTCTGAAAATTGGAAGTTTAATATCTGTACATTGTTTCAAAAACAACATTACAACAACATTACAACAACATTTCCTCTTTATTAATAAACTTGGAACAAGTTGACTGCGACTCTCTTTATGTATACGCTTAATAACTTTAAACATACTATAATAAACATTTGATTCATTTACATGTCTACAACAACCCTACTCAGTTTAAAATCCTGCCTAATAAAAATACATATAAGACATCCCAGTATAATAAACAATTTCTATTTTCTATTTTCGAATTGCCCATAATACACTTTGTTTGGCCCTTACGGTGAGTCCCAGATGTACGCATGGCACATTTTCTTACATGGCGTAACTGATTTAAAGTGTCACGGTGGATCTATCATGTTCTCATGATTGTGGCCAGGAGCTTACTTTATTATCTTGAAATATGAAGAAAAAATCGCCAAAAATGATGAAAGCAGGGAAAAAAATTAGTAAAGAGCCCGGCGGGGGGGGGGGGGGGTACTCAACAAAGTTTTGTACGGGGATGCCCCGCCCCGAGGTCCAAACCCTTACGCTTTCATATACCGTTTTTGACAGAAAAGGTACCCCTTTCATATACCTTTCATTGAAAATGGTACCCCATTCATATAGCCTTTACGTGCGTCTGTTTGATATATTTTGAAAGGCCCTTTTTATAATACTCAAATGGCAGTTTTCCCTACCTTTTTTATACTTCAACTCGTGTTTTCGCTACCATTTCCTATTCTTCGTGAAATCCCGACCCTTTCATATACCTCCAGCCTAAAAAAGGTACCCCTTTCGGACGGAGCATCCCCGTATAGCCCATTATAGGGAGTATCCCCCCCCCCCCCCCCCCCCCCCCCCCCCCCCAGGGTAAAGAGACAAAACAAATGGCTAAAAATGTCAAAATTCCACAAGAATGGCAATTTTGATTGTTGGACGGCTCGTCACGAAATCAAATTTGATGAAGTTTAATTCACTTTCATCCTTGCAATTCTGTACTTTATTTCCAAAATACTGCTTCTGCTTTGCTCTATAGAATCTTTTTATCCAATTAAATTGTATATTTGGTGGCATTTGGCGGTAAAGTACTGAAATATTAAGCGGAATTTTGTCATTTCTGAAGACATGATTGAAATTAAAACTGAACGGAACTTTCTCAAAACATCGAGAGAAATATGTTTGAGTTTGAGTAATTTAGTCAAACATGACTAGAAGGTCGAGAATATACCTATATTTGAAAAACAAATAGCTCAGCCATGTTATAAATATCAAATTAATTTGATTGAAAAATAAATATTTCTCAAAACGTTTAAATCTCTAAATAAAATATGCAATTCAAAGTATTTACGTAGTGATTCTTTTACATAAACATTTAAACAAACGGTTAAGAAATATTCATAAAAAGCTTGACACAGCTTTAACTCGAATTAATTGGCCTCAACAAAACTTGCAAGCTGTAAGAACAACAGATAAGTTAAAAATAGTGCTACTATGTAAAGTTTTTCCTAATAAAAAAAGCACTGAATGTACTAAAGTTAGTACTCATGAAATGCAATGTAACTGAAGTAAAGCATTTTACAACAGCAGTGGGTCTGATGGGTGCTTTCACAGTCACTCGGTCTCTGTGAGGTAAACTAATTATCGCAACTAAATTACATATCACAAGAATTATTGGTTTGCACATGACGTCATAAATATTCAAAAATCTAATCCTACAAAGCTGTTTCTTACATGGTATATGGATTTAAGTGTTAAAATCTTTCACAAAAAGTTTCAGGCTTTAACGATGTTTAGCTTCTGATTTGGGGGAAAAGGTTTCGTCACGCTATTTGAGATAAGCCGTGAAAATAAACAAAATTGAACCAGTTTAAAGTTACTATTGCATTATGGATGCTTATAAACCGATTTAATGGCACTTAAAGTGAATACAATCTTTTGTGATGAGATTTTTGGAGTAATTAAGACCTTAAAGTTTTTGCCGCCATATCGGTGTCCCTAAGTGGGACAGTAAGATATCCGCTCCATTTTGACTAAAAATGCCTAATACTCGTTCGCCTATAACTCTTGAACGAACTGCTCTTGCGACTGAAAATTTCGCCCAGTTGTGTTGTTTTAAACTCTTTACAATTCCATAAACATTTTGAAATCGAAATCTGTTTTGCAATTCCCCTAAATTTTGATATACCATGAATATACCTTCAGTGTAACATTTACATAACAATTAAGCTCACTTTACCCTCCCCTCTTATAATTACAGCAATGTGGCCCTCCCTGGTCACTGTAATCCCTCCCAACCAATTAGTATTTTCTTCACCGAATTGAATCCTTTGTAAAAACTTTCCGTTGGCAGTGTATACTGAAATACTCGGACATTCAGTCCCTCGTTCGTAACCAGCTACGACGAAATGTTCACCAGCCGGATGAAAGGCAACACTATAATTCTGATCTCCTTCAATGTTAACGTTCATTTTGGACTCTTGTTTTCCTTTCATAGTGAATAGGTGGACGCTAGAATCACCTGTGTCCATGACCATGACGTGATCATTTGCAGAAGTGATATCTCTTGCATTTTTTAACAATCCTCCGCCAAAGCTGCGAATGAATCCTCCGTCAAGCTTATACACATCAACAACATCTCCCGATCCGGATCCCCTTAATACCAGCACTTTGCTGCCGCAAACTGTCAGTCTTCTGCCCTGGCCCCATGGCCCTTTCTTCATAGGAAACTTGCGTAGCAGTGCAGTGGCTCTGTCGAATATCCACACTTGTAACTCATATTCTTTAGCATCAGGCTTCTTCAGTCCGATCAAGACATAGATACTGTCTTTTACGTCAGAGGCGACATCAAGAATATCGTACAACTCTGCACTGGCGTCATCAGTTTGGAGGTTAAAGCTAAGATGAAAATTCCCGTTGCTGTCAAATACCTTGATTGTTTTATCCCCATCATCTGCTATAAGAAACTGACCGCGTGAATTCGTAGCGATACCCACCGGACTCTTCAGCTTATGCTCCTTTTCGCCCTCCTGACCAAATGACCATGGCTTAATAAAGCAGTGCTCCATGCCTTGTTTCCGCAGTATTTTAACAAGTCTTTCGTCACGAAGCGGGTCGATTTTCTCTCCTCCGGTGTCGACAGAAGGCCATTCCTTCTCGCAAAATCCCACCATGAGGGTGACATCGAAAATGGCGCGATTCAGATGGCAAATGACAGAGATAATTTTCCGGCGTTCATCTTTACTGAAGCGAGCCCGGAAGCCTTTCTTGAGTTCGACAGCAAAACATTCCTTAACAGCTGTCAGGGAATGCAACTCTTCAATGCATACTTTACAAGCTGGTAATGCATCCATAGGATTGTCACATGCCTCCAGTACTGTCGCCATAACTCGATATTGCATGGCTAGAATGCGATCGGACAAATCCATTGCCTCATTAGAGAAAGCGTCTCTTGCTTTTTCACGAGCGATTTCAAACCTCTTTTTTGCGTTTGCTAGCGCTTTTTTAGCCGATTCATCTAGGCCGGTTACCTCCAAATCGCTAATCATTCTACCAAGAGAACATGTTTGTTTACCAGCTGCTGCTTGTGCTGCGGTTATCAAGTTGTCCTCGTACTCGACTCTGGTCTTTGACTTGTCAAACAGTTCATACAGGTACTCGATTCCTTCCATAAAGGAGCTGAAGCTTGATACCAAATCCTTTCTTGCCAGACCGTCCAATTTGGACTTGACGTCGTCAATTTCGCGCAAGATCAGACGACGGAACTTCTGATCTATCACGTCACCTTCCTTGAGATTCTCTGCGGCTACGGCTCGTCCTTTTCGTACGATTAAGCCGATAGTGGCTTTAAATACGCCTGTTATAATCATAGACATACTGACTCCTGTCGGCGAATAAACTGATTTTTCTTGCAACAGACCGATTTATATATATATATATATATGCAAATATATCGTGCATTAAAACAACAAGCGCCGGCTATTGTTAAGCCGCGACAGCATCCGCTTCTTTTTGGCTATTGTTTCACTCTGTCCGGATGCTCAAAGTTAATACAAACAAAGCTTTGGTTTCAATTTAATAATTAGACATCATAATGTGCCCCAGATCAGAAAGGACTAGGTGCTGTCAGGCGTAACTAATCTCGATTTCATGGATCATGGAGTGGGTTACACACACGTACGTAAGCAAGTCTGAATTACATGTACGTCACATAAAGATAAAAGTTCTGCATAAACAAATGCAATCCAAATTTGCACAGTACGGACTTCCTGGAAGCTGTTTTTAAAATATGCATAATGCATGTACAAAATGAAAGTGAAAGCCATATTCCTAGAAAGTGAATTTTGCCATGTGGTAGAGGTTTGTGAATAAAATAGAATTGTCTTATGAAATGAACTCAATAATAACACGATATGATGGTGACATGTAAAGAGACGACCACATCAGGCACAGGTTCAAACCTAGAACCTACTTTTGGAGGATGTGATAAGTTAGTGACGTACGTCGGAAAGTTCAGTTACGCATCAGAGGGTTACGCACTGGTGCAAATGACGTTAACTAAGATGTCAGCTGCCCTAGTTAGGGTAACGTCCCACCGGACGTTAAGGCTTAATCATGGGTGTATAACGTTTATGCAACATGCCCTAGATGAAAGATAGAAACAATGTCCCCAACAAACAGTTAAAAAGGTTGATTTTGGGGTGCTGTAAAATGTAAATGAAAGCTGTTAATATCAAGTGATTTTTCCAAGACAAAATCAATCATAATCTGAGTTTAATCGAGTTTTCCAAGACAAAGGCTGATAAACTTGAATAAACTGGCCCAATTTCTTCATGTTACTGTCCATATCCATCCTGGTGATCTGTTTCAAACGTTACTGCCATGACGCATTCAAATGAATCGCTTAGGCCCCGTCCACACGTATACGTTTACGTTCGTAAACGCATATTTTTTTATGCGTTTAGGCCTCCCGTCAAAAACGTAAACGATGAAAACGGTCACCCTAAACGGATATCTTCGAAAACGCTCTCCAAAGTGGATATTTTCGAAAACGCCGTTTACCCGTTTACGTCAGTGTGGACAGCGTAAACGGATATTTTTGTAAACGCTGATGTCACAGATTCGGACCCAGTCCACAAATAAAGAAAATAGATATGGCGGATGGTCTGCGTATGTTCAATGCAGATTTGAAGCGTTTGCGTATCGTTTTAGCGTTTACGTGTGGACAGGTGAAAATGAATTGTAAACGATGGCTGGCTTCGTGTGGACGGGAGCGTTCAAGATAAAAACTTATGCGTTTACGAACTTAGTGTCAAGGTTAAATGCAAATTAATCAAAACTATAACTTTTATTGACTTGGGACACCACAAGAGCATGCTGATAATTTGCTTAAAGACGTTTGACTTGAGCACTGCAGCTAACTTTTGAACTTTGATAATTCAGTCTTCAATCGTGTTTTAGAAAGTCGTTCAACGGTCTAACCAAAGTCCCTAAATTGAATTCGACACGGTATAATCACTCCGTTAGAAGGCGCCCAGACGTCCGTTTCGTACTCAATGAACGCACAGTTGTAGTCTTTACATCATGATATTAGCTATTATATGTCATGCCTAGCCTGAGAGAGGTTTTTTCGTTGACCGTGAAAGGGTAGTTTCTTGGTGTTGCGGATGGTGTGATCACCAAATGACGTAAAACAAAACATTCAAAAGACACTGAACAATACCCACACCACAACACAAAAGCTAACCAACAATGGTTTCCGCAACACCAAGAAACATCCCGTGAAAGGTACACTTTGAAAAATTGCCGTTCATTTAGAGGTAATACTAACACCTTTTATACGATGTAAATGAGCCAGCGGAAGTGGGCAAGAAGTTGGGTAGCTTCTCGATACATCGACAAGGAAATGCAATACGACAACACCTTGTTATTTTTATCCATTGTTACGTTATTTTTTTCTTTTGTGTTCAGTCGTTTTATGGAATATTCATAGACTGCTAAGCCATTGTCGTTGAGAAAACGAGAAAAGGCCAGAAGACGAAACAAGTTTGCACAATTATAAATAAGAATTAGACGAGATCCACCAAGAAATACCGCAGTTCATTACTATGCATCATTGACAATTTCAAGAAGGGGTCTGTCATTGTATATTAGGAACATTTTAGTAAAATGTTTGTCAATAACAGATCACCCTTACACTAGGGTGTAAAAGAATTTAGTTCTGGTAAAGCCTGAAAAACTGAGCTGAGGATACGGACAATCAAGTGCGTACAGTTCTAAAACACGAAGACCGAAAACAGTTTTTTTTTTCTTTGTTTTTCAAAGTGATTGAATTTCTTTGAAGTTACGTAATAATTTACGTAGTACATTGCATTTTTTAAGCAATATTTCTTAAAAGAAATAATTTACGTTTTGTACACTTTTGTGTGAACTTAAAGTGTATATGACAGACATTTTTTTTCTCTGCTTGATGGAATCTACATGGCGTTCTGATAAGAAAATCGAAAAGAGTTTTTTCGATATTACAAAACCGCGCAAGAAGAAAGAATGGAAATAGTCCGCTGTGACGTCAATACAAAAATGCCGGTGTCGCGGTTTCTCGGTTCCTCGCATTTTTTGGTGCGCCCTGAGGAAGAAACATGGTTCTATTGAGGTGTGTAGTCTATGGTTGTAGTAACACGCACCAAAAAACGGAGGAACTAAGAAACCGCGACACTGGCATTCTTGTATTGACGTCACAGCGGACTATTTCCAGTCTTTCTTCTTGCGCTTTTGTAACCCACCGGAAGTGAAATTTCACGTTTTTAGACCGTGAAATCACGGACACGAAAAATCGATATCGAAAAACTTTTTTTTCGACTTTCTTATCAAAACGCCATGTAGATTCCATCAAGCAAATAAAAAAATATCTGTGATATACACTTTAAGAGGTTAAGAAAAGGGGTCGCTCGCAGGCTAACGTTACAAGGAAAATATTTTAATATTGTTAAATGATATTTTACTGAGAATTGCACAAAGCAAGTAAAAATAGGTCAAATATGTCTAGCTGAATATCTTGTTCCACGATGTTTTTTAATCTTGTTCTCTTGATGTTTTTAATTCTAGACACATTTAAAGGATAGTTCCAGATCACCGTGATGAACCTTGTAACCTTGGCAGTGCTTTGTTTGTGTATTTTGTTCCTAGTCAAATGACAAAGATTAACAGTTTAAAAAATTGCTTATGGCATTTTGCATTTTTTAAAAAATCGCCTTCTTTGGTTTAACGAAAATATCAAGACCGTAACTATTTACTTTGTGTGGTGAATGTGACGTAAATGGCAGATTAGGATTAGCTGTTGTGTCAACATTTATTTATTTTTGTGTTGTATATGGCTGCGAAGCAAGGTTAACCACATAATTCTGGTTGTATTTATAAAAAAAAAGAACTAAGTTAGGTAGATCGATAGTTTTGATCAAAGTGTTTTTTCCTCCGTAAGAAAATAGTGGAATCTTGTGACAGTTTTTTAAAGGGAAATAGTAACGCGTGTGATCAATTCGACCGCAAAATTTGATCAGATTGAATCTATTATCTTAGCGTCGACTTAGCGTATCTCTGGCGTCGGCCCATAAATAAAAAATGCAGGAAGAATGCATGTTAGACTACATTATACTCCTGTAAGTTAAACATTAACTTACAGGAGATAAAAAAGTACAGCTTCCATTAAAAGCACGAGGATTTAAAGGTATCAGTATTTTGTGGTTGGCAATCTTTAGTTTTCTCGATTTTACGTTCTTGTGTTATGAGAAAACCCCGTTATCCTATTCATTTTCTGAAATCTTAATAAATGATAAATTGATAATTAAAAAAACCTCTTAGAAATAGTAAAGAGGGAAGCAGACACCGTTTATGAGGACAACATTCGTTGAAACATTCCCGATATTGTGATGCTCAGTTAACTCGTGAGCGGAAACGAACCAGATTTAAGGTTACAGTGTACCTTCGGGGGTGTCTCTGGTATAACAGCTCTAGCGTCTTAAGATTACACTTAATATACCAAAACCCAGATATCAAATTAAAGCTTATAGAGCTGGCTATCTAAATATGGAAACCATTTGGTAATAAAATGAATTGTCGAATTTTTTACGACGTCTAAATTCGAACGTCCGAATCAGCTTTAAAACGCTATAACTCAAAGCGATTATTGTATTTTGCTAATTTGATTTGTTCTCGGGTTTTCGGACACGAAGCTCTAAGAAAAAGTGTCGGCGATTTCCCATATTCAATTGCAGTGAAAAGTTACAGAATATTTTCGAAAAAGGGAGAAAACGAATTGAAGTGATCGCACGAAAATGGCTCTTGACGAAAAAGTTTTCGGAAATAAGAAATTTGCCGACACGTTTTTGTTGATTATATGTTAGCCTAGCTTCTGTCCAAATTTGAGGAAAATGGAACGAATTCCCTTTGAGTTGTAGCTCTTTAAAGTGTCCCCTACAAGCGAAAAATTAACTTTGAGAAAACAGCGCTTAGAAAAACATATCGCTACATAAACAAACTCCGCCCACAAAAGTTATACCGTCATTTTGCCGTCAATTTTCACTATTTTTCGATAATTTTTTTTTGGATGAAAGTTCATTCTATAAACTTAATTTTGACGCTAAAAAAAAATTCAATAAATTTTCGATCTGAAGGTACACTGTAACCTTAAGCCGCTTTCACATTAGGCCTCGATTATGATCTAATTACAATCGAATTTTAATTTAAAATTTGGAATGGGTTCACATCAATTAGTTACAGTCCCTGATTATAACTGGATTATAATTACTTCAAGCAACCTCAAGGGGGTTGTTTGAAGTAAATACAGTGATTGAACAAAATGGCTGACACGTGGTGGCATGAGGAGACGAAACTTCTAATTACCTTATGAGGCGCAGAGGCGGTGCAAAACGAGTTAAACACTATGCACAACAAGAAACTCGTATGGGACAAAATGAGACAACGAATGGCGGCGGATTTGTCTTCTTCTAGTCTTGGCAGCTTTCCTTGCCTTTCTTCTCGCCTGAAAATCAAGTATGGCGGTGATAATCATGGCAGCTAGGCGATAGGGCGCCATTTTGTTGTTAACATCAGGTTGCGAGGTTACCCTGCCTAGTTTATTTGTATTTTTGTAGATGTTAACCGAAACATAATTGAATAAAATTGAATGGAGTATGATGGCCTGAATTATACTTCAGTTGAATAGAATTAAGGTTTAGTGTGAACACGGCTTTAGGTTTAGTGGTGAACCTGTCTTCTTTCTTTAAGATTTCTTACAGATTTCTTTTTTTTCCAAATTTTCAAAGATGGAGAGCGATTTTACATTTATTTAGCTCTCAGAAAATGTATAGGTTATTGGATCGTCAAATTACCTTTACTGATACCCCAACCGTAACGGCTAGATGCACTGGCATTATTATTTTTATATGTGTATAGCTCTGCCACATAAAAGTTCATAAAATAGTTGGACTTTTTAAATTAGACTGAAGAGGACTCATTGTATTTACTGGCGTGGTCAATCGAACTTGTTGAAAATTTTAATGACCATGAATTTTCATGGCCATAACTTCCAAGGGCCATGGAATGAATTTTCAAGGACAAAAAAAATTTAATCCTCCAATAAGTTTCGTGGCGTCAAAAATTTTTATGGGACATGAATTTTCATAGGCCATAAAATTTTCAAGGATCATAAACTTAAATAGACATGAACTTTCATAGCCATGAAGTTTCATGTATCTTCAAAGGCAATGAATTTAGACCATACATTTTCATGAAATATAATTAAAAAATAGTAATAATAAAATAAATAAATAAATTTTAATACATGTAGGCCATGAATTTTCATAGCCCATGAATTTTTATGGGCCAAAAAGATTTTTATAAGCCATAAAATTTCATTGGCTATTAAAATTTTTATAACCATGAATTTTCATAGACAAATTTTTATACTCCATGAATTTTCACAGGCCATGAATTTTCATAGGCCATGAATTTTCATAGGCCATTAATTTTCATAGGCAATCAAATTTAATAGACATGAATTTTGATAGCCCATAAATTTTCATAGACCATGGATTTTCAAAGCCAATTAATTTTTATCGGCCATAAATTTTCAAAGGTCATGAATTTCCATAGGCTAGAATTTTCAAAGGCCATAAATTATGACTTACATAGTTTTGTCTAGAAGCTGATGGATAAAACGCCAAATGATGACGGGTGCGACAATGATACGGAATTGAGGTACTGACAGAGTAAAATAAATGCACTATATGTTTCTCTCAGACTTTGTTTTAGTGACTCAGTCTAGCATAACTAGCCGCAAATCAGTAAACGATTGAAAAGTAGACTTTACTTTAGAAACACAGTATTTTGTAAAATATTTCTCACATAACTGCTTTTGTTTACATAAAATCGCTTTTCAACCTATGTAATGAATGAACAAAAACATAAAAATGGACAACACAATCTTCTTTCGAAAAATTTTATTCAAATCTCCATAAGTTTATGTTTAAAAGCGAAACGAGGCCGAGCTGTCTTCAATGAAATTCAAGAAATCGATAAGCTTACAACTGAATTTAAGCACGTTTCATAAACAATTCTCAAAAACTTACGAGAACACAAAGAAAAAGTCAATCACAGATTGATATCAACATAAATTCCCATCGAAATATGTAATTTGTTTTACCTTTAAGTCCCTCGACTACTTGGAAATTCTTTAAATCTCCGCTTCTTTGGTTCTGAAATCCGTAAAACAAACATCTCCCCGAATTGCTCCCGCATTGATAAAGACGTATGAAGTTCCTCGAAGAAAGATTTTACCCCTGAAAGCTCTTCTTTTTCCACTATAGCGGCTTCTGAGTATCCCTTAATTAGTATCTCTGTCTTGAGTAGCAAAACGCGAAAAAATGCTGGGAAATAACGACTTTAATTCTCCGCTAATCACAGCGAAAGATCCAACTAAAGTGTTTACCGAGCTGACGGCTGTGTAGCCGCGCGAAAACAAAGCCTCGCTTTGCTTTCAAAATTTACGCGACGTCATACGCGCATGTTTTGCGACGTCATACGCGCCCGCGAATTAGCCCTGCCCAACACTCGGACGCTCGGACGGACACACGTGTTACGGACCCGCGCGCTCGCGAAGCATTCCGCTACCCATGACCATGAAAACTGACGGGCATGGGTTTTTTGAGAATGGGGCTCCCCGAGAGGGCTCAAGCTCAGACACGAAATATTGTATGTTTGAGCGGTAAATTATAAGCGAAAAGGAGAGTAAAAACACTTTTGTTTTCAAAATAAAACAGAAAACTTTTCTGTTATATTTTGGCAAGCGTACTGAATCATAAGAATTTGCTTCGCTTCTTCCGTACGCTTCAATCTCTTTGTGAAGTTAAAAACAATTCATATTTTGTTACTACCATAAAAACCTGACTTAAACAATCTTTCTAATTTGAAACTACATTTGAATAAGTAAAATACATTACCATATTGCACATGCAATTCTTTAAAGAGCCATTTTAGTGGTGATTTGGTAGAGATGAAACAAGGCTTGAAAAAACCTGAGTTGTCCAGATTTCGCGGTGTTGAGCTTTTTTTCGTTCCTTACTCCGTCGTCATCTTCTTAGAACTACTAAAATATTCAATACTTTTTCCTCTTCAGTTTTGAACTAAAAATGTGATTTGGTAGCGACGAAATTAGCCGTGAAAGTAAGCTGTCCATATTTCGCGATGCGCTTGTAGTTTCCTCGAAGTTTTCTTGCCGATTTGAGCGGCCGCACGTACGCGCGTGGAGCTGAAAACCTCCTTCCATATTAGGGCAAAAATTCAATCCGCGATTCTGATTGGTCGGTTGGGAATTCTAATAATCCCCAGCATAGTTCTGAACATATAGGGGGAAGTTGCACGCTTCTACGTGATAAGCTTCTGCTAGTAGTAATCAAGGATTAGAAAAATGCATTTGCTCGAAAGATGGTTTGTGGAAAGATTAAAAAAGAAATTAAAAAAAAAAAACGGGATAAAGGACAACGAATGCTTACTACACATGTAGAAAAATGGAAAGAATAATCTTTATTAGTTGAAGTGTCTTAGTTGAAGTGTCTTATTTGAAAGTGTGAACAACTGATTTTACAACAACAACAACAACAACAAAAATCTTTATTAGTTAGTTATTATAGAGTTTATAATACTGGCCTGCAGGTAGCAAAAGCTAATCTAGGCAGGCTTGAGTGAAATTAATTACGATTAGAAATCGCTACACACACTAATTTGTTAAAATAAAAAGAAAGGATCAAACAATAGAAAAAAAAAGAAGAAACAAAAAGGAAAAACAAGTGATCAAAATAAAAGAAAGAGAATTGTGAAAATCGTCAAGACGCTTTAATAGCCCACGTGTAAAATTACGTTCCTGTTTTGTGAGACAGTACATTTTCTGCATAACAGCATAAAAATTCTCCATTGAACGCGCTGACAACAAGGTGCCTAACTGTGGCTTGATGAATTCACCCAAAGTCATATACACTACCTTAAGACTTCGATAAACTTCCCCCTATATGTTAAAGTGCCTATGAAATGAAATTTATTTTTTGATGTATGGAAAGTTTCACCTTTTTAGACCTTGGAATAAAAGGTTTAAAGTGTTAGGGACGATGCGAAATGCTTTTTTTATGGTCTCAAAGTTAGGTTGTTGGCGCAAAAAAGTGGCTCCAATTTGTGCGCGGCCAAAACCAGTGTCATATTACACTGTGACGTAAATAGTTGTACAAACTGCTGCGGGAATATAGAGAACAAGAGAGCTGACAAGAGACGTCGCTAGAGGTGGACCAATATTATGTGGCGAGCGGCCTCAAACATACGAGATATTAGAATTCTTCGATAACAGAGGGTGTAACAAAGCTTTATTTTGCTCCAGAGGAAAATAGGCCGGCGAAATACACGAAATTTGTTCGTCGACATCGGAAAGGGTACGTCAAGCGATGTTGTTTTCAATGAAAGCGCTTATTGTTAAGATTAATATTATTTTGCAAAAGAAAATAACATTCCGGCCGGTGAGGCCGTTTAATCAAGCATAATTTTTCCAATCCATATCCTGTTTGGAAGTTCCTTCAAGCCTCGGCTCGACTGGAGAGCCGTCGAAGTCAGTGAGGCCTACAAAAATATACTGACTCGATCGGCACTGACTGGCGAGTAATATAAATGTTTATACCGTATTCCGAATTATAAAATTCAAAGTGCAGCGACGCAAGTGTTCACTGGAAGGCGTCTATTCTACGGAACATCTATCAAAAATCTACACGTACAAATGCTATTCGAAACAAAATACATCGCTGAATCATTGCGTGTTCGATCAGATCAATTTTTATACAATGAAATATAAATCAGACATAAATGTAAACACGATACTTTGAACTCACTTACAAGCCGCCAAGTGGTTAAAATTTCCAGAAACGATCAATCGCTGGCAAGACACTGAACTAAGAAGCATAATTAATACGTATATACTTGAGTTCAAACATTTTGAATAAATAAATAAAAAATACGCTATCAAGGCACCTTGCCGCTAAAAATACACCATTCACATTCAATTCAGCAAGCCGCCTGAAAAACACCACCTCGGATATGCATAACATATCAGTATAATTTAGAAACTTTCAACTAGCAAGCCGCCAAGACATATCCTTCGCATTGAAAAACGAACTTTAAGTAGACGAGCGGATTGCCAAGCCGATAAAATAAGTTCATAACCTCCACGCGCGATCAATGAACTTCAGAGAAGACCGGCCGTGTCGCTAATGCGCTAATATCATGATTGTTTGTACTACAAATATATCGTTCGCGTTCGATAAACGCTAGTCAACGAGCCACTAAAAAGAAATAACAAAAACGCCTCTGCGTTCAATAAGCTTACAACTCAACTGGCGAACCACTGAGACGCTGTGCTACTGAAATGTATACCTTTCACGTTCAATAATCTAAATGATCAAAGTCCGTCTTCTTCATGTTCACTTCCTTCGCTCAAGCGGCACAGTCGGTTCGTCTCGCTACGGCAAAACTACAGTGGACACGATCGTTTCAGTTGATCAAGAGTGATCCGAAACTGATCCTCTTCACCTTCAGAGGACAGTAAAGAAACAAATTAGGCGCTGTCTGACATTTGTACAGCCAAAAACGTTGGCAAAATGACCATCACGCTAAAGGATTCCAAGGGAATTATAGTGTAAACAAACCAATGTGTCATACTATTTACGTAATTTACGTCATCACGCACGCCCACTCGCCCCCAGGCTCTCCAAAAATTGGAGCCACTTTTCAACCGAAGTGACGCATCTTCGAGGGGCTAAAAACCGATTTTCTTTCTTTTCCTCGGGAAATGATTATTGTTTTCGTTCTTTGCACATAATAAACTAATGAAAAACGAAGAAAAAAAATTCATTTCATAGGCACTTTAAGAGCTGTGCTGGGGATTATTAGAAGTTCAAACCGACCAATCAGAATCACAGATCGTTTTTTTTTTTTTTGCTCTTATATGGAAGGAGGTTTTCAGCTTCACGGTACGCGCGGTGCTCAAATCGGCAAGATAACTTCGAGGAAAAACGAGAGCTTACTTTCGAGGCTATTTTCATCGCTACCAAATCACATTTTGAGTTTTAAACTGAAGAGGAAAAAGTATCGAATATTCTAGTAGTTCTCAACACCACAAAATATGGACAGCTCAGGTTTTGTCGAGCCTAGTTTCATCTCTACCAAATCACCACTGGATTGGTTCTTTTAAAAATTTCCATTTGCAAAATGGCAATGTGTTTTACTTATTCAAATGTACTTTCAAATTAGAGGATTGTTTAAGTCTGGTTTTGATGGTAGTAATGAAATATGAATTGTTTTTAACTTCATAAAGAAATTGAAGCGTACGGAAGAAGCGAAGCTAATTGATTCTCATGATTCAGTACGCGATTCCATGTGTTTTTTATTATTTCTGTTTCTGTTATTTTCTGTGGTGTTTAATATATAATTTGTCAACCTATCCTTACCATGATTATTCTTTGTATATACTATAATTTGTTTTTCAAAGTGATTTTAGAAAGGAAAACGAGCATACCAAATCAGTTACTTTCAAACAAGTTTATTTAGCTCGTACTCAAGCCTACTTGTTTTCCGAATTTATGATTTCGTAAGAGAAAGTTCGTACTATTTTTCAAACTGAGTTGCTTTAATTTTTACGTGACCCTACCCTTGTAAAAATTTTACCGCGATTGCGGCGCAATTTGTTTTAGGCTTGCTGCGATCGTGCCTAGCGCGTTGCGATGAGACTGCGATCGCGGCGCGATGGGAGCGATTTGCTGCGATCGCGCGTAGCACATCGGGATGTATCGGGATGTGACGCGATCGCGCGATCGCACCGCGACAAACGACTACTCCTGTATGCCCACACACGATTATGCTCACCGACATAGCAACAGACGAACCGCAAACCTCTTTGTGAACACAGTACTATAGCTATTGTGAAATCTTGAACGTCAAAGCACTTTGAACTCGATTCCACGATTCGGCGTTCGTTAGGTTTTATTAGCTTAGATCACTGTATAAATTACAGTTTTTTCCACGGCTTAATTGTTAGAACTGATCATTAGCCTGATAAAAGAAGACATATTAATTCCAGAAGATGTTAAACGCTTGTTTTGATATTGTGATTTATTTTATTTTAGCACTATTGGAAATCCGCAATAAGTAAGATGTCGTGAACTCTACCAAGGTCTATCATTTTTTTTGCAACATTATCGCACCTCCCAGTGTTGCAACATAGCCACGTGCCCATAAGAGTGATTTCAGAAAACCCGTGAAACAAAATTTTTACAGTCAGTCTTAGGGCCTGGTCGCACTACAGTCAAAAACAAAAATCCGCCCGTGCAAAAATCGAGGAAAACAAAAGAAACCACTCCGGTGGGACACGCTTTTTGTAGAATGCTTTTGTTTTTATGTCATTTTGCACGGGCTAATTTTTGTTTTTGACTGTAGTGCGACTAGACCCTTATAGTCAAAAGTAAACAAAAGAAAACAATGAAATCAGTGTCTAATAGTGATTTTGTCTTATGTCTATTTCATGTAAAACCACTCCAATATACCGAATTTCTTTCTTTCTTCATTACATGTAATAAATCACTTTATTTTCCACCTAGCTCAGTTTTCTTTGTTCTTTTCAGGGGAACATATCACATAACACCGTTCATTTCAGTGTCTGAAAAGCTGGGTGCGGCTTTGATTGTAACAGGGGAGAGGCGGGGCTGAAAACAATAACTGATAACAATAGCAAAACAAAAGATTATATATTCCCCTCGTCATATTCCCCCAACATATTCCCCTCGACATATTCCCCTCGCCTTAGTCCCCTCGACTTATTCCCCTCATAATAGAATAACACAAACGGGAAGACAAAATAGGGCACTAAAAATTAGAATAAAATTAAAATTAAAAATAACAAGGAAAACACTCTAGCATCGAACAATATTTTTGTTTACATAAAAAGACAACTTCATCAATCTTATTCCTACGTAATAAACTTGCCGGTCGCGACCAAAAAGCGAAATGTTAATAACATTATTCGATGGTATCGTACTTCGATTCAGGTTTTGGGTCTTCAATAATGTATGACGCCTCGTTTTACGGTTGAACCTGAATATGTCTCCGCCGGTTTCCCTTGGAAAACACATCGACATCCACTCCATTGATCTTCGAAAGATGAAGGCGGGCAGTTGGGCTATGGCGAGACCACGAGTACTGTTCATACATTTTCTTCTCTCTTTCCCTTCTTCTTATAACGAAGCAACCTACTCAATGCAAATTTGGCAAAAGCAAAACATGTTTACCGTCTCGCTTCGTCATACGGTGCCGTGATCCCAATGCAGCCTTGTGGAATCATGCTTTCTTGCATTTGAATTGAACGGAATGTTACTCTCCGAAAAATTAATAGTTTGTTTGTTTTAGAAAAACTCACAAGGTGAAAAATAAGCATGTTATTGACCTGTCTTTCGGGGATATGTGATATATTCCCCTCGTGGCGTACCCGAGGGAACGCCACGAGGGGAATATATCACATATCCCCTCGCTCCTGGTCAATAACCCTTACTAATTTGAAAGCTCGTGACTGCCTCAAAGGCAATCAGAGGCTAGTCTTTAGCAAACTATTGACACTGATACATGTAACATCATGAGCTCTCCGCGGTTAGGGTGAAGAACAGGTGAACCTCGCTATTTCGAACTTGGTTATCTTGAACACCCCGCTATCTCGAACTCAAAACCCATTTCCTTTGAAGTGTATTTTTAGACATTCACTGACGGGCTATTTGAAGCTCCCACTTTTTCGAACAGTTTTCGGATTCTGTTCGGAGTTCAAAATAGCGGAGTTCTATTCTATTAGTTACGTAATCATAAACCCCGGGGACGCGCCCGTAGGAATGTGTTATGTAACCATGTCACAGCCCACTGTTATATAAACCGATCAAAGAACAAGAATCTCGCCGTTAACTCTTTTCGAGGACATCATATACTGCTGGTTGCGCGACCCTCCCTCCTCCCTGCAGCGATGAAGGCCTCCTCTCACTGGGAGTTACTCACTCTCTTCCGCCTCGGGCTTTTTTATTTATTACAATTCATGGCTAAAATAGAAATAAATTACATTACAAAAAAAAAATTGTAGACTAGAAATAGCCATAGGAGGTCCGCAAAAGAGTCCTAGACCCCATTCTAGGCGGACCCCCAATGTTCAAATCACATTGAAAAGATTAATAAATATCTCATTCTACCCTTGCTATTGTTTGTGAGACTCCCCAGTGAGAATCTATTACAACTGCAATACCTTTACGATTAATTTACTGAGGCAAATGCTAGTCTCTACTGCCAATTGATACAATTAAAAATGTAAAAAGCGCGTTGTGATTTGTCTGGCGAGGTATAAACCATCGAATGATGCCATGAGCACAGAAAACGGGATAAGGCTGATATCCAAACATTTGTATAAAACGAACGAACATATTCCGTTTTTCGTCCACTTTGCTAAATAACTACAACTAGTTACTGCAGCTACTGCAGCTGCTATACTACATGTACTACTGCTGCTACTACAACTACTGCTACCGATATTGTGGTTGGTTAAACTAAGTATGATACATATCTTTCATTTTTATTTCAGGAAATCATGGCATTATTATGACCTGCGCATTGAAATCTTCCCAAGTCTTGCAAGACTTCCAATAATCAATACACCGGATATATGCCGTTTTGTCATAACTGAACTTATACGTACAGCAATTAAGGATTGGTTCATGTTTAGCGTGCGTCTATCGAGTTATGGATGTACGCGGGAAGTTTGGAGAGCACGAGAGAAGCGTAAGAGTTGCTCGAGGCGATAGCCGAGAGCAACTCTAGCTTCTCGAGTGCTCTCCAAACATCCCAAGTGCATCCATAACTCGATAGACGCACAGCTGAAAGCATAAACCGATTCGTTCATGAACTGAAACGGAGACTCGCTGTGCAGCCCAAAAGCCGTTGAAGAGAGAACATCTTATGCTTTCATTATGGATTGACTTCGGACTTAAAAGATGTGGGTTCTTTAGCGAATGGTCAAAACAACAACAAGAACAATTCAACTCGCTTAAACTTTTCTGGAAAGCTGGGTGCTAAAGGACGGGACTGAAAAGCTACATCGAGTGCAGGTAACGTTTTTTTAACGTTAATTTGTGTCCAAATGTATTAATTTTTGTAAGACCGCCTTGATTGTATTTTTTTTAAATCGGATAACTTTTCCTTCTGTTCAGTCGAATGCTTGTTCAGTTTGTTTTTCAATACTGCTGTACTTCATGTTGTCTGTTGTTTTATAATAGGGGACTTTACATCGGATGACGAGTACTTGGCGCCGCCAATATAAAAAAAACTAACATTAATAAGCTAAGTTTTTTGGCATTTTCATACAGTCAATGGCAATAAATTAATAATTGAGGTTTGATTTGTGTAGACTTTTGCTTCCACCCGGATATTTACGATGTTGTTCTCCATTTAAAACGTGTTGAAAAGGAGTGAGCAAATGAGTGAGCGAGAAACATTATGCTCAGTGGCATTTACACACGTCATTTCTATGATAAAAATCTGTCTACACGCATGGGCATGCGTATGTTGAGTTATATATATTTTTCACCAAAATCAATTTTTCGTTATTCAGACCTTTTCATAATGATGTCCAATCTCATCCTCAGATCTAAACACTGTATAGCGCCGTACTGGTTACATTTTGCAACTGCTGGTTTTGAATCTCACTGTTTGTAGAATAAGCGCACAGTAAAATGTAAGTTCTAAAATAAAGCTACTGAACTGGGAAACCAACTTCTCATTTCAGTCGCGCCAAATGCGGTAATTCCTGCCGGATAATTCAGTTAAGAAAAGTGAGAAGCCCATAGTTAATAATAACAAACAAACAATTTGCCTTTAAAAGTTTAAATTGTGGGCTAAACTACAGAATACAGGGCCACTTTTAGCCACAGTATTTGCAAACGAACCGGCTCCTTTGGCTCATTTTCTACATCAACTGTCGATCCAAACGAGCCTCTAAACTGATATAGACCCATCCACTATATTCCTCGTTTTTTGCATCCACTGCCAAGCCAAACGAGTCATCAAATATGAGCGGCCATGCATACCGTAGTTTTTAAATTATGCCTTAATTTAGGTCCAGTGCCCGTTATACTTTTCGGCTTTCTACACTGCTTTTCTTTATATATTTAGCTGTTTCAGAAAAATGCAGACATCGCAGGCAGCTGCGGTGAATTGTGTAATGAGGGTAAAATGCAAATGAAATAAAATTAAATGCCATAATTTTTTTCGTTAAAGTGCATGTTGAACGTTTTGGTTTATGCGTTCTTTGAAAGACAAATCGTTGTCTATATAATTTAAGTTGGTTTACTACAGTTTATGGGGATCACCAGATCCTTTCGATAACATTAATTACAGGTGACCATTTGTGAGGACAAGCAACAATTGCAAAGTCAAAACCATCGCACAAGACAATGATCCTCTTGTTAGAAGTGGCTAAAAACAAGCAACCGAATGGTCAGAAGACTGGGTAGTAATTCTATGATGACGTTTTACTCGCGATCGAAAACCAGCCGTACGACCCTACCTCAAAATCTTACCATTTAAAGTGCCCCTGTGATTAAACTTTTGATTTTAATTTTTTTACATTTTCGTGTACAATTAGACTTTCTTACTCATCTAGCCAAATTTCAATCCATTACGAATGACTTCTGATGTTCGTAATGAATTGAAATTTGGCAAGATGAGTAAGAAAGTCTAATTGTACACGAAAATGTAAAAAAATGAAAACCAAAAATTTGATCACAGGGGCACTTTAAACTTTGGATAAAAATAAACGTAAGAAAGTTTGTCGCATATCAACGAAAATATCAAAATAGGAATTTCGACAAATATTTTTAAATGTCTTACAGATGTTGAAAAAATTGCCTGCATATCGATGTTGATGTATATTTAAAAGTATCAAAAATTGAGCATAGGTCGTACGGCTAGATTTCGAGAAATTTACGACCAAAAAAAGTTTCGTACGATCTCCATTCTGAGCATGCGCACTACTGCATACACCACGACCATGCGCGCGCATTACTAACTGCGTGCACGAGGTCAGAGCTCGCGTGGTATTTCTTGCATGACACACGATAGCCGCTAGATAGAGATAGCCGCTCCATACATTTTTACAAAAAATGTCTAATGCTCGTTCTGCTATATATAACTCTTGAACGAAATGCTCTTGCGCCTCAAAATTTCGCCCAGGTGTGTAGTTTTAAACTCTCTACAATTCCATAACCATTTTGAAATCGAAATCTGTTTTGCAATTCCCCTAAATTCTGATATACCAAGAATATACCTTCAGTGCACCATTTACATAACAATTAAGCTCACTGTACCCTCCCCTCTAATAATTACAGCAATGTGGCCCTCCCTGGTCACTGTAATCCCTCCCAAGCAATTAGTATTTTCTTCACCAAATTGAATCCTTCGTACAAACTTCCCGTTGGCAGCATATACTGCCATACTCGGACATTCAGTCCCTCGTTCGTAACCAGCTACGACGAAATGTTCACCAGCCGGATGAAAGGCAACACTATAATTCTGATCTCCTTCAATGTTAACGTTCATTTTGGACTCTTGTTTTCCTTTCATAGTGAATAGGTGGACGCTAGAATCATCTGTGTCCATGACCATGACGTGATCGTTTGCAGAAGTGATATCTCTTGCATTTTTTAACAATCCTCCGCCAAAGCTGCGAATGAATCCTCCGTCAAGCTTATACACATCAATCACATCTCCCGATCCGGATCCCCTTAATACCAGCACTTTGCTGCCGCAAACCGTCAGTCTTCTGCTCTGGCCCCATGGCCCTTTCTTCATAGGAAGCTTGCGTAGCAGTGCAGTGGCTCTGTCGAATATCCACACTTCTAACTCATATTCTTTAGTACCAGGCTTCTTCAGTCCGATCAAGACATAGATACTGTCTTTTTCGTCAGAGGCGACATCAAGAATATCGTGCAACTCTGCACTGGCGTCATCAGTTTGGACGTTAAAGCTAAGATAAAAATTCCCGTTGCTGTCAAATACCTTGATTGTTTTATCCCCATCATCTGCTATAAGAAACTGACCGCGTGAATTCGTAGCGATACCTACCGGACTCTTCAGCTTCTGCTCCTTTTCGCCCTCCTGACCAAATGACCATGGCTTAATAAAGCAGTGCTCCATGCCTTGTTTCCGCAGTATTTTAACAAGTCTTTCGTCACGAAGCGGGTCGATTTTTTCTCCTCCGGTGTCGACAGAAGGCCATTCCTTCTCGCAAAATCCCACCATAAGAGTGACATCGAAAATGACGCGATTCAGATGGCAAATGGCAGAGATAATTTTCCGGCGTTCATCTTTACTGAAGCGAGCCCAGAAGCCTTTCTTGAGTTCGACAGCAAAACATTCCTTAACAGCTGTCAGGGAATGCAATTCTTTAATGCATACTTTACAAGCTGGTAATGCATCCATAGGATTGTCACATGCCTCTAGTACTGTCGCCATAACTCGATATTGCATGGCTAGAATGCGATCGGACAAATCCATTGCCTCATTAGAGAAAGCATCTCTTGCTTTTTCACGAGCGATTTCAAACCTCTTTTTTGCGTTTGCTAGCGCCTTTTTAGCCGATTCATCAAGGCCGGTTACCTCCAAATCGCTAATCATTCTACCAAGAGAACATGTTTGTTTACCAGCTGCTGCTTGTGCTGCGGTTATCAAGTTGTCCTCGTACTCGACTCTGGGCTTTGACTTGTCAAACAGTTCATACAGGTACTCGATTCCTTCCATAAAGGAGCTGAAGCTTGATACCAAATCCTTTCTTGCTAGACCGTCCAATTTGGACTTGACGTCGTCAATTTCGCGCAAGATCAGACGACGGAACTTCTGATCTATCACGTCACCTTCCTTGAGATTCTCTGCCGCTACGGCTCGTCCTTTTCGTACGATCAAGCCGATAGTGGCTTTAAATACGCCTGTTATAATTAAAGACATACTGACTCCTGTCGGCGAAGAACTTTTAAACTGCTTTTTCTTGTAACTAACCGATATATATATATTCAAATATATCGTGTATATACATAACAAGCGTCCGTTATTGAGCCGCGGCAGCATCCGCTTCTTTCTGGCTATTTTTTCACGTGACCGGACGCTCAAAGTTTTATATATGTTTTTTAATATATGTTTTATATATGTTTTATATGTTTTTTATATGGCAAGAAACCATATACGAGAATCCCGATCCAGCTGGATCCTTGAGGATCTGTTTCAGCCAAAAAAATTGAATACAAAACTTTGAAGCAAAGCTGAAAACAGCGTATATTTTGTTTGGTACAATATTGAGGGGGGCATTGGGGTCTATAAGAAACCGGAAAACCGCTCAAAATTTCCGTGAAAACCGAAAAACCGCAATAAACTACAGTCGAACCTGTATCATAAGGGCCCTCACCCTCTGTAAGCGATTTCTATAAGTTTATCTTTTTTCTTTCATTTTAAAGCTATTGTAATAGAATTAGGCAAAACTTCTATTGCCTTTTGTAGGCCACTTTCACCGGCAACGTCACTTGGATGGCGCATCACGTGAACTTTCACGGGTTGATCGAGGTTAAATAAAAAGGTCTGGAAACTGGGAAGAGAAAAACCAAAACCGAAAAACCGCCTTTCTTTTTCATAAAAACCGAAAACCGAATGTTTAAGAAGAAAAAAACGAAAACCACAACGGATACAAAAACCGAAAAACCGGAAATTTTGAGTGCAAAAACCGAAAAACCGATCTAGAAAATGACCAAAACCGAAATACCCCAAATCTAAACCTACTACTGCTGCAAAACATTTTCTTTCTAATCCTAACCATTCTAACTCCGACAACTAATTCCTTTAGAAACTATTAATACTTCCCGTGACTCGATACGTAAAGCCAGGGAATCTCATCTTATGGGTGTTTCTTGGTGTTGCGGAAGCCATTGTTGGTTAACTTTTGTGTTGTGGTGTGGGTATTGTTCAGTGTCTTTTGAATCTTTTGTTTTACGTCATTTGGTGATTACACCATCCGCAACACCAAGAAACTACCCATCTTATCTATAAAGGTGATACTTTAGAACCACACGGCATGAACAAACCCCGAACAAACGTAATACTTTTACGTTTTTATTTCCGATTTCGTAATATCCTGTATTATTCAATTCTTTTGTATTGTGAAATTATCCTTGTATATAACATGTATTGTAAATCTAGTAACATCTTATACCTGAAGAAGGCTGGCCTGGCCAACTGAAATATTGTACCAAACAAAATATACGTTGTTTTCAACTTTGCTTTAAAGTTTAACATAAACAAAGCTTTGGTTTCAATTTATAATTAGACATCATAATGTGCCCCCCGGCTAGATCAGAAAGGACAAGGGGCTGTCAGGCGTAACTAATCTCGATTTCCGTCTGACGTACGCCCGACGTTAGATCATGGAGTGGGTTGCACGCACGTTAGCAAGTCTGAATAACGTCACATGAAGAAAAAAGTTCTGCATAAACAGATGAAATCCAAATTTGCACAGTTCGGACTTCCTGGAAGCTGTTTTTAAAATATGCATAATGCATGTACAAAATGAAAGTGAAAACCAAATTCCTATAATGTGAATTTCGCCATGTGGTAGAGTTTTGTGAATAAAATGGAATTGTTTTATGAAATGAACTCAACAATATATACCATGCGCGATTTAGGGGTAACACTTATTCTTTTGTTAAAACAATAGAATATTAGAGCACAAAAGAACGACAATACAATAGAATACAATACCATAGAATATATTAGAATACATAATTTTACCTAATACAATGAATGTGTACAATGTACAATAGAGCTAACACCCTAAATCGGGCATCATATGCAACAATAACACGATGGTGACAGGTAAAGAGACGACCACATCAGGCACAGGTTGAAAGGGAAGGTATCACGGGAATTTTGATGTTTTTTGGTCAAAGCCATTTTACAATACCCTAACTTATTTACAAAATAATACTAAAACACCAAGAAAGTGAAATAAACCAATTCTTGAAAGAGAGACAGATTATGGTCTGTTCATAGCCCATTTGGAGACGAAATTGTGGTAACTTGAAAAAGATTAGGCTAATTTTTTTTTTAACCCAGTGTTTTGTCTTGACTTCGTCATATGAAGGGAAAACAGTGGCGACAAAAAAACCGGAAACGGCTAGAAAAAAAAAACCAAAGGACAAAAGAATACGCCAGAGGAGAGTTTTATAGTGTCGCTTTATTGATTGTATTGTCTAAATTTCGCTTTATTTAGCTTAGCGTTCGAAATCTACGTTATTTTTTCCCCATACGTCTTATAAAGCGCTCAAATTTTCAACGGCCGCCGTGTATTAAATAATACCGCTTGAAGGGTTACGTCCCGACTCGCACACCGCTAATAATTTTAAATCCTTTGCTTTCTCGTGACGTGAGTAATATTCAAGCGACAACAAGTGCACCGTGAAGACAGAATCGAAGCAAGTTTCGTAGCCTGCGATAAAATTCGCTTCATGCCATGATTTAGAAATTGTATCTTTGAAATAAACAGGCTTATGGGATTTCAACCATTCTATTTATTTATTTATTTGCCCAATATCAACAAGTTTACAGGAATTTACATTTGATCAATAGCATTCTTAATATTGAGCAGGAAGTTTCGGAAGCCTTGCTAGGCTTATCGAGGAAACTCCCTGTCCAGTTACATCAATCATATATTATTATCTGATGTCATGACGGATATCGGCTAGTTACATTCCGGCTCTAATTATTACATTGCTGATTTTAAAGTTATATTCCAGTGGGTGATTAGAGTATCTATATCAGTTTCCAGGAATCAATTTCTTAAGTTTTCGCTTAAATGTAAAAATAGTACTACTGTCTCTAATATCGTCTGTCAAGCCATTGTATATGTCTACTACTTTACTAGTAACAGTAAATTTCCTTATATTTGTTTTGCTAGATGATTTGCGTAAATGGTTACTTGTTCGTGTATTTTGATTATGTTGATTGTTTTTCCTAAAAATGTCCGATAAAGCTCCATGGAGTTGGTTATTTAAGAATTGGTATGTTAAAGGGTCCGTGGGTCATTCGTCCATTCAATTTTTTATTTAAATTAAAAATTGAAAATCGATGTCTATTTTGGATTTGCTTAAACGTTTATTAGAAAATTGTTTTATCTAATACAATTTGTCCGTTTTTATGCATTGAAGTAAATCGAAAAGGGCATATCGTTAACATTACTTCAACTCACTTTTGCAAACATAAATTGAAAATTGATATCAATTTTCTATTTTTGTTTCGATTTGAAAGGAGATTGAGATTGAGCAAAGTAAAAAATTGAAAATTGATTTCAATTTTTGTTTTCAATTGAAAATTGGCAATCGATTGAGCGAAGTGGGGGAAAGTTGACGCGGTGGGGGTGGCTGCGGAACTAAGAGGAAAAACTCACTGTGTAGGGTAGGCTTGGGACTACGTTGCGAGGTAGTCTAAGGGGAGAATAACCCCACGTCCTTTGCACAAGGGCACATCCTGGGAATAAGTTCGTGTTCCAGTATCCTGTATGATGCCTAGTGATGTTGGATGATGTCTAGTTCAATTAGATGATTTCTAGGGAAGTTGATTAGGTCTAGCAACGTGCGATGATGTGTAGTGATGTTCCATGACGGGTGGTTAGGATTGGTGGTGTTTTAGGGGACAACATTGTTATTGATTTTCAATTTGGTGTACTGGAACACGAACTTATTACCCACATCCTCGTTTCCAGGGTTAAAAAGCACCGCCGAGAAAACCCTGGGAACGAGGTTTCCGAGGGTGCCATCTTGGAACTTGTGTTCACCGTACAGTGTCAGTGTGTTTGTAGTTCCTTGTGGATTTCTCCTTTCTACTATGGCCAGCAGCAAAACCTTTGATTTGTGTAGAGAGGGTAAAGAGTTAAGAATTAGAATGACTGCTGGAGATATGTCTGTGGCAAGAATGTCAAGAGCTTTTCAGGCAAGTAGACATTTTTGTAGCACGTGACTAAGTATTCGCGGTAAACGAAGTAAACGAAAGGAAATTACATTTTACAGGTGGAAGCGAATTCCTTGTATTTGAAAGATGAATTTGGAGACATGTCGTATTGGCCAAACGATTCTGGACGATTTAATGTGATTCACTTGATCGATGGATCATCTCTTCAAGTTATGGGGGAAGATATTTTGGCCACCTCGTCAAACATCCCGCAAATTGCTGAACAATACTCAGGACAATTAAGTCAAGTGTTTTCTTACGGTGCCCCTCAAGGTGGATCTCAAGCGAATTCTACAAGGTCACAGCTTTTTGGAGGTGCGAGACGAAAAGGTGGTGCCATTGCAAAGATTGTTCACGCAGAAATGAGCAAGAATGACAAGGGTCCTCCTACCTTTCAGGAGATCGGGCAGACTTATGTGAATATGAAAGAAGATACAGCTAATGTTAACTACGTTCAGTCTAAGGCAAGAGAGGCCTTCAATGATACATCTTTAGAATTGGTGACCAGTAACGGCTTGAAGATAATCGACAATGATGGTACAAGAGGTCAGTCTTTTATATAATTTAGATGTTAGCTGTTTAGTGTTCTACAGTTGGTGGTCGATCGGAAAGTTTCGGGCCTGTTTATGTGGAGAAAAATTGTCTCGGGTAGGCGGGTCAACCGACCCGCCCGAGCTACCCTGGGCGAGCCAAGTTTTCATACTTTCCCTTACAAAATGCGACAAACTGTTTATATGAGAATCACAAAGTGGGCTCGGCTAGCTGGGTCACCCTCTTTCAATGGCAGGGTTACCAGGCTGGTCGAGCCAACGTTTTCTCATATAAACAGTTTGGCTCGGCTAACCAGGCCAACTCGGTCAACTATTAATAATCTGAACACGCATTGGCTAGTTTATTATCAATAAACAAAATGGTGGACAGTTTTTGGCTCGGTCAGACAAGACAACTTTTTTATCATGGGAATGCTTGGTAAAGTTTTCCCGGGTGGTCGGGTGACCCCTCCTACCAGGGACAACTTTTCTCCATATAAACAGGCCCTTAGAAACAGTGAAATTTAAAATGCCAAGCAGACTGAAAATATATTCATAGCATTTCTTTGTGGGAAACTGTTTTTCTTGGTAGTTCCTGGTGAAGGGATCACCAATAATGTAAAAAAAAAAAATAATTAAACAATGCAACACATACCAGAGTCAGGTTAAGGGGAAGCCATTCATTCTCCCACTCCCCTCTTATCAGTGAAAATTATAAGGCCCAAAAAAAAATATAAGACCTAATGAATGAAACATTTTCCAGCCCAACTTCACTTTGTCCCCTCCCCCTTTCAAGTATCTCTTGATCTGCAACTGCAAACAATGGTATCTCCAGACAGTATAAGTAGCAAGTATTGTGCATGCAATTGTGAAATTTTGTGCTCTTGTAAATAATCTGTTAACAGCTACTTTATTAAAACTACTTTCATTACAGGGTTGGCTTTTTGGAAATGTGGAAGCAGAAAGTTGTATGCTGTCAGGTTCAGTAACAATACTAGGGCACCTTTAAAGAGATCTGCCAAATCAAAAGCAAAGGCAACATTCTCTTCAGGTTTTGATGTGTCTGATGATAGTGATGAAGACTTTGCATGTATCTCTAAGAAACCTAGAGGTTTAAACCAAGAAGATATTCAGATTGTAAATTCACAAATAAGTGATATCAAATCAATGGTTGGTGAAATATTACAAGTCAACCAAATCTTGTCCTTACCACTAGGGGTTGTAAAACTTATAAGAGATGCATTTATGTGCAAAATCTGCCGTAGTACTCCTATGAAACCCCCAGTTATTGCCACAAAATGTTGTAACAGCTTGCTTGGTTGCGAGGAATGTGTAAATACCTGGTATGATGGGGCTGAAGGTTTAAGTAAGAAGTGCCCACATTGCAATGAACCAAGAGGGTATGCCTCTACATTTCAGTTTAAAGGCATGGATGAATTTCTGGTTGGGGTAAGAGATCTAGTCAAGTGTGAGGAAAATAGTCCCAACAATTAAGCCAAAAACAAGGGTCCACTTTTGTTGAGTTTACAAGCTGTTCTACAGCATTTTACCAAAACTGTTTCTCATGCCTGAGCTTTAGCTGTTTCAGTGTGTTGTTGTTTCAATTCATTTTATCCACCCCTTAAAGGTTCAAGTTAACATTGTTAAAACAATCAGATTAAATGGTTAAGTAACTCTGATAAGCTGCCTGTTTATGGCTTTAAAGGAAAAAAAGCACAGTACACAAAAGAAGGTAATTTTAGCAGTTATCATTTTAATGTGAAAATGTCATGTATGTTAGTAAGAGCTTGGATTTGAAGGGTATGAATGTCATTTCGAAACCTTATTTAACTCAATGTTTTACAACTGCAATTTTATTTACATTTTTATGGAAATAAACATTGACATTCAATAGGGAAGGCACTTTGTGTCATTGTGAGTATTGACGTAACAGTCAGTTTGGATTTAATGATGTTGTTAGGTCAATGAAAAAAAGTAGGCCTTGTTGGAAAGGGTAATGATTGCCATTTACTAGACTATAGAAAAAACCATCAAAGCTGGGATATACATGATTGAAGTTTTCAGAACGTAATTTCTGGAGCTCCTGGTTTCCAGTTAGGAGATCCACACCAAACACTTCAGGGGCACTAAGATGACCACCTTCACTTTCATAAGCAGCAACAGCTTCTTCACTTGTGGGAAGCAGGTGTATAGATGGGAGAACAAAAGTCTTATTATTGTCCATCATTCGTTTGTCTGGAACTCCCTTTCCTGTTTGAATATATCAAAGAAGCATAGATTGGTTTGGTACCAACATTGGTTAGATGCATTTTGAATACAAGACTCTACTTCTGCCAACAGTAATCAATATCCAACCTTTTCACATCTCATCAATTTGACAATTTTGATGATTAGGTACAAGTCATTTTAAAATTTTTAGGGCTTCAAATTAAGGCCCAGACAGTCTTCTGAAACCGTATATTTATTCTTCTCCATTGAATAAACACATGGGATTGTGTAAATATTGCTATTGCTTTTGTAAAAATAGTCACTGGATGCAATTTCAATAACTCTGAAGCTAGGGACAGGTCATTTTTTAGAGGGGGAGGGCTGGTGCAAATAGGGGAGTGTCAGTGATTTTTATGCAGGGAAAATGTATGCATGCATATTGAATAGTCAATTAAGGGAGTGGGTAAGGAGGGGGGGAAGGGTCAGCAAAAAATGTGCTTCATAAAGGGGGGGGGGGGTCAGGAGAATTTGAATATGGCCTCACCCTCTCTCTATTTGCACCTGCCCCCACCCCCCCCCCCCCCCCCCCCCCCCCCCCCCCCCCCCCCCCCCCCCCCCCCCCCCCCCCCCCCCCCCCCCCCCATGTAAAAATGACTGGTCCCTTAAGTTCATTTTTACTTTATTCTGCCCCTTATAGGATAAATTACACCTGTATCTCAGAAATATTTTGTGTTAGAAAAATTTACCATATCATATCTGGTACCCAGGTGCCTTTTGGCCAAGGTAAGGCTCAGTGTCATCTTCCTTCCCAAGCTCCCTTGCACAAATATTTTTTATCTCTGGAAAACACCCAAAAAGTACCGGGGTGCAAGACATTAGAGTAGTTAGTCCAATTGTTATTGCAGGGTGTCTTCCTGCACTAACCTGGAATAGTGTGGTTGTTCCAACTTGCAATAACTTGTTTTATTCCAATGTCTGCAACCCTTGATGCAAACCATGACACACAGAACTTGTTCATGTCATCATCCATATTTAGAAGGTCATCATTCACCATGCAATTTAGCACTCGCTTTATGGGGTAGTTGACACGGGTGTTAAACTCCACCCATTTTCTTTCAGCTGGATGATTCTTTAAAGGAAGAAAACATTTCTGTATCACAAACAGTGCCATACATTACCAGTTTGTCAAAACATTATGTAACAAGGAAAATCTGTCGAAAGACACCTTTACTTGGTAGCTATACCTACCTGTTTAGATGTTGTCTGGATAAAAGGAACTCTTCTTGTATTGGTCCTATAGGCTGACAATTTCTCTTGTATATATAAGGAGAGATAGAACTCTGTCCCATGGTCAACTCTTATTTGGTCCCAAACACCATACTGCATAATGGCAGACCTTTACAAATTTAAAAATGGAACATGAACATTCTACCATAAGGGGATAACAAGGTTATGTATGGATGGCCAGCTATTCCTCTAACGTTTTAAGTAATACTGCAATTCAAGTGTATAAAGGACTATTGGATGAAAAATTTTTAGTTACGAAATAGAAGATGGTGGAAACACGAGAGAGAGTTGGGGAGAATTTGAAAGTTTGTGAGCCTGAGCCACAATAGAGGGTTTAGATAAGTATGTTCTATTTCTTCCAAACTCCCTCAAGTGTTTGTATCAACAAATAGTAAAAAAAAAAGAAACGAACAAAGAATTATGTAACAAGTCAGAGTGTATTTAATGTACAACAAACTTGTAAATACATTCATGATATATTAGTAGTCATGAAAAATTACAAGGGATCAAACTGCAGTTAGTAAATAGTGGATTGCTCATTTTCCCATTGAAGAAGTGAAAAAGAGAAATAATTTTATATTTGCCTTCCAATGGATCAAGACAAAACAACTTCTAGCCAATATACTGCCTCGCAGTAAGATGGCATAATTACAAAAACAATATTTATTACAATATTTTAGAATAGAGTGCAATTTAAAAACAACCACCTACATACCTATAAATGTTCTCATATATCAACATATTTTTCTTCACTGGCATTGTGGCAAAGGCTACAATCTTCCCACTATAGCCATCACATGCACTGACTTCTGTTAATCCATACATTCCCAATTTCTCATTTTGATCAAGGTGCAACTTGTGACCAAAATAGTCAGCATGGTAGGGAAAAGGATTTATCTGTCTAGCAGTGTTGGAATTCCTCTGGGCTTGGTACACAGGAGACACTACTGATAAGGCCCTACCAATGCGCTTTTCACCAGCTGTGATACCACAGCTGTTCATATATCCTTTCACCATTTTTGTTCCCCATGTTGGTCCAACCTAAAGCAGTAATTTACCACTGATTGAAAATTCTTAAGTGTATGACCAAAAAAAATAGGGCCTCTGGGAGGCTCACACAAAGGGGAGGAAAGGGCTTAATAAATACTTCCAAGTCGCCTACTTACGTTGTGAGATCAATGATGGAAGGCAATGTGAAAAAGTACAGTTCACATTGAAACCGGTACCCATTCCTATTAAGATCCACCCACCCACCCCCGATTATTTGGAAAGTTAAAAGAGGGGGGTTACTGTATTTCCCTGATAAGTAGACATGTAGAAGTTATGGGTGTTGCCGCATGGTGGCCATGTTGGTGTACTAAAAGAACAGAATTTTGCACAGGTTTTGCAATAACAAAATTGAACTGGAGACTGGAAGATTCCGAGGAGAGGGAAATAAAATTATGCCGGGAGTTTAAGCTATATTGGAGACTGGACAAAGCAAAGATTAATTATCAAAATAACAGAAAGAAACGTATTAAACAAAGATAGAGAAAGCAGAAAATGAAAATATAAAGGATGCTAACAACGTAGTAGACTAGAGTTATTTAAAATATACATGAGTCTTAAGCTTACCCGAGCAACGATGTCCTTCGTACACTGTTCAAGCTCGTCATTTGACAAACGGTTTTGTAAATGTATCCCATTCTCATCACAAAACCTTCTAACTGACCTCGAACTAAGGCCTCTCTTATCAGGAAATACTTCTTTTAGTAATGAGCTAACCTCGGAGTGTGTTTTGCCTTGAGTTAATACAAGATCCTTTATATATTCAACACTAAAGTCGTCCATGTTTGTGATGTTTACTCTTTCATATGAATTTCCCGCTTCTTTCTTAATTCCGTCCCAGACTCTTCCATCTTCACTTTCAAGATGGCGGCATCTTGAAAGCGGAGATGTCACTGGGGACGAGGTTGACGGTTGACTCATGCCGCAGTGGGTAGGGGATGGGATTATGCCCCCGATTTACGTACTTTGATCCAAGCATCACCCTCCCCCACTGGAGTGCTTTTGTCACCTCAAGTGCAAACGATTTTCAACTTTAAACTGAAAAACAAAAATTGAAAATTGATCGCAATTTTCAATTTTTTGGACTTTCGTCGAAAACGGGATAATCAACGATGTCATAAAACTTTAACACTGGTTTCAATTGTTAGTGAAAGAATGATGTCGGTTGTTTAATTTCCTCTAAATTGTCGACGGTAAAAATGAGAAATGCATGTCCTAATTTGATTTTTTTTTTTTAAGGAAAGAAGTAAAATGTTTTTGTTAGTGCATTTTTCTATTTCTTCTGATAAAAAAAAAAAGAAAATCCAAAACGGACATCGATTTTCAATTTTTAATTTAAATAAAAAATTGAATGGACGAATGACCCACGGACCTTAAAGACACCCAATGACAAAATTATTTATTTGATTAATATCGAGTAAATTCATGTCAAGAAATAAAGGTTTGGATTCGTGGTTGTATTCTTTGAAAGACATTAGCTGCACTAGTTTTTCTTGCAACTTAAAAATCTTGTCCAAGTTTGTACGATATTTATTCGCCCAAACCAAGTTACCATAGAACTGGGGATATATCAAAGCGTAGTAAATTGATATAACTAGTGCTCTAGAAACATAGTGCCTAACTTTACATATGATTCCAATTAGCTTAGAAAATTTGTTTGCTACTATATTGATATGTACCTTGCAGCTTAGATTTTCATCAATAAATACACCAAGAAATTTAGTGTACTTTATTTGAGTAATATTCTGTTCTTCGATTTTTAATGATATTTTGCTATTCAATTTGTTTTTCGTGGAGCCAAAGAGTATGAAATGTGTTTTAGAAAGATTAAGGGATAATTTGTTCAATTTCAACCAGTTATTTTTCGTAGTTCCTCATTCAACTGTGTTACTAGGGTATTTAAAACTTTGTTTGACATAAACAAGTTTGTGCCATCTGCAAATAGTATAAAAGAAATATTTCATGCAATCTATAGGTTTTTTATTTTTGAGGTGTGTTTAAATATACACACAATCAAAACTGGAAAGAATCACCAGAGCGTGACATTCTCGGAAAAAAAAAGGAAGGAACTATCCTTGCGTAACTGAATTCTCAGAAACAAAAATAGGGGGTTCACCGCTGACAGGTCTAGACATGTCTTTTAAGAAAAAAATAAAATAATACCCATGAGTCATCAAATTGGTATTTTTTCCGGTCATGAGACCATCATCTGATCTCTCTCTACCAATTAGAAATTTACCCATAAATTTACCACACGGTAAAAAAATCCGGTAAATTTCACCCATCAGGAAATTCATCTGGTACGTAACAAGCAAAATGCCCGGTTGATCACGACTAGGCCGGCACAGCTGTGCCGTGATAACATCATAACTTTTTTGGATTTTTACTTGTTATTCTATTAAAAATATAATATTTACTAATAGTATAAGATGAAGTAATGTTTAAAACACGAACAGCAGTGTTATATCAAGTTTAAAAATTCTCGCGCTTCGCGCTCGAATTTTTAGAATTGATAAAACACGTGCTGTGAGTGTTTTGAACGGCTTCAAACACGAACCGCCAAAAGCGTGTCCCTACGGAGATCAAACAAATGTGCTTTTTGTGCAAAGAGGATATTAGCATACGAGAAAAACAAGTAGACTGATTAGCATACAGCACATGTGCCACACTGGCTTCGACGAGGTGACCATGGCTTCCCGGCAACTGTCGAAAGTTTTGGGATTTTAAAGTTCTGAGGAAAAAAATAATCCATGAAAAATGCTATACCAAAGTTGACAGGTACGGTGGATAATATGTCTAACAATTTTTATTCATTGGCATTGAACGAGTAGAAATAAGCAGCTAGCACCTCTGAACCACTTGCTTTCCTACCAATTTACACGTGGGCGCTGGTGTCATTCAAATAACGGCTTACTTGCTAAACTGTTGGTTGCTTATTTTGTTGGAGACGATTCCATAAAGAATGGCAAAAGGCTACATATCGTAAAACAGTACCGAAAAAAAAATTAAAGTCACCATTTGTTTTACTAAGAATCCTGAATAATTACTACCAAAATTAGTATTTTAAAAAAAAGAATACTAATAAGGAAAAGAAACCTATTGTCTTTTACCTTTATTAGTATTCTTTATATAAAGAATACTAATAAGGTAAAAACAATCAGCCCCGCACTCCCCTGGGACTGAAATCAAATCCGCCACCAGGCTTTTCAGAATGACCATGGATTACCAGGTATAAAGGTCCATGAACGTGATGGATTTACGTCGTGTGATAGGCTAATATGCTTATGAATTATTAATGAGTGTTTGAATTGTAATATAGAAATTCATGAAGAATTAATAAAATTAGGAGAGTCTGTTTGCAACTTTTGTGATCATCAATGAGTAGATTTTATGAAAAAAAGATGATTTATGCTGTGATAATTTTGATTTCATTAAAAACAATGGTATGAATGTTTGTTGAAGCTGCGATGTAGTTCTTAGTCATGATTTAGTTAGTCCATATGTTGACTTTCATGAGAATATGTATAGAATAAGGAGAAAGAGTGTCGGTATATAAGAAAATATCATATCGAGAATGTCATCAACAAATTTAATAAAAAAATCCAACTTAGTAATAAGAGGAGAAGAATTATTAAGGCGAATATATCAGAAGCTTGGTTTGAAGCATGATTTTTTTTTAACTTCCAAAATCAAAGAAAACATTGCAGTTTTATGTTAAATATTGGAGACAAATACATATATTAATACGCGATCAAATACAAACAATTATTAAATAATAGTTTAATAATTACATAAAGTTTACTCGGAAGTGAAATTTTTATTGTAATATTTGTCGAATTTATCAACGATAGGGCTATTGTCAGTGACATAATTGTCAATATTATTCATCATTATGTGAAGAGATGATTCATTGAAATTCCCAGATCTCATTGTATCTTTAATATTATTTATAAGATGGCCATAATATTAATAAGCATATGTGCAGTTTTGGATTTTGACGTCTAGGTCCTTATGTTTCATATAGCTTTGTATAAGCAACGCAACAGTACTGATGGCAATCAGACTCACCCCTAAGGTAGCTTTTGCAGATACCAGTCCCCCAGACGCAAATATAATTAAAGCACTATTACCCATTAGTCTCCATCCTTTATAATACTTTGTTGCTTGTTTTAAGTCCAACATTTACAGTGATAAGTTTTATAGTAGCTTTTTAATTCGGCTACTTCGTCCTCTGTCAGTTTCTTTGATACATGGTTCTAATGAGAAAAAACTTTTTCTATTTTTTGTCATAGTTTTTATATTATTTATTTGGATAATTATATTTTAGGATTTAAAAGAAAACAATATAACACACCACTTATTTGACCCATTATTGAAGATTTTTTTATTGTCTTTGGCACAGAAAGGTAGCAAAATGTGTATCCAAGCCCCTTTTCATAGTCATTATGAATCTTTCCAATGCATCATGAATAATAGCATGTTTAAGAGCGGTTTGCTGTAAGGACCGACTAAGGGTATGCAAGATAGAAAAAAGCGATTTCCCCAAACTTTGCCAGAATAAAGGCCTCAGTGAACTAGTTCTAAAAATATCAGTTTCAGGTCATTTAGGTTTTTATTTATTTTTTAGTGAATTTTTTCGTATTTTGCGCTTGGAGACGGGCTAAATTCGCTTAAAATCGAGACTTTTGCGGAAGCTCCTGTTCGTATATTGAAAGCTTTCTAGAAAAAATTATTCCAGGGAGTTGAAAGCTATTAACGGTGTAAAATTTAAATGAAATGAAACTTGAATTTTTGACGAAATTTTCAAATTTATACCTTTCAACAGTCCCTACCACAACCGAATTTTTGCTAAAATCAAGGCTCAAAAAAGCGATCTGGTACATGGCTTTAACCAACGAGACTATACTCCAGGGAAGGACAATCATTTCAACTAAACATCGACCGAATAAAAAATTGGGGTAAATAAAACGGCGAATTCTGAGAGCGTTTTCAAAACAGGCGACTTCATTAAATATGCGCGACCGTTGACCTTTCGTGTCAATGAGAAATCAATTAACGGCAGCTCTTAATGTGACCTTCTTTCGTCAAAAGACGCGTTATTTTCCTTTTCTGGTATGTTTTTTAAAGCAGAGGAAACTAGGTTTTTGAATTTGGAGTCGTGTATTCCCAATGCTAAGCTATGAAGGAGATTTTACACAAATGTATTTTGAAATTTGACCCACTGTGCTTGGATGTTTCCGATACGGGTTGATCACCGAATTTAATTTGTTAACGCAAATCATTGACTATGAACACAGGCAGCCCAAGCTCACGTCACGAGAAAGTGAAGGATTAAGAGTGAGTCCACCATAGGACCAGGCAAGTGTGGCACAAGCCATCTCTCCGATTTCAACCAAACTTTGCCAGTATAAAGGTTTCGATAAAAGATTTAAAAATCCAAAGTAGTTTACATCTGCGATTATTCCAAGAGGAACTGGGCACCCCCATAGTTATTTAGTGGCAAAACCCCTAAAATGATCATATATTAAGTTTAAAATGAATACAGTTGTAACACTCAAAGGATATAAAGGAATTCATTCAAACAATACATTTGTGATGTTTGTCCCTTAAGTAACCTCCAAACACAACTTCAAGAGAAATGGTATAGCAGCTGTCAATCAACAGACGTTAATCATTAACCCTGTCACACAACATTTCAAATATGTCAAAAATGATCAATTTGAGAGTAAATTATCCCTAACGAGAAAACTTGTTCTAACGAGATAATACCACTCTAAATCAGATCTATCCTAGAACTTTTAAAAACAGTTAAAAAATTTTTGGCCTCAATTTTAACCCATTGAAAAATTTAAACTGAAGTTAATACATAACCTCAAATTCATACTTGAAGATTTACTTCTATTCTAGTTTACAGGATGTTGAAAACGCACAAAAGGTCGATTTCATATAAAATGAAATGGAATTATAGGTCATAAGAATCGAAAGGATAAGAAATAAACTATTAACAAAGAATTATTCATGCAAAACAGTCACGCAACAGTCCAAAACATATTTCAAAACAATTGGAAACATGCTTGATTATGCAATATTCATATGCAAGTACAAATAGCTTTATATGTTTTTATATACGTGTGTGTTCGGTTCATACGATCGGGAAGCATATGTCACACAATCTTTTAAAAGGTCGCTTACATGCATTACATCTGACGTCTCTATTAGCCAGTCCAAAACAACCTCTGGTTATAATTATATAATTACCTTTAGAGTAAGAAGTCGGACAGGCTAAACACTTAACTCCGTCAGTATTTTCTCCAGGTGCCACGTCAAATGCCGTAAAGCATGTCAAAGCAAATTCCAAATCCACCTCCGAAAATGCAGTGTATCAAAATACCAAAAATTGCTCATGAGCTGGCTATTGAGTACATGCCGTAGGCATGTGAAGCATGTATCCATTGCGAAAAAGACAAAAAATATCACGTTAAAAGATATGGACGCCAGCAGAACATACCTATAACCCGCAAAAGGACCAAAATATAAATTTGTACCTGCGAGCGTGACAGGATTGAGTCCTACATCATACTGGTCAGCGTTAGGTGCCACAGGAGTACCAGTGTTCGAAGCAAAGCAAAACCGGGAGACATACATGTAACTAATTTCTCCTCACATTTTTGCAAAGAAATATGTTGAATAAATTGAAAATAATAATCTGATTTTTGTATTCATACTCCATTATGTTAAAAAAAAACTTTAAATTTCTCTGCAGGTTTACTTCAAGAGAAAATATCATTTTCTTTTGTTTGCTAGTAATACCATAAAGTCATATTCTTGCAGGAGTTTGAATTTGCGACTTTTTGTATTTTGCGGGATATCATTTCTACGATTTTGAGAGAGACTGAATTTACAGGTGTACATGCAGTACTACAAAAATGTTTGAACATTGTCAGATTATCACAATAGGTGCGAACTGCTCTCTTGTCGGGACTGTTAGAATCAACTTGATTTTCAATGCTTCGAAATGCTAAAGGAAAATGTTAAAGGAAACAAAAACTCTACAAGTAGTGAAGTCGGACTTTAACGGTCTTTTAATTGATATATTTTGCTTGGTGTTTTATAATCTGTATAATCATTTCATGTTTTGAGCCGGAAACATCACAATCCTCATGACATAGCTTTAATAGCTTCTTTAACAACTGTTCTACATTTTACAAAAAGCGACTGGTATAGTCCTTCAAAACTGTGAAGGGCCGTGACCTCCACTGCATGCATGATCGAACTAAAGGAGAACTTCTCAATTTATATTAAAACGTCAAACTTTCGATCAAATGGTTCCTTACTCACGGCATAGTATCTAATATCCTAACTTGTACTCCTTCTTTTGAGTTAACCTTCCTCGGCGATAAATAAAAAAAAGTATTATTTGTTTCTCAAACGATGCGTGACATAAATATGAAAGCTGAGATTTATATTTGTTAGATTTGGTTGACTTTTACGTACCGTGCGAGCAGAGTCGCATGCAAGAATGTTGTAAAAAACCTCGTATTTTCAAACGCCTATGGTTGACCATTCAAATCATTTTGATAGGAAAACTTTCATTGCATTGTATAATTTAAAACGAGCAGTGATGTGTGCTATTAAAAACACAGGTATTGGGAAGAATCGGTGATTAAGTCGATAATCAGAACTTCCTAGGATCATATTTCTTATCTTTAATATCTTGCCCAGAAAAATAAGCATTTTGAAACTCGTTGGCGTAACGCCACGAGTAATGAAGAAAACAGTCGATGGATTCTGCAGTGTCACAGTTAATATAATTTCGATTGTGGAGCAGTTACACTACTGGCTATGCTTCGAAATCTTAATTTCTTACAGTATGTACGCTTAAAGCCCAGTTTCACAAAAAGTAGAGTTCTTATTTACAAGTTGCTATCTCTTATGTATGTCAAGTAATATGACATCACTTTGTGGTCATTGATTTTTATCTGTGAATACGTGAGGCAATGTCTTTGACTTCAAACTCAGTATGGAAAATTAAAACCGATCTGTGGACTTCAAATGGATTTTTCAAGACTTCGGTAAACGCTGCAGCACGATATATGTTTATAAATGTGAAGCCATTCGAGAAAGCACCAACCTTTTAATCAATTCATCTAAACTCTTAATCTCAAAAACACTTGAAAATAGAAAAACTAAGCCGCAGGCTACAAACCACTTGAAACAGAACATTCTTAGGATGAAACACAACCGAATTCATAAGTCAAGCAGGCTTGGCTTGCAGCAAAGCAGCCCGAATAAAAAGGTTTTACGAGAGTATTTTTTGTATTTACTTATTTTTGTGATTGAAAAAATTAAACCCGCAAACAATTCCATACCACGAGGAGGTGCCTAAAAACATAACCCACAACACCTCACACGCTCCCTCCCCCCTCCTCCTCATCAATGGTTCTCTGTTTACCTCTGGATAACCACAATATGCAGAGAGGACATTAACGCTTAGGGTGCTTTAATTTGTTCCTTATGATAGTCAAGCGTTAAAGCTTTGGCTAAGTGTCCTTGGACCGACCTAAGAGAGTGGGGGGGCGGGAGATGAGAAATATTGAAAAAAATTGTTTGCAGGGCCCGAAAAGACAAAATAAATTGTTTGAAAACATGACATGTGTAAAAAAAATGTTTGCAAAGAAGTCAGATAAACTTTTAAAAAATATTAGTTCCAAAACTGAAATATTGCTCAGTGATACGAAAGCAATGAATACAGTTGAAAATAGCTTCAAGATGTCTCTTTCCATTTGGCTGCACAAGACAAACCGCCTTTACCTTGCCTTCGCAAAAAGCAGCCAAAAAGCTCTTCGTTGTGCCAGGGCTTAAGGTCAGAATCTCACTGTCTACAAGTTATTTGGAGTAACCTATGGCGATGAACTCAGTTTAAATCGGCAATGTGCCTGCCTTCACCCGCTGGTACCACAGGCCAGGTGGTACGAGTATGATGACCAAAGGGAACAACGTCAAAGGGGATCAGGACTTCGGTACTGTGCATGGAATCGCCCTTTATTTGCGCCAGTAGTTGCGTAGGAATTAAAACGGCAAGTGATGTATAAAAGCTTATAAAGGAAGAACAAACCCAACTATAAATAACAAGGAGCGTATGTGGCCAAAACAATTGGCTATAGCACTATTGATTTATTTTTTTTCGAAAAATAGCTTATTAGCTCAAATATTTTTGGCACCAGAGAAGATAGCACTGTAAAAAAAAAAAATGAAAAAAAAAAATGTTTGCAGGAAGGTGCTCTTGGAAAAAATGATTGCAGAGGAAAATTTCTTATCCCCCCCCCCCCCCCCCCCCCCCCCCTCCAGAAAAATAATGGTCCATCCCTAATAACGCTACACATAAGTGCCAAAAATGAAATCTGTGCTTGTGATGAAGCTGTACCTTTCCAGAGCACAGTCGACCACTCTTGTTTAACCCTGAGAGCCGCGAGAAGTAACTTGCAACCTGCTTGGTAGTAAGCCAATCTTCTATAGCAAACATCTTTCCACCAGTGTTTTCCGACCTGAGACTCTTTAGCTTGGAGGAGATGTCTGCTGAGTTGGTCTTTCTACCTTTGTTTTGTCCTTCCAGGAAGACATCTCTGAGATAAAGCTTCACTTTATCTGAAAAGCGTGTTGCTTTTCTTGTCTTTTTTAAAGGACAACCCTCGTCTGCAGACGAATGTAGGATTTTCGTTCACGATTGCTGTTCAGATAATGCCGACTAAGGGTGTTCAGTGTAACCACTAATGAAACACCACTCCTGAAGGCTTCTCCCCACTTTCTTTTAATTGCGTTGTAAGTAAGAAGATTCCCTCTCGAGTTTGAGGAAGTGGTTTCCTGTGTTGAGGTGTTTCTGCAAATTGTTGAAGCAACCTCGTTCCCAGGGCTTACGAGATTGCTTGTTGAAGGTCACATTTTTTTAACACATATTCCTTCTTCTGGACAGGAAAAGCTAACTTCGTCTGGATCCATGATCTGGCATTCGTCGGGTAATGCATCATCTTGATTGGATTGTGTATCTTTTCCACCACTGCATTCCGCATTTGACAAAGAGGTGAGTGTGACTGCGCAGACCTCTTTGTCTGGAATTCCGAATTCTTCCATAATTTTCATGTTGGTAGCTTCTTGGGGAGGCCCCGTTTTCATTAGCTGTGCATTGGTAAAGTACTTTCCTTGGCAAACGTCGTATACCTTCAGGGGCGGATCCAGGATTTTTTTTATGGGGGGTGGCTACGGGTACATGCCTAAGTTTATAAATTTTTTCATTGTTGCAGTTAAAAAGAAAACTGTTAAAACTGACGATCTAAAGAGCGGCGGCTAGCCACCCAACCCACCTCCCCCTATCTGTCCCTAACCGATTCCAAACTCTGACCGTTGGAATGAAACTTAAAATCGATAAAGGCTTGTATGCTTGGAAAAGAATGTTGTTACTTTGACAGGAGATTCAAGGGTAGCCTTCACATCATGCGCTGCTTGCACGTCATGACCCAGGGGCGTAGCTACCTATACGCACGTACGCACGTGCGTACCTGAAAAAGTCGAAAACAAAACAGTAAAATATCACCTAGTTGAAAATTTATGTAAAGAAATGGGACTTGAGGATGGAAGGGGGAGGTAGCTGGAGGGGGGGGGGGGGGGATTTGAAAATTGATTGTGCGTACCTCTGAAAAAGTCCTGGCTACGCCCCTGTGACCTTCATTGATAAATCTACGTAAGTGGGTTTTCATTGCAGCGATCCTGCGATCACATACATCTGTACTAGCTTCTGAATCGCTGAAGTCATACCTCTGGACCTCTACACCAGTACGTTTGCCAAGGCTTAAGAAGAGACAAAACTTTTTTTTTTTTGCAAAAAGGGTAATGCACAAGAAACAAAACCACCCTAAGCGTTAATGTTCTCTCTGCATATTGTCAGTGATTATCCATGGGTAAATAGAAGCCAGTTGATGGGCTGGAGTGGAGAGGGGGCGGGTGGGCCGTTGTGGAATATGTTTTTAGGGACCTCCTTGTGGTATGAAATTTTTGCGGGTCCAATTTTTTTGCAATTACAAAAATAAGTTAATGTAAAATTTACTCTCGTAAAACCTTAACATTACCACTGGCATTTCGAAGCATTGAAAATCGCGTTGATTTCAACAATCCCGACAAGAGAGCAGTTCACACCTAATGTGATATTCTGACAATGTTCAACATTATTGCATGTAAGCATTTGTCTCAGAGAACAAACTCTAATTTATAGTAATACCAATTATGTTGTTACGAGTTTTGTTTCCTATCGTAAAAATAAACTTCCTTCAAATAAATTCAGTCTCTTAAAATACCAAAGTAATCGTAGAAATTACATCCCGCAAAATACAAAATAGTCACAAATTTAAACTCCCGCAAGAATTAGACACTTTACGGTATTACAAGTACAAAACTGTAAACAAGAGACTCTTGAAGTAAACCAGCAGAGAAATTTAATGGGTTTTCTTTAACATAAAGGAGTATCGATACAAAAGTCAGATTATTCTTTTCAATGTATTCAACATTTTTCTTTGCAAATGCAAGGATGAATTAGTTTTGCCATGAGCCGATTCCTCGACTCCTGGTTTTGCGTTGTTTTAACCACTGGTATTCCTGTGGTACATAAGGCTGACCGGTACAATGTAGGACTCAATCCTGTCACGCTTGCAGGTATACAAATTTATATTTTGGTCAACAGTCATTTTGGTCCTTTTATTGCGGTTATTGGTATGTTCTGCTTGCGTCCAGAGCTTTTAACGTGACATTTTTTGTCTTTTCACACTGACAATGGATACATGCCTACGGTATGTACTCAATAGCCAGCTCATGAGCAAGTTTTGGTATTTTGATACACTGCACTGGATTTGGAATTTGCTTTGACATGCTTTACGGCATTTGACGTGGTACCTGGAGAAAATACTGGCGGAGTTAAGTGTTTAGCCTGTCCGACTTCTTACTCTAAAGGTAATTATATAATTACAACCGGAGGTTGTTTTGGACTGGCTAATAGAGACGTCAGATGTAATGCATGTAAGCGACCTCTTAAAAGATTGTGTGACATATGCTTCCCCATCGTATAAACCGAACATGCACGCATATAAAAACATATAAAAGCTGTTAGAGTATTTTCTTAGCTCATTTCCAAGCAAATGAAAACTATAAAGCTATTTGTACTTGCATATGAATATTGCATAATCAAGCATGTTTCCAATTGTTTTGAAATATTTTTTGGACTGTTGCGTGACTGTTTTTGCATGAATAATTCTTTGTTAGTTTATTTCTTATCCTTTCGATTCTTATGACCTATAATTCCATTTCATTTTATATGAAATCGACCTTTTATGCGTTTTCAACATCCTGTAAACTAGAATAGAAGTAACCCTTCATGTATGAATTTGAGGTTATGTATTAACTTCAGTTTAAATTTTTCAATGGGTTAAAATTGAGGCCAAAAATTTTTTAACTGTTTTTAAAAGTTCTAGGATAGATCTGATTTAGAGTGGTATTATCTCGTTAGAACAAGTTTTCTCATTAGAGATAATTTCCTCTGAAATTGATCATTTTTTGACATATTTGAAATGTTGTGTGACAGGGTTAATGATTAACGTCTGTTGATTGACAGCTGCTATACCATTTCTCTTGAAATTGTGTTTGGAGGTTACTTAAGGGACAAACATTACACATGTATTGTTTGAATGAATTCCTTTATATCCTGTGAGTGTTACAACTGTATTCATTTTACACTAAATATATGATCATTTTAGGGGTTTTGCCACAAAATAACTATGGGGGTGTCCAGTTCCTCTTGGAATAATGGCAGATGTAAACTACTTTGGATTTTTGAATCTTTTATCGAAACCTTCATACTGGCAAAGTTTGGTAGAAATCGGAGAGATGGCTTGTGCCACACTTGCCTGGTCCTATGGTGGACTCACTCTTAATTATTAGCGGTGTGTGAGACGGGACGTGACCCTTCGATGAAAGCGGTATTGGGTTACACGGCGGCCGTTTTAAAAATTTAAGACTCTGTATCGGGAAAAAAATAACGTAGATTTCGAACGCTTGATAAAGCGAAATTTAGGCATTAATTCAACAAAGTGATTCTATTGAACTCACCTCTGGTTTATTCTTTAGCCTTTGGCGTATTTCAAGCCGTTTTCGGTTGTTTTGTCACCACTGTTATTCCCTTCATAAGACGAAGTCAAGGCAGAACACTCGGTTTGAGACCGACTTCCATTCGGAGGCGGTTTGCGTCCAAACAATCCATCCGATCGGCGATTTTTCCAGCCAAAGTTAAAGCACTATGTCCCTTCCACCATAAAATATGTCTGGTTTCCGAAAATCATCGCACATTACGCCGAAAATGAGCATTTTCGGCCACCGATTCCAAGATCGCTTCTTTCGGCGCGAGCTGGTGATTTTGAAAGTGGACACGGCCGTCGGAGAGACTTGGGTCCGAGATCAAATTCCTATCTCTCCAGGGTGAATAAGGGGATTTATGTTCAGTCCTTACCCTATCCCCACTAAAGCATATCGAATAGCTCCTTTGTTTCGATCAGCAACATGAATCCCCTCAATCACCCTGGAGAGATACCAGACATATTTTATGGTGGAAGGGACATAGTGCTTTAACTTTGGCTGGAAAAATCGCCGATTGGATGGATTTTTTGGACGCAAACCGCCTCCGAATGGAAGTCGGTCTCGAACCGAGTGTTCTGCCTTGACTTCGTCTTATGAAGGGAATAACAGTGGTGACAAAACAACCGAAAACGGCTTGAAATACCCCAAAGGACAAAAGAATACACCAGAGGTGAGTTCAATGGAATCACTTTATTGAATTAATGCCTAAATTTCGCTTTATCAAGCGTTCGAAATCTACGTTATTTTTTCCCCATACAAAGTCTTAAACTTTTAAAACGGCCGCCGTGTAACCCAATACCGCTTTCATCGAAGGGTCACGTCCCATCTCACACACCGCTAATAATTAATCCTTCACTTTCTCGTGACGTGAGCTTGGGCTGCCTGTGGAAATTTCGGTTCAAAGTCAAATGGATCATACAATTTCCATTAAGCCACGAAAACCGGTATTTTCGGTTGGAAAGCAAATGGTACGGTTGTTTTTCCGAGAATTCCGGTTGGAACAAGTGGAGAACCTTCAAAGGTTGTCCCGCGATTCCGGTTGGGACGATTCGACTGGAATTTTCCTAACCATTTGAATTTAGAAAAAATTCAAATCGCTAAATCGAGTTTACTGTCTGGGTACCAGGACGAAGAAATGGAAAATTTAAATGGTAAGTGCAATCTCGTCGGTTGGTCAGTAAATTTGGAAAATCGCTTACCATTATGTAACGGTCATCCCAACCGGTTTTTTCCTACAAATGGTAAGCACCCCCGTATCTCAAAATCCGAAAACGGGTTGGGGAGGGGGTGGTGGGTGGTTGTTCCCCCTTTAAGATTTTTCTCCGATATTTTAAAGACCATTTAAGATTAGCACATGTCGTTTTCAGTAGCTGCTCGTTTATCCATGAGTCACATTTTGGTAAAGTTTGGCGACAACCGGTTGCCATGGTAACGAGATATGACGTCATAAGTAACATGTTGTCAACCCATTTTTGAAGAAAAATGCGTGTTTTCACCTTTTTTCAGCGAAAAATCATAAAATGCTATCAAAGCATCAAAATGTTTAATTGTATGTTATTTTGCAACTCTAGCAAACAATATTTGTAATTTCCGCATCTTTCCGATAAATTTGAATTTTTAGCAAAAAAACGGCGGCCATCTTGGCGACCATTTTGGATGACGTCACGGACCCCAGCAGCGCCCCAACCCATAATATTTACTTTATCTTGTAGAGCTGAGCACATCGCGGGTTATCTATTAGATGTAAAATATTTCCGAAATATTGCAACATCGCAAAAACCCAAGGGGAGGGGGAGGGGCGGCGGGGGGGGGGGGGTTGGTAAGTGATAGAAATAATTTCCAAGCGAAGCAAAGACGGGAATACGACAACTATGTTATTAGTTACACACAGCACATGCAGTGACAAGCTCCCCTCCGCCTTGCGCCTTGCGTGGAATCCTTCTGTGGACACGCTTAAATACTCGCAAACAATCTTAAGCATGACTGTGCTCAATGTTTTCATGCTGCCTTTCTTTTGCATGTCGCGCAGGTTAAGATTGTCGTAGGCGATGGGGTGCTGTAACTGCACTTCACCAGCACAGCCTGGCGGGTATTATAGAACTCCTGCTCTTCTTGTGCAGCTCTTATGTCCGAGTCATCAATCCTCACAGCGTGCAGCTTATATGTCATTCTTGAAAAGAAAGACTGTATCTACTGTGGTGAGGACTCGTCACTGGAGAACAGCCTCGATCCATCTGTTTTCATTGCCAAACGCATCTCCATTGCCTCTCTCTTGTGCCCTGTTTGCTGTCCCAAGGTTGAACTTTTCTTCCAGGTACTTCTTTTGAGCTTCATTGAGCCGAGTTGATTTTTGCACCAATTTTAGCGCCCATCGTATCCTTCAGGTAAGGTGACAACATCCGTCGTCTCAACTGCTCTTGCTTCTAGTACTTTTGCGCTACTGGCATCTTCCTGAAGGAGTGCGTGGTATGTCTTCTTAGCTAAACTGAGTGTATTTGAAGCTTCTGTGCGATTAGCTAACCATTGTTTAAAGTCTTGCCAAAAAAGAGTGGTTTCGCTACAAGTCCAGAAAAGATGAATAAGAGTCTCCTTCTTGTTTTGGCAAAAAGTGCACTGCTCGTTATCCTTTATTTTTATTTTGGTTCAGTACCATTTAATAAACGAGCAGCAGTGTTTTATACCTGATAAAACACGTGCTGCAAGTTTATTGAATGACTTAAAACACGTTTATTGAATGAGTTTATTGAATGACTTAAAAAAAATCGTCAATAATTCATGACCATTTTGTCCAATATCGATGAAACTATGTGGAGTGATATGACAAAACAAAAGAAGGTTGTTTGCATTTGGGAATTGAACAACAATAATGAAGGAGAAATAAAGTTAAAAATTTAAATATGCAGAACTATGTCAGTATTTTATTCGAATGCGGTCTTTTGATACTTCGCTTGCATTAGTAAAAACATACCTCCGAAGCAAATCTTACAGATAGCGAGTAACACCCCCAGCACAAAAGTTAGTCTTTCTAAAACAGATGCAGCTGAAAGCAATTCAAATTTATTAGATCTTGAATCGTTAGATTTTGACGTCGCAGATGAATTGTTAGCTAACATGACTATACCAGATAGTTCCAACGTAAACAAAGTTGTTATTTTGGGCTCAGTATTCAATAATTTTCATTTGTAAGTTAGCACAAAATAAATGTTTATTGAAATTAATGGTTGTTCTCAGTATTTAATTCCTACTGTATATAAACTTATAAAATTCATTAATAATTCATAAGAAAAATACAAAAGAAATGAATGTTTAATGAAGGTTTGTAAACCCCAATACAGATCAACTGAGTTGATGAATTATTAAACAGTAGCATTAACTTTTGATACAGATCTCTGCTGAGCTAATTAGTACACATTTGGCGCGGTGTGCCAAAAAAGGGCATGCATTAACTTTTCATACAGATCTCTACTCATTGTTTCATTTCATAAGTAGGATAAAATATTCGCGTCCGATCTGTATGGGCGTTTACAATGGCTCGCCTTCGGCTCGCCATTGTAAACGCCCATACAGATCTCCCGCTCATATTTTATCTACTACTTGAAGCATTATATACACCGAATGCAAATATGGCGGCCGATTTATTATTCTTTTATATGTATGTTAATTAGCCTGACTAGCCTCATTTTAGAGTAAACATTCTTTTGAACTTTGCACATGCTAACGAGGCCAGTGAGACTAATTTACATACACATAAAAGAATAATAAATCGGCAGCCATATTTGCATTCGGTGTATAATATCACATGTGGCATTATATATGAATATTGATAGATAATGCAACGTGTGTCATTATATAATGCTTCACGTTCATTTGTATTCCATTGTTTTTCTATTATACCCCATTATTCCCCTGGGCCACATTCAAAACCTTCCCCGGGCTTTTTAGTTTCAAGCGTATTTTATGTGGTAAAGAGTGCTTTCCTCGTGACTAGAGAGGAGCATCGGATTGGACAAAATGGTCATGAATTATTAATGAGTTCTTTAAAAAGTGTTAGTCGCTAATCTCCTGTGTTGTAATTTAAATTGGAAGACGATCAATTTTGAAATCCTTGTACACAAAACGGAGTTTTGTAAACGACTTTCCAATTAATACTTTCGTCTCTTTCAAGCATGCAATCCGCGTTCCATTTACTTTGGTTATCAATGGGGCTCTTCTGTTGTTTGACAAGAGGCTACACTGGCAGCCTGTACTCATGCGCTTGCATAAGAAAGTTATACAGTTTATTTTAAATGGGTCACGCATCCCTCCCCCCTCAACGAATTTTGCGTGACACACTAAAGAACACGCTAAAACACGTTTCCTGTACTCGCTTTGAATATTTAATTTATTGATTCCCGATCAAATACACACTCGTCTTTTATTTCCCAAACCGTGACTTCTTTCTGTTACATTTGAAAAGACTACTTTTAAAAGCAATGAAATCAGCAAACGACCGGGCTATTTTTTCAATTTCAGTGAATCTCAATAACAGAATTACGCGACCGTGCACAAAAACTTTTACTCGGTTTGGACTAAAAGTATGACTAATTTTCGAATAAAATACACCAGTTGTATCGGAAATTGGCCTAGAAACTGATTTGGAAATGAAAATTGCAAAACATACACAGACATCTTTGCGTATTAGGCGACGCGTGTGAAGTTAGAACTACCGGTATAAAATTAAGTCTTGTTTTGTTTACATAATATCAGATGTCATTACGATTGAATTTTAACATGTTTTATAAATATTTCTCCAAAACTAACCAGAACACAAAGAAAAAGTGAATCACAAATTGATATCAACATAAATTCTTACCAAAAATTGTAATTTATTTTACGGTAAAGTCCCTCGTCTGTTTGAAAATTCTTTAAAACTCTGCTTCTTCGGTTTTGATCGCCCCACACTGATAAAAACGTATGAATTTCCTCGAAGCAAGATTAGTTGCTAAAAGGTCTCCTTTTTCTCCACTACAGCGGCATTGGGTATTCCTTAAAGCTTTCTCTTTCCATTTTGATATTTTAAATGTGAGTTATTAATCCGATGACACAAAACTACGGTTTTAACCCTTTCACTCCCAAGAGTGCCAATTTATGTACATTAAAATTCAAGAAAAATCCCAAATTTTATTTTGTAAAATATTGAAAAACAAAATTAATGGTACTATGCAAAAGTACTGCCAAAGGTTTCATTTGAATGGTCACACCATAGGATTTTGTCAACATACTGAAAAGTTAGAACTACACTACATGTCTCCATTATTGACTCTGGGAGTGAAAGGGTTAAAAACCAAGCACATGCCAAGCGCGGCAGCCATTTTTTGTAGAATGTTGGTGACCCGAGAACCCGGTCACTAAAATATGCGTGCATAAATTTGCATGCAAAATCTTGACACAAAAAATAAAAAAAATAATAACAAGAAAAACGAAGCCGGAAACTTACCTCATGTGCGCTATGCGCATGAGTAACAAGGAGTTTTTAAACTAGTCCACTAGGTTTGCTCGTCTTTAAAAAAGTATCAATGAAATTTTCATATTTGGTGTTACGACACTGGTTGTTTACATCATATGTTTTCAATAGTGATTTAATGGCTGATATAACGCCGTGGAAAGTTAGAAAGTTTGTTTTGATGTTATAACGTTCTGTAAAATCGGAAAGGGAAAGGCAGTTTGTCTAGCTCGATCGTTTCTAATCAAATGACATACATTTTTGACTCCCTTAAAATACCATGATCTATAGTAAATTGGTCTGTTTCCGACACGTATAACAGAATTTTGCCACAGACTTTGTGCTTTAAACTGTTCAATGGAGGAGATACTATCTTCATATTTCATATCTGTGAATGTTTGTAGTATTTCCAAAGTAAAGGGATCTGATATCTTGATGTATTTTGCCAGATCTTTTTTACTAAGGTTGCCTCGAAAGATAACTTCACCACCAAAAGGTCTTAATTGTAAATCAAAGGAAAGTTTCCATTTCCCATGGTTTTCTGTATCAGGTATTTTTTTATCCACCTTAATTTGAGAGCTTTGTTAAAAAGTTTTATATCGATCATTCTTAGCCCTCCATTTTCGTAGTCACTGATCATAATATCACGCTGTATTTTATCACCCTTGCCATCCCATAAGAAATTAAAAAGGGTATTATTTATCTTTCCTAAAGCGTTGTGGCTTATTGGCAGAGGTGACAAAATGTAAACAAGTTGCGATACAATTAAGCTTTTTAACACAGTGATTTTACCAAGCAAACTTAGACGCCATCCACCACAGGTACATCCGCCGCAGGTACATCCGCCGCAGGTACATCCGCCGCAGGTACATCCACCACACGTACATCCGTCACACGTACATCCGTCACACGTACATCCGCCACAGGTACATCCGCCACAGGTACATCCGCCACAGGTACATCCGCCACAGGTACATCCGCCACAGGTACATCCGCCACAGGTACATCCGCCACAGGTACATCCGCCACAGGTACATCCGCCACAGGTACATCCGCCACAGGTACATCCGCCACAGGTACATCCGCCACAGGTACATCCGCCACAGGTACATCCGCCACAGGTAAATCCGCGTCATTTAAGACGTTTGATGTGGATTACTGAAAACAAAGATATCATCTTTGTACTATGCTTTTTAAACTGTTGTGATATTTGTATCCAAGGACGTCTATTTTCAGGCATCATCCTGCATTTACCAAATTACATAAGCTTCTCAAGACTTGAGTGCCTTTTATTCACCTTAATACAACCTTCATTTGGACAGGAGAAAAGAACAGCGGCATCGCTTTTTGTACACCATCGTCCTTCACTTGCTCTTTCAACGTTCCATTAAGCTCTGACTTCTCTGAGCTTTCTTGGGATATGGATGCGCCAACAAAGTCACTAGGGGAGAACTGGCAGTCAAATCGGCAACTTTGCAAAAAGTCCGGAGTGCGACCTTTTGGAAGGCGGAGAGAAACCTGGGTCGAACTCTCTTCTCGCTTCCGTCACGCAATCGTCACGTCATTTGTGAATTGAAAAATATACAAATCATAATGGCTACTTGCGAAATAAATAGCGAGTATTGACTGGAAAATAGAGAGTCTGGTATAGGGTAAGGATTTTTGCTTTCTATTCTAGAATAGGGTTGGAAAATGCAGCTAATCGGTTCCTGGTCTGGTATACCGTTTGTTTCCATCTTCACTAAGCTTTCCTAGCCCCTGATGAAGGTTAGTTTTGTCTAACCGAAATATCGGGCACATCTTATTAAAAGAAACCGAACGAATTTGCTGTCTGATCAGCCTTGCATGTTAAAGTTTTTTATACTATAGAGTAAGGCTTTCAGTCTCAACAGCACATCCTCACCTAAACATTCACACAGTACCCCCTCCCTCCCGAGTGTTTTCGTAAGCACAGAATTATAAGTCATCGTGCTTTCGTCCCTTTTTATTGTAATTTTGTCTGTAGGTTAAAATCCGTAAGCTTGCTCACTAGTCTTCTAACGCGGCGAATGGCAAAATGTCCAAACTCACACGCGAGCACTGTCCAAGATCAGCAGCCGTGCCACTCCCGGGATGTGGTGCTCTTTAGGTGTGTAATTCCCCACTCCAGGATAACCAATCTTTAGCGTGCGACAAATAGCTTTGAAGGTATCAAGAGGAAAAACACATAGGCACTGCAAGAGCTCGTGAGACTCGTGAGAGGTACGAAATTCCTGCTGGGGACCCTGTGGTTTTGCCTGGTTGTTCATTAACTTGAAAACATTTGACAACTTGGCTCGGCGATCGACTCGGGGGTGGAAGCGGAATAATTGGATCTCACTTATTCATTATTCCTTTCATTTTTTTCTAAGTTATTCATTATTCATTTTTAAATTTTGCTCGATATTCATTATTCCGCGTTCGAGTTTGTTGGGCAGCTTCCAACTTGCAATGCTTGTAAAATAGAAGATATTCACTTCCTTTAAAATATGATTTAAAACCGTCAACGTCATATTCAATCTAATTACCAGGGGCGTAGCGATTTTTTGGACTAGTTGTAGGCCTAACCAGGCCTGCCTGAATCCTGGCGGGCACGCTGCAACGACCACAATTGGCTTCCGGGGGCATGCCCCCCTCCCCCCCCCCCCCTCGGAAAATGCTTTGGATTTTACCCTCTAAAACACCATTTCCTGCATTCCTGAGGCTCGAAAAGTGTTTGTGAAGTAGATATAAATTCTGAAGTTTACTTTTTATTCTTAACCAGATACCAAAATGTTCTATATTCCAGTAATCCCTATGCTACAGACATATCGAAAATGTCAAACGGAAGAGCCTTGATTCACAGTGAAACACATGAAAAAGCTCATAAAACTGTCGCTGTTTTACTGGAGTGAGATCGAGACTACTAAGGGTTAAAATGGCAACCTAATTTCCGGCCCCATTTGAGAAAGAGGAACTATTGGCCGGCCTAAAAAGGATCACCATCCCCCTGCTTCCAGACGCTGCAAAATCGTACTCAAAATCGATGTCCTCAGAATTCAAAGACATTATGTTTATGAATATCCATTAGCACAAGTCCACTAAGGCGATCGTTCGTCATTGATTACCTCAAGTAGGTCTGAAGTCTTCTCAGCGCACTGAAAGACCTCTCTACAGTGACTGTGGTGATTGGCAAGGTGAGGAGCGTCGTGAAGACCCTTGAAATATTTGGCAACTCTTGTTGGCGGCAATTAGGAAGTTTTTCCGCAATGGTGGTTGGAAGATGATCTTGCACTTTCTCCCAACAAGATTATTACCTCATGCATTCGCTTTCCTGTAATTGACGGGTATCACCTGGTATGTCTAGAACATACGCATTCAAAATTTCTTTGACGCTTACCTCGGCTGGAAACAATTACCAACATTTTTCGGCAAAAGATTGGTTATCTTCGAGAGTAAAATTGGTTTGATAATGCGAGAATCCAGTTCTGATATCAAATGGTCTAAGAATGGATAGTACGTTGCTCGTTTGTAGTACTCACTGACTGGATCAAACGGAACATTTTCTCGATGCGATTGCCGGCCAGGAAGTATGGGCTTGGATATTGCAACACCATGTTTCTCTAAAATAGGTAAAACGTGTTCCAAAACACCTCCTTGTGTTTATTATGAAGTGACTGGATTAAAACATTGGCCTGTACATGTGCTTGAAGCAAATCCTAATTAATACTCTGATATATACCAAAGGCACGACAAAATGAAGCAGCCATTCACAATTATTAAGCAATTAGCATAGTGTTGCTAAAGCCTCTTGCTCTAGAGTCGTGCATATTGTCGAGAACTTCAAAAGCATTTAAAATTACATCAAAATAATTTCAGAAAATAGTATTTTTTTTTCATAGATTTAAAAAATATGATAGGTGGGCTGAAAAATTTGTAGGACTTGGACTAGGGCTTATAGGCTCGCTACGCCCCTGATGACCGTATTTTCTCCATTTAACTTCAGCCTGGCGTTTATTTAAAACTTAGCCTTATAGACCCCTATTTGACCCCAGCGTTTGACCATCAAATATATCAAAGATTGCAAGTTTAATTTCGAGCAAGTTAAACTTCCGAAACGTCGAGCGTGATCTCTGGCTCTGACTCCTCTATAAAAAATAATTATTTGACTTTACCAGTTCATTATTCTTTATTCATATTCAAACCCTAAATATTCCTTATTCATTTTATTTTTTAAGCCGTTATTCATTATTCATTATGCCGCTTCCACCCCCGAGATCGACGTGCTCTGTGTTTCAGTTTGTGCTGAAAATGATGTGGTTTCCGGCCGGTAAAAGCTTACTAAGGTATGGAATATTTCTTAAACATTTAGTCAATTGACTTTTACTTCGCAGTTGATGCTGCATTTGCGTTATAATATTCAATTCGGTAATCAACATATCGGAACAATCTTTAAGACAGTGGGTCAGATTTCATAATATGTTTATCTAAATTCTCCTTCATAGCTTAGCATCGGGAGTACACAACTCCAAATTCAAAAACCAAGTTTCCTCTGCTTAAAAAGCATACCAGAAAAGGAAAATAACGCGTCTTTTGACGAAGGAAGGTCACAGTAAGAGCTTCCGTTAATTGATTTCTCATTGACACGAAAGGTCAACGGTTGCGCATATTTAATGAAGTGGCCTGTTTTGAAAACGCTCTCAGAATTCGCCGTTTTATTTACCCCAATTTTTTATTCGGTCGATGTTTAGTTGAAATGATTGTCCTTCCCTGGAGTATAGTCTCGTTGGTTAAAGCCATGTACCAGATTGCTTTTTTGAGCCTTGAATTTAGCCAAAATTCGGTTGTGGTAGGGACTGTTGAAAGGTATAAATTGAAAATTTCGTCAAAAATTCAAGTTTACGTTTCATTTAAATTGTACACCGTTAATTGCCAGTGGAAATAATAGCTTTCAACTCCCTGGAATAATTTTTTCTAGAAAGCTTTCAATATACAAACAGGAAGCTTCCGCCAAAGTACCGATTTTAAGCGAATTTAGCCCGACTCCAAGCGCAAAATACGAAAAAATTCACTAAAAAATAAATAAAAACCTAAATGACCTGAAACTTATATTTTTAGAACTAGTTCACTGAGGCCTTTATTCTGGCAAAGTTTGGGGAAATCGCTTTTTTCTATCTTGCATACCCTTAGTCGGTCCTTACAGCAAACCGCTCTTAAGTATTGTTCCACATAAGAACGATAGCAAACTTCATTGTTCTGCGGCATTGGCTCTTTCCCACATAGAATATCTTTGATTTCAAGAATAGAGGAGGAGCTGATGGTTAATAATTATATTTCATTATAAAAATAAAGAAAATCCATTTGCGTCAAATAAATTTTAGGAAATGTTCGTGCTTAACCAATCAGAATAGCAGAAGACAATAGCTAATAATTTTGCTTCTTTGATGAAGTTCCCCAAATACCTTTTTTTTTTTAATTGTATGTTGTGCGATTGGGTCTCAAATTACTTGAAACCTTTAAAAATTAGACAAAATGCACCTTGAACCTTAAAGGGGAAGTATCACGGGGATTTAGTGTCATTTCGAAAAGCAAAAAATGTTATTGTATGATCAGAAACCGAAAAATAAAACTCCAATGGTGTGATAAATTATCACAAAATATATCAAAACTGTCGATTAGTGTCTCTGGTCATAGACGGACTGGGTCTCAATGAAATACAACTTGAAAAAAATTAGCCTAATCTTTTTCAAGTTACCACATTTTCGTCTCCAAATGGGCTAGAACAGACCATAATCTGTCTCTCTTTCAAGAATTGGTTGATTTCCCTCTCTTGGTGTTTTAGTATTACTTTGTAAATAAGTAAAGGTATTGTAAAATGGCTTTCACCCAAAAAACATCAAAATTCCCATGATACTTCCCCTTTAATTTTTTAGCGGTTTTTGAGTCTAGGCCAATGAGCTCACTAGTTTTAACAATGAAAAATCTTGACATTCCATCGTGTTTGACATTCCATTGCCGTTGGCGCTATCCTTCTTATGCGGATCATTACTTAATCAAATACTCATATGTAGTGTTAAAAGTACATGAACCTGGTCCTATTATGTAATCCAATATCAGGATGTTTTTCTAATATTTGGTTCATTGATATTAATTCATTCAAATAGTTATCATACAAAAATTGATGTATCAAAGCTGATTTTATTATTTCATCTTCAGTATTTGGATGTAGATTTTTTTGGGTTGTAAAATGTTCATTACAATAATTAATTGCTTGTTTTATAATCGACAGTTATATATATTGATCACATTAAATGTAGCTTTTACATACAAAAATATGGTGTTTCGTTTCCCGGCGGGAAATGGTAGTTGACAAAGCAGAATCCTGCCGTGAGAGAAAACGTTTACCAGAAGTTCTGCGCCTTTCTTCATTAAATAGGTTTACACAAATTCACGTTCAGTTTTGTTTTACTGAATTTTGTTTATTGTTCCTCAGGTCAGCAGAAATATTGTTACAGAAATCAAGAATATGTGTCTTTTTCAAACGCATTTACGCTATCTTTCATTCAATTAAGTGCACGTGCTGAGCATGAGGAGACGTCTTCCCGCAGGCTGATTCAATTTACGTCAGTCAGTTTTAATATTTAAAGTAAGCTCGGCTTCCTTGCTTTTGCTATCATGTTCGTTATTTGAGCATTGTCACTTAGTCTTTTTTCTTTTGTAATGAGAATAAAGTCAAATTTTAACTATGTATGTTGTTCAGTTGTGTCAATCATTTTAAGAAGTATTTTATCGCATGATTCCATCATAAGCTGATCAGCCGTTGATTTGCTGCTTGCTGCTTGCTGCTTGCTCTCGATGCTTGCGGCTCGGCAGTGACTGTGCAGTGTTAGTTAACGAGCAAACAAGCTCAGCAGGATTTAAGTATCATTAAACTGACAATTTGAAACGAATCCTATTTTCCTCAGATTACGTTTGTATTAATGTAAGGGATGTTTGTGCAAGCATTTCTATGTTGACATCAGGATTTTGTTTTTTTTTTCTTTTGAACAGACTAATGACGTTAATGAGAGTTATTGTAGTGGATAAACCTTAAAAAGTAAACAAAATGGTACTTACAGGGTAGTTAGAGTGAAAAGAATTCATTTGCAAAGCACCCGGCACCCACGCGGATTATTGTGTAGACCGTGGATCCCTGGTAGCGAGCTTAGCTCGCTCTCGCTCACAAAATCGTGTCTATCACGCACATGGTGAGTTGCTAAATGATCTTTTTGGTTTCAGATGTAAAAGACTTAAGCTTAAAATTATATTTTTTTCTTATGCGGACAAACGCATACTGCGCCGCTTAGCGCCGAAAGAAAGACGTTTCCAGCTGTCAAACAATATGAAACCTGTGGAGTTGTAACCACGTTTATTTTGTACTGCAGCTAAGTTGATAAACTGTTCAGTTAATACGGAGAAATGACTTCAATTCTGTTCAATAACGCGGTCGTTGACAAGTCTCAAAGCTCTTATTGTGTAGTAGAGCGGCTAAACGAAGATATTTATTTTTCAAAGTTAGATTTTTGTTCGCTTAGTTTTCGACAGGTCCGGTTTAGGTGGTTTTGTTGTGAAGTCCGGCGTACAAATTTTTGCCCGAAGGATTGGTCATGTGATAAAATACTTATTGACTAAGTTAGGACGAGCCAGATGGGAAAAGGATTTCGCCTTTGGGATCCTGAGGCCCTCCTGCCTGATAAATAAGGGTCCTGCAGGAACTTAAGGGGGTCAAAGTTAATCTCGATCTGCCTTGTTGTTTTCAAAAACAAAGGTAAAACCACCAGGAACCAATAACATGAGTCCACAATCCACATGGTCAGTTATATGATCCAAGATGGTGGCCGAAATTGACCATTGAAAAATTGCCCACTGACTTTTATAAGTCAGTTTTGCTGGTTAAGCAACTCATCTGAACTTGTGCACCATCAAGGGTGCATTTACTTAGCTTTTAATGTGCCATTTCATGTTTTTTTTTTCCTGGAATCCTGCATGAGCCGCGGCCTGGTAAGAACACCGCCAGATATTAGTGAGGAAGTTACATTTTGTTCAATTCAGTTTCTGAATCAGGAATTAGGGAATAAAAATAATGTAAAATTTTATCATGAAAAATGATGAAAAATTACCCCTGGGCCACAAATAAATGTTGGGTTCAAATAAACGCCAGGTCCGCGAGGCCAAGTTTGAAATAAACACCCTGGGCGTTTACTCAAGAAAATATGGTATGCTTATTGACTGTGTCATTTCGGGCTAATTGAGCTGCTCATGGTTGTATCGACTGATCGCACAGTACTTTATCATATGATCAACTTGGAGACAAATAAAAGTTGTTTTACATTTTACGTGCAAGGCAGTAAGCTTAATTCTTACAGGGCTATTAATGGATTTTTCCAGGCCCCAGGGCTTGCACTTTTCATATGATTATAATATTATGGAATTACAATTTGACTATATTATGAGCCAACAGTTTAAAGGAGAGTACATTTACCTTCTCTCAAAAATTCCAACAAGATGTTTTAGCAAATTTACTTCATTTTCAGGCTGTTTCTCAAGATCAATCAGGTTGATGAAATCTGGGAGCTTTTTCTCCATGAGGATAGTGCACATGATCTGTCAAAACAAGAAAGATAATTATTTATTACTTAATGTATTACTTCGCACTGACATGATTGTACTGACCACAGAAAATTTTATGACTCAAGTGGGATAACTATGATACCCTGGCCAGTAACATTGCATTGATATGGAGGATAGAGGATATATACACTCTAGCAGAGTTAACTTTGACTCTGAAATCCTTAATACCAGGCCCCCGTTAAATCACTATCCAGTGGATAAGTACTAACAAAATTCTTTGTGTTATTCACTGGATAGTGATTTATCCGGTGAATAGCGCTTTCCACCTTTTGAACAACCAGGCCGAGATGTGATTGGTTCAGCTGATTTTGTAACCCTAAACTAGACTATACACCAAAAATTCCCACCCTGTAACATATTTTCTATTTTTGTAGGAAAACCATCTGACAACAATGTTGCTACAATGATCATCTTTCAATTTTGTTTAGGTAAGGCTCTTTGCATTCCAAGTTTCAATTCCAATTATAGACTTATGCCCCGTTCACACCAACGCTTAAACATGTTTAAATGTTGTTTAAATTAAAACAGGTTTAGAAAAATTCCCCCAAACGTGCCGTAATATTTGGAGTGAAATCTTTACGGAAAGAAACTTTATTGACTTTTATTACTATTCCAGGTAGTATGAGTCATATACATTTAAAAACGTTCAAGATAGAGGCTAAAAACGTAGTTAAACTAAACAACATTTAAACATGTTTAACCGTTGGTGTGAATGGGGTATTACAGTTCTTCAAAACACTAATCAGTTTCCCGGCAAATGATACCCTATTCTAGACCAAAACTCTCTGATTTCTATACCCTATCCCAGACTAAACTGCTTGAAAACCGTACCCTTCACAGCAGCACATAACCATATAGCTAATATATGAGTACCTCCCAAGATATCTGAGCCAAACACAAAAAAAATCAATGCTTTATGCAACTTATGCATTCATAGTGCTTGCTATAATGGCTTTTTGCATTTTGAGAAACAAAATTATTAATAACATTGATATTCTGCACTGCAAATACACATTTGTAATAATAAGTAATGATCCGCATAAGAAGGAAAGTGCTAACGGCAATGCACGATGGAATGTCAACTTTTTTCATTGTTACAACTAGTGATCTCATTGGCCTAGACTCAAAGACCGCTAAAAAGTTAGGTTTTAAGGTGCATTTTGTTTGATTTTTTTTAAAGGTTTCATGCAAGTTAAGACCCAAACGCAAAACATGCAAAGTTTTAAAGAAATTGTATTTGAGGAACTTCTCCAAAGAAGCAAAATTATTAGCTATTATCTTCTGCTATTTTGATTGGTTAAGCACGAACATTTCCTAAAATTTATCTGACGCAAATGGATATTCTTTATTTTTATACTGAAATATAATTATAAACCATTAGCTCCTCCCCTACTCTTGAAATCAAAGACATTCTATGTGAGAAAGAGCCAATGCCGCAGAACAATGAAGTTTACTGTAGTTCTTATGTGGAGCGTTACTCAATTGATTAAAGGGAACCTCCATTGTGATAATAATAATAATAATAATGATAACAAGTTGACGTTAAATTGTTGGAAATAAAGTCTAAATTTCGATTTCTTTTTAATGACAAATAGGAAGGGAATTTCATTGTACAATGTATAATCGAAATTTATATCTTAACGTGTCCACAATAATAGACATGATTTCTTGATATTCTCCTTTGTTTTATTTTATTTTGATGTGTGAAAATAATTATCCGACTTGTTAAATGTCTCACTCAAAATCTCAAAATCTTGTAAGACTCAGTTTCTTTATTTATCTACCAATTTATATATCTCCGTATTTTATTTGTAATGTGATTTCTTATTTATTTATTTATTTATTCATTTCTAAAAGCACCCACCTCGATTAGCTTGATGCTACCTGCGGGTGCCTATAATTTTGAAAAAATTTATTTGTTTAATAAAAGATTGAAGATTGATTGAAGATTGAAGACTTTATTTCCAACAATTTAACGTCAACCGGAGGTTCCCTTTAATAAAAAAAAGATGGATATGAATATCGCCTATTTTTCCATTTAAACTTCCCGTGTGCCGCCATTTTAAATTTTTATGACATCACATGGTTGCCGCTATTGTTAAGAATCATAGTTATTTTGTTTGGAACAATTGGGTTACTATATGACATAATCAATATTCAAAATGGCGGCGCACTGGAAATTTAAAAGCACGTTTTTTCCTCTTCTGGAATTATCTGCTGGTAAACACCACAATACTGCAACCGTCTTGGTTCATAGCCATCATCAGATGAATGTCACAAAGGGGTTAAGAGGATTCTCACATAACACATGGAAAAATACCCATATTTAAAAAAAAATGGCACTCGTAACTTGACATTGCCTCAGCTGCTGTTGTTAAATAGTGGTGAAAGTAAATCGCAGGACTAATAAGTAAATAATTTTTAAAGGAGGGCATTTGCAGAATTAACTTAATAGTATGAGCGGATTTCATTGATTTAATAAATGGAATGGCCACAAGGGCAATTTTACGCTTTTGCCAAGCTTAAGCAATGGAGATGAATTGAAAATAAGCTGTTCTTTTTTATGCGGTTATACTAACCTTGAAAGAGTTAAATGTAGTGATATAATATTTTTATAACTGTTAATTTTTTAGGACATTTTTTAAATTTCATTTATTATATTTTAGGACAATTCAGGATATTTTTGTGATTGGAGACAGGTTACATGTGTCCAATAACAGCTAGCTGTGCAATTACATGTTTTTTTGTTACTGTTATGAGATATAGCTGGACTCTGACTGCTATATTGCATGATCAGGTCTATTTTAATGGGTTCTTGTTGTTTTCTTCTAGTTTTTGAACTGATAAATAATTTCCCGTAGTTTTACACAGGAATTTTGTTATTGATACTGAGTATATACCTCATTGTAGTTGGTAACTGAACTATGTGTTCTACAATTCAGGGTTAGTTCTCCTTATTTGAAATGATCCTCACAATATGTGGTCAGTAAGTTTGAGATAACTTAACCATTAGCCCCTTAATCATATCAAGACAGAATGGACAACAGTTATCCAGAATCTCGATAACTGTCCATTTAGTCACGTAATAAAAAGGTAACTTTTTTCTTAAATTCTGGTTTAAAAGTTGTGATTAATTGGTTATAGGACTTTATGTCGTCAGTTTCTGTCAGTAAGGGATTGTTCATTTTTTTTGAGCATGGGGGGCTGGTGGGTTTTGGAATTAAAAGGGGGGGGCTGCTCAAAAAAATGGAGTAAAATGGGGGGGGGGGCTCACTCTAAAATAATTACCTGAAATATTGCGAAAAAAGAGAAAGTTACAAAAAAGAATAGCAAATCACTTACAAATTTATGGTTCTCCTGTCAGAGTACTTTCATGTTGCCACAAACTGCATTTTTACAAGAAGAATGGCTTGGCTCCAGATGCCAATTTCTTTCACATGCCCCCAACATAGAATGTTGCCGGTTTTATTCAGATGACATAGAACTCCTTGCCTTTGTCCTCCTTACCAAGCCATAGCTCTAAAAGTTGTTTGGTTACACCAAGTAGCACCGAGTGCATATAATCCACTACATGGCCTTTAACTGGGTCAAACCATTCATGAAATAGAAATAGCGAAGTGCCAACAATGCCATTGTGCTGAAAAATATGAATCGGGAATAAATTCTATGTATGTGGAGTCAAACCTCTGACGTTCCTGTGAATATAGTCAGTCAATTGTGTCCAACGGGGAGAAAGGGAGAAAGGGAGAAGAAGAGAGAAACTGAGGAGAAAGAGGAGCACGCCTGATCTGCAACAATTAATTAATGTACATATTGACGTGTATATGCATACATGTTAATACAAGAATATCACAGTCATCCCTATTTGCGAATGTATATATTACAGTCTTAGCAAGAATTGATACGGAGAATGCCCGTCGTGGCGACAAAGTGTTGTATACCAAAATGTTGTAGGATTTTGCAGTTAAAATCATTTACAAGAGTTTACTGACTTCAAAACACCTACCGGCTCACCATCTTCCGACACCTTTTTCACAGTCGATAGCACCTCTGCTCTTGTTCGAATGGACATACCGTCGTTGTATGGCAAAACCCGATGTAGGTTACCTCCTGGCATCTGGCAATACAGTTCAGAGAAAGTACTGAATTAGTTAGCAAATATAGCAAACCCCATGAAACTGCTTATTATTAAATAGTTATTGATTACTTTACCGCTTCTGTAGGTAGCTAGAAACCGTAATTAATTTTTATTTTGTAAGACATTTAACAGATGACTTTCAAGACCCAGACAAACGACGTAACTTTTCTTGCAACATTGCGCACAACAGTTGCAGAAGTAAAGTCAAGTTCTACTTTTGCAACTTTGCACGCAACAAATGGCATCGTGTAACATCCCTCAAAATCTTGTTGCACGCAAGTTGCAAGAATCATTGCACCGTGTGTCTGGGCCTAAGGACGTTCGCGCTAATTGTTTATGCACATCCTTACTGCGCACGCAATTTATGTTGTAACTCTATGCTACGTCATGCACGAGCGCGCGCACAAGAGACAAAATCTAAACACATGAAGGGCTGATAGCAGTTGCGTTTACTTTGCTTAGATTTAACTCACTTGGATGGTCGGCAACTCCAATTTTTTTATAGATAATTTTCTTTGCCAATTCTTGACAGATTGTCAAAAAATGAACAAAAAATCAATGTAGAAAGTTTAAATTTTTTCCATTTTTCTACCCGCGTGACATCGAATCCTGGCAATTTGCGGGTGTCAGAGTTTGCAAATGCAATATGCAGTTTGCATATTGCGGATTTATTTGCGGGTGTCAGAGTTTGTAAATACAATATGCAGTTTGCATATTGTATTTGTACTTGTAATTGTAGTAATAATTGTAATAATAATAATAATAATAATAATAAAGTTGTTGTTGTTGTTGTTATAAAAAAAATGCTGACGTTTACAGATTAGATTTACTCTAAAGAATGTTAGCAGTTGAATAAATTTGCTTAATAGACCCACTCAAACAAAATTGCATTTTAGAGATTCATTAACAACATTTTTAGACATTAACAGACATTGGGGCCATATCGAGAACTAGCGGCGATTTCGGTGCAATTTGGGCGTGATTTGTCGCGTGAAGTCGCAGAGGTTTCGAACATGTTCGAAACCCGATGCAACATGGCGGCGATTTTCAGGGGGAATCACAGCAAATCCTAGCAGATATCGTACCCAAATCGTACAGAAATCGTTGCTAGTTACACTTACGACAAAAGTTGCATTGGAGAGCGCATCAAAAATATCATGTGTAAATGGGCCTTTAGTAAAACTATTCCGTTTACCTCTTTTCTGAAGCATGGACAATTAAAGGAGATGCAAAAAAGATTCGATTCTAGCCTGCAATACAGACGTTTTTCTACTGGTGCAACATAAGGGTCGGTGTTTTACGCAAGAAGTGCTTCATGCGTATCATACGATCGGCATTCTATTGAAACTACGTTAATTTATTGGCGAATCACGATACGACCCGTCTCTCCAGGGTCATTGCAAGTTGAGCAACCACTTTTCCCATTGAAGATTTTCATTTTCGCTAGCAGGGGCTTAGCTAAAAGATCGCTGGATGATAAAAATAGCATTCCTCTCCATGTTTCTTTCTCACCTACCTGATCATCCATAATCCTCTCGATACCTGATAACAGCAAATGAAAGTTAAAAAAGAGAAACAATATATCAGTTCTAGGATTACAACACGGTGATTCATCACAAGAAAATGTTATTCTGCTTTTAGTTCTACAGCGAATTAGTTTTCAGTCGGATGACGTATTAATGAACTACAAAGTAATAATTTGTGTTATCAAAAACGCATTTTTTTTGTCAGGAACAATGTTTTTAGTGGGTCTGACACAGACGTTGCCAACTTTGGTCCATTATGTTTTAGTACACCCAAAAACTACTCTAGGAATATTCACTAGTTTTTACCTCTTTCATACAACATATTTATTTCATCAACAAATGGCCTCAGGTACAGCTGCATGTTTGGCTTGCCTGGAGCACACCACAGGCCGCACGTCAACATATACTTTGGCGAAAACCTTTGACATGTGGAGGAAAGAGAATTAGATGATATGCAGAACAATCAGCCAGTGGTCGAATATTATTAGGTCAGACTTTTGAAACGGGTTCAAAATATTTTCCATTGAACCCCTTTGATCATGGTGGTAAAAAGTTTGCAGTCCTCGTTTAAAGCCGGAGTTTAATTTGCTCATTTAGGAATATATACCTTTTTTCTGGTGGAAGCTCATTAAAGACAAGATACACTGGCCACAATTCTCCTTTAGACGATGTTCTAAATATGGATACTCCATCCGTATAAGGTGCAGGTCAAGTATAAACAACATTTACCTTCCCGATAGAGATACATCTCACAGTACAATGGTTATGAATAAAAGTATTAAATGAGTAAATCCTTATATAAACAAAAGCCGGAATATTAGCAAAACAATTCGTAAAGAGAACTGTAATTTTCATATAAAAAAAGAATTTCTAAAGATCACTGACATGTTTATTTTCATTAAACCTATCTTAATAGTGTTTTCAATCGCTACACACCTTCTAAGTGTTTTTTATATTCTTCCCCACCATATATGTCATGTATCGTTTCGTCTTGTCCAGAGTCTGTGGCTGCAAACCGATGCTCTTTTATCATTTTCACAAAATCGCGGTCTATTGAAATTAATTGTAAAATAAGATTTTTTAGTTAGCTTTGATATTAATAATAATAATAATGATAATAATAATAATGGTAATAATAATAATAATTAAATAATAATAATAATAATAATAATTAAATAATAATAATCAACCGGGAGGTTACTTATTTCGTTCTGGATGAAGAGGGTGCCCTTAAGGCCTGTTTACACAGGCGATTTTTTGTGCAATTTTATCGCCCTTTTCGGTGCAATTTTTGTCACGTGCAAGTTGCATCTCCAAATCGCCTGTGTAAACTAGCGCCGATTTTAGTGCGATTTGGGCGCGATTTATGGGAAATCACAGCAAATCAAAGCAAATGTCGCACCCAAATTACATTGAAATCGCCGCAAGTTTACACTTGCGATAAAAGTTGCATTGGAGAGCGCATCAAAAATAGCATTTGTAAACGGGCCTTTTAAGGCCTGGCCAAACGAACGCAACACTTGCTCGCAACGCGTTAACATGCGTTTGGCCACCCTGTTGCAACATGTTGGATCAAATTTGACCATTTTTAAACTTGATTCAACACCATGCAACACGTTGCAACAGGGTGACCAAATGCGTGTAACACATTGCGCGCAACAATGTTGCAAGATGTTGCGTTGAAATGTTGCGTTCGTTTGGCCGGGCCTTTAAAGGTTTTCTTGATTTTTGTGTCAATGTGAAAGAATTTTTATGGGAAATCACAGCAAATCAAAGCAAATGTCGCACCCAAATTGCATTGAAATCGTCGCAAGTTTACACTTGCGATAAAAGTTGCATTGGAGAGCGCATCAAAAATAGCATTTGTAAACGGGCCTTTAAAGGCCTGGCCAAACGAATGCAACACTTGCTCGCAACGTGTAAACATGCGTTTGGCCACCCTGTTGCAACATGTTGGATGGTGTTGGATCAAATTTGATCATTTTCAAACTTGATTCAACACCATGCAACACGTTGCAACAGGGTGGCCAAATGCTTGTAACACGTTGCGCGCAACAATGTTGCAAGATGTTGCGTTGAAATGTTGCATTCGTTTGGCCGGGCCTTTACAGGTTTTCTCGATTTTTGTGTCAATGTGAAAGAATTTTTGTAATTATTCGTGACGAGCAAAAAGGTCCCATGTTCTTACCCGGCTGAATGTCGCAAAGGGGTTTAGGGGATCCTCACATAACACACGTGGAAATATCCCCATATTTTAAAAAAAATTGGTGCTTGTAACTTGACATGGCCTCAACTGCTGTTGTCAAATAGTGGTAAAAGTAAATCGCAGAACAAATGAGCAATAATTTATAAAGGAGGGCATTTGCATTTAACTTAATATGAGTGGAATTCATTGATTTAATGGAATGGTCACAAGGGCAATTTCATGCTTTTGTCAAGCTAAAGCAATGGCGATGATGAATTGAAAATAAACTGATCTTTTTTATGTGGTTATACTAACCTTGAAAGAGTTGACGGATTTGATTTTCGATTGGAATATAATCGAATGTAATTAATTTTTCTTCTTTTCCAGCACAGCCTTCGACGTTACACATCTTTTCCTCTTCTGGAATTATCTGCTGGCAAACACCGCAATACTGCAACCGTATTGGCTCATAGCCATCGTCAGATGAATGTTGCAAAGGGGTTTAGAGGATTCTCACATGCATCTTGCGTAAGGCCATATTTCTTGGCATAAGACATGATAAGAATGTTGCTGACAGTTGTGTCTACTCTACTGCCATTGTAAAGCGGTTCCCCAATTTTCGCTGCATTGGCCTCACTTCCATTATCTTCATGCTCTTCTCGGAAGTTATCAGTGTCAGACAACAATGATGAACAACGATTCCCCCAGTGATGAAGTGTCCAAATCATCTAGGAGATCAGAGATATCAATTTAATAATATAAACGACTTGAAGGCTCGCACTTATCGATTGCTGGTTTTCACTTGACTTCACGGCGGCCATGTTGGTGGTCAAGAACAAAAGCGTTTCTCTCCGCTGGGAACTAAACTCTATTTTCATGCAAATTTTGCGACAAAAATTGTATTGTATTGACCACCAACATGGCCGCCTTGTCACATGGTTGCAAACCAAGAATAGGCATGCTTTGCGCAACGCACTATTTCACCTGTGTAAGCTTCTTCTATTATGTACGATTGTATTGCAACTTTTACAAATATATTAAGCAACGCACGTTAGTACCATAATACACGTCAACCTGCATCAAGCAGGAGCCTTCTTCCTTAAGGCCAATCTTGTCTTAGGCCTGGGTTCAAACGTTGAACCTCACATGTGCCGGATCTAATGCAAATGAGCAAAACCTATTGTTCTCGCTCATTTGCATTAGATTCGGCACTTATGAAGTTCGACTATTGAACCGGTCCTAACGCGAAATGGGAGGTCACATTTCAAGGATAGTGCTTTCGGCTGCTCTAGTAGTCAACATCGCAACCAAAATAGCATATGTAATAAGTTCTTAATCCTTTAAATCCCAAGAGTGCCAAACATCAAAATTCAAGAAAATTGCAAATTTTTTTTAAGTAAGCAGTCCCTCTCGGGATAGTCGAGCGGACGAACAAATACGCGATCGGCGATTCGAGCGGCGAGCGAGTGAACCGAGACAGCTCTGGGGAAGAGGCTGTCCCCCTGTTCTCCTCCACGGCTCGTTCGCTCGCTCCAGTCTCACCAAGGTTGTTTTTGTGATTAACTCACTCGCTCGATTGACTGAAAAGGGGCAGCTGGCAGTCTACCAAATTTCATTTTGTAAAATATTGAAAAACAAAAGGCACCGTGTAAAAGTACCGTCAAATAGGTTTGATTTAAAGGTGAACCTGCGGTAAAAAAGGGCAAAGCCTCACGCTGAATCTAATGCAAATGAGCAAGAACAATAGATTTTGCTCATCTGCATGAGTTGGCCAGTCCAGCCGTCTTTTATATCGTGGGTTTGGCTTTAAATAGTCACACCATAGCATTTCGTCCACAGACTCTAAAGTTAGAACTACAAATGTCTCTATTATTGACTCTTGGTGTGAAAGGGTTAATAACTGGACTATGAAGTGAGCAACCTCGTTCCCAGGGTCTCTCTTCTTCCCTCCCCCTGGAGCGAGAGAGAGAGAGACCCTGGTCGGGGCTGGTCACGTGTCTCGTGGACAATTATAATCCTAAGGAGGGGTAGACAGTATTTGTAACATTGTCTTGTTTTCTGTACAGTGGCAAGGCTCGTGCTGTGCGCGACGGTTGTTGTTTCAGCTGTGGCTGTGAAATAAATTATGTTCCATGTTCCATAACCTCTTGTTGAAAATAGGAATCTGTATTGCAAGATATATATATAAAAGACGTAAAAAATTCTCTGTGATTATAGCAAGACCCAGAATAAAACAGATAAAACATCCCAGGCTTTATCGTCAACCGAATAGGGATGTTAAAAATCTCTTTGGCCGTGAAAAGTGCTTCAATTTTGCTGTTTATGTTATGCCTGCCGTTTATAACTCAATAAATAGAGGGACAAAAGATCCTGACAACTTTTAATTTTCGAACTGAACATAATATGAACAAAATCCTAAAATCGAAATAATGAAGGTTCAGTCAAACGATTCAAACAAAAGCGAATAAACAATACGCAAGGATAAAATTGTTGCTCAAAAATTCACAAGTATATAAATGAACAATGTATAGACATCCAAACGACTGGAACTGGTGAACATAGTAACTAAACAACATGCCTCACACACGAAGAATAAAAGCTTTCATTGTCTTCTCTCGATCGTTTCCTGTTATAAAAGTGTACTGTTGATCAGCGTGCAAACATTTGGTCTGTGGCGGCCGCTTCTTTCTTGCTTTGCCATCGTCAGAGAACAGACGGCAGCACTTAAATGTGCCTTTCGAATGAAGCTTAAAGATCGCCTGTTAAGCAGTATGTAGCGATAATTCATTCCAGTCCGGAACAATGCCATAAATCAAGAGCGCGAGCTTTGCGGTGTCAAGTAATAAAATTGGATTGCATTCTGCAGCAAGTTCAAAATTAGCTTTACTGCGGTAAATCTAAAAGCGCCGTGACAATTCCTCTGATCCTAAAGCAACTTACACTTGACCATGTGGATATGTTTTCGAAGTCTGAGGATGACCGCCGCTTCACATTTTTTGCGAGCCGCCGAACGCTTTTGCATTTGTTTCGCAATGCCCAACTAGAGCAGACAAATTTCACACTTTGCCGCCCCTCCCCTGTGTCCTTTAATTGGAATCTCCCAGATTCTGGGAGACACGTGACCAGCCTGAGCCAGGGTCTCTCTCTCTCGCTCCAGGGGGCGGGAAGAAGAGAGACCCTGGGAACGAGGTTGTGAAGTGAGCCGCTTTGAAGCCATGGGGTGCAATCAACCTCATTTTCAGGGAAAAGCCCTGTGAAAGAGGTCCTGGGCCAAAGTTGTCAGCAAACAGAGCGTTAGAAGAGATCATCATTCAGATAACAGGGAACAAAGATTAATGGTGTGGGAAAATTGAGATGTACTGAACTTTGGGGGTGGACACAAGAGAGCAGTTCCCCCCCCCCCCTCGCTTGCCTGCAACATGTGGTCGTGACTGCAATGAACACTCTGTTACATTCCACCCCAAACAATTTTCATCTGCCAATAAAATAACTGCTAAGGGGGTCCCCAAGCAAGCACTCTCCCCTGTGTAGTTTTTATTCTCTCCCCACTCCCCAGGTTTCGCGCGCCACAAGAAGCATACTTGCGAATTTTGCGAAAAATCTTAACGAAGTTAAAGGGAAGGTTTCACGGTTTGGCACATGTGCAAGCTATGACGTAATCCATTTAATTTCATTGTTTAGACCAATCGGAAGCGAGTAGATAACTCCGGCGGGAAATTTGCCCGTGAAAATGTTGCGGTCAGTCAGCTGATTGAATGGATGATTATGCATACCCATGTTCGCCATGAAAGCCACCAGAGCGTAGAATAAATCCTTCGGGTCAAAGGTTTTATTTAGTGTTGACTTTGTCGGTGTTATTCGTTGAAATTTACTGTAAATTTTGGTCATCATTCGCTTTGTTTGGACTAATTATTGAAGTAAATGCGAGTGGTTCTTTAACCGATAAAATTGGTAAGAAAGCGATTTAAAGCATTATAATCTGTGCACATGCGCCGAACCGTGAAACCATCCCTTTAAGCCCATGTGTAATGAAAAGTGGGTATGTTTACCTTTCTTCTCTACGAGTGATTCAAAATCGAAAAAAATACATTTAATAAAAATATCAAGTGGATGATGGAATACTATGTATTTATTGACTAAGTGGGAGGGCCGGATGGGAAAATATTTGGCTCAAGGTCATGGCGTACAGATCGAGCGCAACGAGGTCTGTGCTCCATGACCGAGGGCCAAATATTTTCCCATCTGGTCGGACCTAACTTAGTCAATAAGTATTTTATCATATGACCATTTGAAGAGAAAATTACTTGAAATTTCAACGCGTGAGGTTGTCCGCTTTTGTAGGAGGGCCGTACGGCTTTTTCCGGCTCCACTCGCGCAAATGCATTCCTTAATGGTTTTGCAATTAGAAAAGGCTCGCAGGGCTGTACGGGTCATAATCATAAAAAATTATGATAAATCCAAGTATGTGTTAAAATTCAACACCCTTTTGAAACCTTGCTTGGTAAAGGGATGGGTCCCTTACTGGGGAAAATAAATGGAAATTGGATATCAAAACAAAATGGAGATAAGGGCTAAAAAAATTTGGTCAATATCTGAATATTTCATATTTATGCTTGACAGCGCGTAGTCCCTCTTAGGGGTACTCCAGCGGGTAGACAGCGGGTAGACAGTAGTGGTATCGGCTAGTTTCATACCATTTTTCACACCTTGAACAATAGAAAACAATGGGAACAAAGGATCTTTTGTTTAGAGAACAATAAGCTAATTAATCGGTCTATTGTTTAAAGAACAATGGGCCTATTGTGTCTAACCCTAGATGTATTGTGTCTAACCCTAGGTCTATTGTGTCTAACCCTAAGTCATTAGCATATTAACCCTAAGAATTACAACTGCGCATGACCTAATAACCCTAACCCTATTAGCATATTAACCCTAAGAATTACAACTGCGCATGACCTAATAACCCTAACCCTATTAGCATATTAACCCTAAGAATTACAACTGCGCATGACCTAATAACCCTAACCCTATTAGCATATTAACCCTAAGAATTACAACTGCGCATGTCCTAATAACCCTAACCCTATTAGCATATTAACCCTTAGAATTACAACTGCGCATGTCCTAATAACCCTAACCCTATTAGCATATTAATCCTAAGGATTTCATCTGGGCATGTCCTAATAACCCTAATTCAAAATAGCGGATCTCATTGTTTATTCAAAATGGCGAAACTGTGTAAAATATTCAAAATGATGGATCTCATTAAATATTCAAAATGGCGAAACTGAATAAAATATTCAAAATGGCGGATCTCAAGATTTATTCAACAATATCAGGGGGGCCCATCCAGTCAAGGCGGGCCCCGCCAGTGTAGAAAACAAACGACCGAAGTCATGTTTTTTTTTTTTTTTGGGCGGTCCGAATGGGTGGAGTGCAATGCCCATTGGCCTTACACACACACTGAATACATGAGCACATACACCACATACACAGCAAAATACAAAACAGACAAAAACAAACGTTACATGCCATAGGGAGGGTGCACAAGCACGTCAAAACTCACCGGGGGAACGAACCCCGCCTCCCCTTGAGGCCGCCCAGTGCAATGCGACCTAGTGGAAAAATTCAAAAAACAGACAAAAGACAGACAAAAAACGGGTAAGGGTAAACCGCAGAGTACAGCCAGCAAAGGCGACCCCTCTGGAAAACCCAACCCGACAGGAAACATCATGGTGCAGGCACCACAGTCACGTGGGGATCCCAGCGGATGAACCTTCTCGCGATGACATCTTCGACCGTCGAGGCCTGCCAAGGCGTGAGGACAGAACCCTTCCGACAGTCAGCAAGGCCTTTAAAGGACGAAAGGTACTTAGCGTCAGCTTTCGTCAGCGGCACCCCGCGGAACCATCCCCAGACGGCAGGAGGGTACCTAGCGCCCGGTGGGATGTCGATGACTAATGAAGCCACGACGGAGCCATCTGAAGACACATTAGATGAGACAGGGGTGTCACCAGAAGATGGGGTGCACTGGGACTCAGACTCCTGAGAAGCAGAAACACCCCGAGATACAGGGACCTCAGGGACAGAGGAAACAGTAGGGGGGGAGGCCTCAAGGGGCACAGAGGTGGAGGTTGGCTCCTGTGAGGTAACAACAACCCCGGACTTACGCTTCATGGAACGGATCTCCTCCCATTGAAGCTTGTCCTCCCAGACCTCACGATGGGAATGGGGGAGGCGAGCGTCCTCCCTCTCCGGAGAGAGGGCCATCGACTCGGGGGAAATTGAACCCTGACTAAGAGCGGGAGCACTGTGTTGCTCTCCCGCAGCCCGGTCTTCCCTGATCCCCGGGGGAAAGGGGGGCCGGACCTTTTTACAGCTATGAGGGGGGAGGGGACCGAGATCAGCATGGCAGATCACGGCCAGGTCCCCAGACAAAACAGAGCCCTCACTCTCGGAGTCCATCTCGACAGGATCAGAGGTCTCAGCAACCACGTGCGGCGGATCAGCAGTCACAGAGACAGACTGGGCGGCCGGAGCGGAGGCAGGACCAGTAGAAGTGGGCCCGGCAGGAGCTTTCGGACCCGAAGGCACCGCCGAAGCGGCACCCCAGGCCCTCCTGCACTGCTGAGCGACGTGGCCGGGCTGGTGAGAGCGACGGCATTTCCCGTGGTCAGGGCACTGTTTGACACGGTGGCCAGGCTTCCTACAGATCGGGCAGACCGAGGGCTGGCCAGGGTACCACACGCGGCAGTCAAAGCCCATCACGCGAAGGGTAGATGGAATGTCCTTCGTGATGGACATCGAGATCCTCCGGGTACCGGTGGAGATCCGGGGGAACTTGTTGTGGGGCACCTGGACCACCTTGCGGACTTGCCCATAAGGGGCCAACAACTCCCTCACGGAAGCGTCGGACACCTCGCTAGGACAGTCACGCATGTAGACCAGGCACGAATGAGCGTCCGCAGACTGAACTGGAAGGGAGGCACCATTGTACTGGAGACCACCATCCAACATCGCAGAGGCAGAATCCACACTCTCGAAAGTAACGCGGACCTTCCCCTGTAGTACTTACCCTTTTTGATCCTTGTGCGTTGCCGCTTGGCGATTTTCAGGCATAGCTCGGCTCTCACGAGCCCATAGCACTTGCCCTTCTGACTCTTGCCGCCTTCTGATCTATAGGTCACCGTCGTCAGTCGGTCCTTGCGGGCTGTGCTTGTCGGCACCGACCTTTAGGTTTTTTGCTTTTTTCACCATGTCCATATATAAGACCACTGGCGTCGACGAGCTTGGCAAGGGCAAGGGCAAGTCCGCAAGGTGGTCCAGGTGCCCCACAACAAGTTCCTCTAGATTTCCACCGGTACCCGTCCATCACGAATGACATTCCATCTACCCTTCGCGTGATGGACTTTGACTGCCGCGTGTGGTACCCTGGCCAGCCCTCGGTCTGCCCGATCTGTAGGAAGCATGGCCACCGTGTCAAACAGTGCCCTGACCACGGGAAATGCTGTCGCTGTCACCAGCCTGGCCACGTCCCTCGGCAGTGCAGGAGGGCCTGGGGTGCCACTTCGGCGGTGCCTTCGGGTCCGAAAGCTCCTGCCGGGCCCACTTCTACTGGTCCTGCCTCCTCTCCGGCCGCCCAGTCTGTCGCTTTGACTGCTGATTCGCCGCACGTGGTTGCTGAGACCTCTGATCCTGTCGAGATGGACTCCGAGAGTGAGGGCTCTGTTTTGTCTGGGGACCTGGCCGTGATCTGCCATGCTGATCTCGGTCCCCTCCCCCCTCATAGCTGTAAAAAGGTCCGGCCCCCCTTTCCCCCGGGGATCAGGGAAGACCGGGCTGCGGGAGAGCAACACAGTGCTCCCGCTCCTAGTCAGGGTTCAATTTCCCCCGAGTCGATGGCCCTCTCTCCGGAGGGAAGGACGCTCGCCTCCCCCATTCCCATCGTGAGGTCTGGGAGGACAAGCTTCGATGGGAGGAGATCCGTTCCATGAAGCGTAAGTCTGGGGTTGTTGTTTTCTCACAGGAGCCATCCTCCACCTCTGTGCCCCTTGAGGCCTCCCCCCTACTGTTTCCTCTGTCCCTGAGGTCCTTGTATCTCGGGGTGTTTCTGCTTCTCAGGAGTCTGAGTCCCAGTGCACCCGTCTTCTGGTGACACTCCTGTCCCATCTAATGTGTCTTCGGATGGCTCCGTCGTGGCTTCATTGGTCATCGACATCCAACCGGGCATTAGGTACCCTCCTGCCATCTGGGGATGGTTCCGCGGGGTGCCGCTGACGAAGGCTGACGCTAAGTACCTTTCATCCTTTAAAGGCCTTGCTGACTGTCGGAAGGGTTCTGTCCTCACGCCTTGGCAGGCCTCGACGGTCGAAGATCTCATCGCGAGAGGGTTCATCCGCTGGGATCCCCACGTGACTGTGGTGCCTGCACCATGATGTTTCCTGTTGGGTTGGGTTTTCCAGAGCGGTCGCCTTTGCTGGCTGTACTCTGCGGTTTACCCTTACCCATTTTTTGCCTGTTTTTGTCTGTCTTTTGTCTGTTTTTTTAATTTTTCCACTAGGTCGCATTGCACTGGGCGGCCTCAAGGGGAGGCGGGGTTCGTTCCCCCGGTGAGTTTTGACGTGCTTGTGCATCCTCCCTATGGCATGTAACGTTTGTTTTTGTCTGTTTTGTATTTTGCTGTGAAAATGGTGTATGTGCTCGTGTATTCAGTGTGTGTGTAAGGCCAATGGGCATTGCACTCCGCCCATTCGGACCACCAAAAAAACAACAACAAAAAAAAACACGAGTTTGGTCGTTTGTTTTCATCGCTTCTCGGCGTTTTGGCAGAGTCAAGGTGCCTAGCGGTAGGGGTGATTTTTAATCATCCTTTTTTGGTCTTTTTTTCAGATGGCCCAAAATAAAGAGAAGAGCGAAGAGCCTAGAGAACAACAAACACAAGTACTGTTTACCGGTGACGATTCAAAACGTTCAGGATTGTCGAAAAGTCAATCTACACCTGAGATGTTTGCACCTGAAGAATCCAGTGTACCCATACCTGTCCCACTGCAGTGCCTGCAAGACAACGGTGTTAAATTTCAGAAAGTTCCACTGAATACGTGGCAAGGCGACGGACTCTACACCCGTTTGGCCAAACAGTTCTCGGTGAATTTTAAAGTGGATACCATATGCACGAGCTTGGATATCATCAAAGCGTTCGACAAGGCCAGTGTTGATATTGATGATATCGCATCTATCCAATTTCGTAATTCCGACCGTACGTGGACTGTTTCATTCTACACTTTAGTTACTAAAAAGAAGCAATGGACATTCCTTTGCTCCGAATTGGTGGATGTGAAGTTTTCATCGGGGATAACAAAACAGCTCTAGTTAAAATTTATGAAGCACCGCAAGAAATGCCCGATACAGTTATTATCGGTAGAATTTCGGCTTATGGCCGAGTCCTATCCTTTCGACGTGACAAGCTCAGTTCGGGTATATTTAACGGTGTTCGAACGGCGAAGATGGGGCTGAAATACGAGGTTCCGTCCTCGCTACGCGTGGCTGGCGAGATGCTAAAAACCTATTATTCTTCTCAGCCGAAAACATGCCGCCGCTGCGGAGAGGAAGGACATATTGCAAACACATGTCGCGGAACCCGCTGTTATAACTGCGAAACTTCGGGACACACGTATGCAAACTGCCCGGAAAAAATCCTCTGTGGCATATGTTTGAGCTCAAAACACACCATACAAGATTGTCCATATTTACTCTACAGTGGAAATGTCGAGTCGGACAATAGCGTCCCAAGGGGCCCCACAGTGCCCACAACAGAGCATCAACAACAAGCCAAATCACAAAATAGGACGAAAGCGGAGCAGGAGCAGAAAAAGAACGGCAACGGGAAAAAGAACGTCAAGTGCGGGCGCAGAAAGAAAAGGAGAGAAACCAGCAAGCAGATGAGGAGCGAGCACGGGAGCGCGAACGTGAACGCGAACGTGAGCGCGAACGTGAATGCGAACGTGAGCGCGAACGCGAGCGGCAACGCGAGCACCAGCGCGAACGTGGCTTGCGACGAGAGGAGGAAATGGAGATTGAGCACACACAAGCTTTACGTCAACAAAGAAGGGAAATGGAGCACGATCGAGCTATACGCCAGCAAAATAAAGAACTGGAACATGAACGAGCGGAACGACAACAAGAACGAGAACTGCGAGAGGCACTAGGGACACGTAAGTACGGCCGTGAACGATCTTATGCATCTGTGGCCGCACGATCTGCGCCCCTAAGTGATAATTATCACGACCGATCGCAGGATTGAAGTCACGTGCGGCATTATACAAGTGACAATGAGGATGATGATTATGGGTGGGAGCTAGTCAAACACAAACGACGCTAAATGGCGCTTAAGATATCTACTATTAATTTAAGAGGCTTTGGCTCTTCTAGAAAAATTAATTTGATCCTCCATGAACTTAGCCGTTTAAATTGCGATTTATTTTTGCTGCAGGAGACACATGTCTCTTGTAAGAGCCGCGCTGATGTGATTACTCGCAAATGGAATGGGAATTGTTATTGGTCTTTTGGCACCGGCAAATTGGCCGGTGTCGCGATTTTTACTTCTCCAAATTTTTCCGGCTGAGTCACTCGATTTCTTTTTTATTCCGATGGTAGAATTTTAAGCGCTTTAGTGTCCTTTGGCCCCAATCAATTTAATGTTATTAACATTTATGCTCCAAACATCGTTACTGCTCGTAAAGCCTTTTTCCAAAATATTCATTCTTTAATCCTCGGTGGTGATTTTAATTGCATGGATAATCAGATCGATCGTCTTAATTCAAAATCGGATTTCGGTACTGATAAAAAATGTCTCCTTGCTCTGAAGTCGGATTTTGACTTAATTGATATTTGGCGTAAAAGGAATCCGCGGGCGAAATCATTTACCTGGGCAAACAAAGCGTATACGCAGGCTTCTCGCCTGGATCGCTTTTTCATCTCGCGTGCTCTTGTTCAACATGTCCATTTAAATGATGTCGCGCCGTGTGGATTTTCTGATCATGATTTTGTTAGCTTACATTTCGTTTTAGATAATTTTTCTTCGGCGCGAAACGGTGTTTGGAAATTTAACTCAAACCTATTCTCCGATCCCGAATTTATGCAGATGATGACCTGTGTTATGACATCGCATAAACTCGTGATCGATAACTTTAGTACCATGGGGACTTGGTGGGATGATCTGAAAGGTGTTATTCGCCAGAACTGCATTAACTACTCCACTTGCAAACGTAAACAAACCAACGCTGATTGTACTTCTTTGACCAAACGATTAATTCTCGCTAAGCAGGCCGTCCATTCTGGCGACCTAAGCACGGCGGCTCGAGTGCGTGATTTAGATAGCGCTCTTTCTTCTCTGATTTCTAAAGAATCTGAGGGGGCAAAAATCCGCTCGCGTGCCAAATGGCTAGAAGAGGGTGAAAGACCCACGCGCTACTTTTTTCGTCTCAAGACTAAGAGAGCTGCTGGCAATTCTTTTGAATGTCTTTTGGATGACAACGGTGTCGAAAAAACTTCGCAAGCCGATTTGGAGGCAATTTTGGTCGCATTTTATACGTCCTTGTTTTCCAAAGACACTCTTGATTTGCAAATTCAAGCTGAATTGATCGACGATCTTGAACTATCTTTAAATGAATTTGAACGCGCCTCTTGCGAGGGTTTGTTTACCAAGGAGGAGCTCTGGGAATCACTTAAAGGTCTTCAAACCGGTAAGTCACCTGCATCAGATGGTCTTACGCCTGCGTTTTATTTGGCCTTCTGGGACATTTTAGGAGATCTGTTATTATCCGTTCTGAATGAATGCTCCCTCAATGGCACGCTTACTGCGAGCCAACACGAGGGCCTCTTACGACTTACTTACAAGAAAGACGATAAGCGATTACGAAAAAATTGGCGCCCAATATCTTTATTAAACGCCGACTATAAAGTAGCTTCTAAGATTATTACCAATCGTCTGAAGCGAATCATGGGCTCTATCGTCCATCGCGATCAGATGTGCGGTGTGCTCGGCCGATCTATCTTCACTAATCTGCAGCTCGTTCGTGATGTTCTTGACATGGTAGATAAGACTAATGAACCCGGCATTTTGGTCACGCTGGACCAAGAAAAAGCCTTTGACAGAGTTGATTATGATCATGCGCGTTCTAGACAAGTTTGGTTTTGGCCCTACCTTTTGTCATTGGGTCGGTACTTTTGATAATGTTTTTTCTCGTATCATCGTTAACGGTCGTCTTTCTTGTCCCGTTTTTTCTAGGGCGGGGGGTGCGACAGGGCTGTCCTCTCTCACCCCTCCTCTATGTTTTGATCTCTGAAGTTCTTTCTACCCAGATACGTAAGTGTAATGAAATTGAAGGCTTCCTGCTTCCTGGAGCCGGGGGCCTTCAATTTAAGATCTCCCAGTATGCTGATGACTCAACTAATTTTCTTAAGTCTGAAAGATCTCTTTGTCACCTTTTGCAAATTGTTCATAAGTATGAATTAGGGTCGGGCGCTAAGCTCAACACCTCTAAGTCCGAAGCTATGTGGCTTGGGAGGTGGCGGGCAAACAGCGCTTCGCCCTTTGGCCTGAAATGGGTCACTAAAATGAGAATTCTCGGTGTGTTTTTTTCAAATGGCCTCGTCTCTGTGGATAACGAGAATTGGCGCGACAAGTTGGACAAACTGAAATTCGTAGTCAACCTTTGGAGCCAAAGAGATCTCTCCTTTGTGGGTAGGGCTATGATATTGAATGTCCTTGGCGCAAGCCGCTTTTGGCATGTAGCTAAAATACTGCCTCCCCCGGCTTGGGTCATTGACAGGTTTAACTCTATTACCTGGCCCTTCCTTTGGAAAGGGAAAATGGAATGCGTGAGCCGTGGGCGGTGTGGCGCCCCAACCGTGCGTGGGGGGCTCAACGTCGTTGACTTCGGTACTAAATGTGCCAGCTTGCGCATTTCCTGTCTTAAATTGCTCCGCAATAATTTCGGCTGTGAAAAATGGCACTTTGTTGCTGGTTATTTTTTAGGTAATCGACTCCACCGCTTAGACAGCCGCTTTAATTTTTATTCGAGTCTGGGCCCGGTATCTTTTGAGCCTTCCCGCTTTTACAAGAAAATTTTGTCATTGCTCTCAGGCTTGCACGAGAAACATGGTTCCCTCCCTGACGACTTTTCCTGTAAAGGTGTTTACTCTTTTATGATTTCCCATCTTAGTGTTGCGCCGAAATCTGCTGGTTTTTGGGAGTCCGATCTTGGTCGTCCCATTAACTGGTGGAAATCGGTGTGGCGCAAGTCCTGTTTCAAGGCAATAGAAAATAAGAAAAATGACCTCCTCTGGCAGATAATCCATCGCGTGATTAGGGTGCGCTTTAATTTGAAAAAGTGGGGGTACATTCAGGGGGACAAGTGCGCGGTGTTCTCTCAAATTGAGACCATCGAGCACTGTTTCCTGAGGTGCCCCCGGGTCTCTGCTGTCTGGGATTATTTCACTCCTTTTTTAACTCGCTTGTCAGCTCGCACTTTCTTTGTCTCTCCCTCTGCTGTTTTTTACCCCGCTATCAAATAGGACTTACCCTGCACTTTATCGATATCTAGTCGCTACAATTATCTATTGCATTTGGATCGCTCGAAATCTAGCCACCTTTCGGAATTCTTGTTTATCTCCGCCAAAAATTATTAGTTCGATTATTCGCGATGTTTCTCTTCGAATTCGGTGTGACAAACTAGATAGAGTGCTAACCTGTGATCAGGCGGTTCTAAACAAAGGTCGCCTGATAGATAGCACGTACATATTTCTTTCATGAGGCATTTCCAACAATAATTGTTTTCTAGTCTTAAGATACGAAAAAAAAATCCACCTAAACAATATTCTATGAGAAAGCCATCATGTGACCTGCAATTGTAGGCAGGGTTTGAGTCATAATTTACATTAAACGACTAAAAACTCGAGAAGGTTGAAACCGCTTAAGCTGATGTTAAAAATAGTTTGTAATAACTGACAATGCACGCAATAACTGCTGTAAGATGAGTATCCTAGCCTATATTAAAAATCAAAGTCAATTACCCTGAGATGAATTTGACTGACTTGGGGATTCGAGGGCATTCTGGTCATTGAGGTTGAAAGCTCAATAGGTGACTCACCAACCTCTGATGGTGGTAGTTCTTCATTTTGTTGTTCAACGACGTGAACCTTATATCTTCTCAAACTCCTGTTAGGAATAGGCTTCGACGGTAAAGGGGAATACTGAAAATACCTTCGCCTTTCAGCCATCTTAGCAACACCAAAACGTTAGCGTCAGCGTTTTAAAAATCAATGGTTTGAACAAATGGGTAAACTCAAATTAAATCTACAGAACCAATCTTACTACTTAATAAATAACTGGAGCAGTTCAGCAAATCAGGAAAAGGCTTATATTTAATGTCAAATCAAATGTCAATACAGCTGTCAAAAATCTGCCATTACGTCAAAATCATCTAATCAAATCGAGGATCTTGGTATCAGTTCCACCCACACGGATTTGGGTTGAAATGCATCTCTTCATCCCATCCTTAGATCTGAAGGCGGGGTCATCCATTTTCATAGCGCCGTCTTTGCACCAGTTTGTGTTTTAACTATCTGAAAGAAAAAATGGACAGAACAAAAAGAGGAGGAGGAGTAAAGAGGGACTACCTGAATATGGTGTCTGGAGGAGGTAAGTAATTATTATTTTTTTTCTCTCTCTCTTGGTTATCATTCTCCATTCATTGAACTACTAAAACAAATTCTGACCATGCAGTGAGAATTAAGCTTAGATAAGCTTAAGTTTACTACAACTGGGTGTTTTTGGAAAACTGAAAACAATTAAAACCACCATGTACATAAATCTATACATGTATATTTTTTCTTTCAAGATAACACAGACAAAAAGGTGGCAGACCTGTTTTTCCCTAGCGATAAAAAGACAATGGGAATCTACCAAAATGAGCTTCACTTACTAGCACAAGAGGACAAGCAGTCTGTGGTTGAATTGGATTATCACAAAACGTATCTCTTTCATTGGGACGATAAAACAATCTACCAATGCCATACTTCGGCAATTACAGGTAAATGCTGTAATTAAGAATCATAACATGGTTTCTCACATGGACATCCACCGTAAAAAAAACGTATGTGCAAAAGATGGAGCGCCTTTGCAAGGCGTCAGGGTTTGTCGTATAACAGCATATAGGAAATAACAATACATCCATCAAATCTTTTTAAAGAAGAAAAAGATAAATCAAAATCACTTTCATTTAAATCAACTATATTGTTGATGGAATATGATTTTGTAAGAGTTTAATGTGGTAAGGAAATAAGAAGGATCGATGCACTTTTTTCTTTGGTGCATGGTCGACTCACTCCCGTACAATTATGATTTAAGGTTCAGGTGGTCAATGTTCAAACCCGCAAACTTGCGTTTTATCTCGACGTTTACGATAACTAAAGTTGCCTGATATGAAAGTGGTGCAGTGGAATCACAAATTACGTTTTCATTTTTATTTCGTTAATGCGCATGCGCGAAACGAGATATAGGTGTCATGTACATAAAAAGGGACAAAAGTTGTTAACTTTTGTCCGGGGGGAGGGGGGGGGGGGTAGTTCTTTAAAAAGCTATATTATGGCATTGAGGATATAATTGGTTAAACTGGTTAGGATTTCAAGAAGGGCGTCACATACGGCCACCAAAATTTTTGGGGAGCTTCCCCGGACCTATTGTTAATTTCCCTAGGGTATTGGGATGTCATGTCATGTCATGTTTTTAAGTGGATGTGTCCGAGACGGCTTAATTGATCTTCAAAGGTTTAAGAAATTTGTTTTTTTCTTGTCAATCATTTTTCGTAAAGCCATTAGACCTCGTTTAGAAGGGTAAAAAAGGACAAATGTATGTTCTTGGGAAACGCAGTTTTAGAAATTCACGGTGTATTTTTATAATGGAGACGTTTTGAGGAAGTTAAATGGCACGGGAAAGCTTGTGTTTTCATATGAGCGATAATATAATAAATTGAGGAATAATCAATTAAGGAAAATAACGAAATATAATATCCAATTTATTCAACACTTTTGAGAGATTTGACAGATTGTAAAGTATAAATAGGTGATGTCATGTTTAATTCTCGCGGAGATTGCAGAGTGAATTTTTGTGTTTAGTTAAACATACGTATTGGATTCCTTTAGCAGTAAAATTTTGTTCCTAAAGATTATTTTTTGTGTGTTGATAGTTTGTCGAGATTTTTGAGGAAAACAGTAATTAGTCATTTCAATTTTGAATGGGTATTAAATGTCGAGGTGTCATGATTATGCAATAGTATGCAAGAGAGGTGAGATTTTGCCGACTAAGCTAATGAAGTATCAATCTTTCGGTTTGATTATGCAAGAGTATGGATTTGGCTTTTGTTCTATTTTGGCGGGAATACTGAATCATTGCCATTACGGTTTGATTATTCAATAGTATGCAAAAGACGTAATAATTTTGCTGATTTATTAAACAAAAGTTTATCAAGCAAGCATTTTAAGAAGCATTTTATAAGCGATTTCAGCGTTTTGATTTTTTCAAAAGAGATATTGGCACTATTTGGGAGGTAATTGAAAACATAAGCTTACCACAATATTGCGTTACGTGTTAGCATTTCTTATTCACGATTTGGCTGTGGCGTAATACAATCAAGTTGAAGTTTCCCCTCAGTCAAATAAAGACTATTTTGAACAAATACGCTACACTAACATGAAAATTATTTATAGTCACACTCAAGACTCTTTTGTTACTCACGACTTTTATTGATTTGCTGGCTCCTAAAAGGGCTCTTGCCCTTACGCCGGCTATAATAAACACAAACAACAAGTCGCATTACTTCCGTCTAAAAACTAATACCACACTACATTCACCTACATGTATTCATAGAAATATACATATATTTGCCTCAATCAAACAGTGGGCTGGCATAAACGAAGCAGTCGCTAGACTGTCAAAAATGCCAACGAAGGTTTTAGGGAGCTCCACGCAGCTATTAAGCGTAGTGAATACAGGCTAAAATTACAGCCTTTACTGAGACAAACTTACGATACGACCAAAAACAGATCGCTGGATTCACCCCTCTCATAAAATAGAAGTCTGTATACGGGTGAACATTTCAAGTTCGTTTACCAACAGGTTGCAACTGAACTGACTGAAAATTCTAAAAATTGACAGGAATCTTCTGCGACACCTTTCAACAACCTTGACGGGCTTTTTTTAATTTCGTTCCTATTACAAAGTCATCGTCTCTTTCGTAGAAAAATACGCAAACATTGGGAACATCAAACTTTAAGAGGGTATAAAGGAAAAGTAACACACATCTGAACAGCGCCACCATTTTGGACGGCAATCTATCCGTTTCGATGTTAATCGCGTAACTCTTTTCGGTCCCCCCCCCCCCCCCGAAAATAACCTTCAGGCTGATTAGGGTATTACATTTCACAATTCCAAACCTGATAAACTTAGAAATTACAACAAAAAACTAAACTTAGTTTGCATAAATATATAGCGTTTTCCGATTAAGCGGAAATAACGCGAAAACGGGAGGATTTTTTCCGGATATATAATTGATACTATCCATTAGATTATTACAATGGAATTCAATAGGCCATTTCCGAGTTGCTTTTAGCCTCTCTATCAAAGCGAGGCTAGGTGCGAGACCTTTCATATGAAAATGAGTTTTCATTCACATGCAAATAAGTTTTATTTGCATGTGAATGAAAACTCATTTTCATATGAAAGGTTTCGCACCTAGCCTCGCTTTGATAGAGAGGCTAAAGGCAACCCGGAAATGGCCCATTCATTCTATAGGTTTCAGAACATTCACTGAAGCGTGATGCTTGAAGTTGTTTCTCGCGGTGAATTTGCCTGTAAAGTGCTATAAACCTGGCGCAGCTTTTTCTCGACAGCTACAGTGAGCTTACTTTACCATTTTGTAAACAAGGCCAAACACACGACAAATTAATCTAGCACTGCTAAATGAGGGTGCTAATGAGGGTGCTAATGGTGGTACCCAATTGTCAGTTAACTACTATTTTTTCGGCCAATTGTCAGTTAACAAGAGGCTACACTGGTAGTCTATACTCATGCGCTTGTATAAGAAAGTTGATCTTATCAAGTGATTTAGTTTGACAAGTAGGAAATTACGTATATCAGTAAGGCTTTTAAATTTGCAAAGTTAAGATAAGGTTACTTTACAGGCCATGTGAATGACCAGAGGGACTTTGTGATTAAATCATTCTTACTTGAGAATTGTCATGGACTTCTTGTGCCAAACAGAGGCGTTCGCGACAACACACCCCTTCCCTCTCAACGAATTTTGCATGACCCAAGTCTTGTTTTGTTTACATAACACCAGATATCATTTATTACGACTTAATTTACGACTGAATTTGAACATGTTTTATAAGCATTTCTCCAAAGCTAGCGAGAACACAAAGAAAAAGTAAATCACAGAATTGATATCAACATAAATTCCCATCGAAAAATGAAATTTCTTTACCGGTAAAGTCCAAATGCCAGTGGGGTTGACTCGGCTATTTAAAAGCAGAAAAAACCTCCACCAATAGTGAATAGTGTGAGTTATAAGGAAACTACACCAATGCTATTGATTCAATTAAAGGAGCCAATGAGAAAACGGAACATTCGATCCTTCCCAAGAGTACGAGAGCGGCAAACATTTCATGGACAACGGAATTATTTCATATTATCCCGCGAGACATTTACTTGTGGGAGCAACTGATGAGGTTCACCTAAAATCCGAAACTCGAGTCTTGCTTAAGAAAAACGTAAGAATTCACTAGCATCCGTGAGATTTTCAAAACAGATCACTATATCTGTACAAGCGATGTCGGGATGCAATAACACCATGATGAAACAACGGAGGTTCTTCAAGCTCCAGGAAACACTACTCAAAAACAGCATAAAACAAGGAGCTACACCATAACTGCAAGAGGTCATGATTCCAATAGAGACACGGCAGCTTCAGACTTTGAGCTTAGATGCTCACATCCGTGATAAAGATCCACTTTCTCGCAAGTCTTGCACACCACAGACTTAGACACTAAATCAAGGGCTGAGAGATTGATTGATCCCAGCATATTCATAAGAAAAGCTGCGGCCGATCACTACCTATCTTGCAAAAAAAGTTAGTTAGAGAAACAATAATTCTATAAATGGCTACACAGCATAAAAACTATCGTTGTTTAAGAGATTTATATCCCAAAGATCATCAAAGGGTCATACAATACATATCGAGCATGCTAAACTGAGACAAAAATCATAATTTCTCACCTGTCAAGATAGCTTCCAAAACCGTAATAAGGATCGTTAAGATGTCTGTTTGATACAGGATCGTACACAGAGAGTATGGGAAGGAAAAAATCGAAACTCACCGATGCTTGTGTCCAATGAAATACGGTGTGTCAACTTACTTTGGAGTCTGCTTAATACAGGTTTTACTGTAATCAGAAATCTTACTCATTTAATCTAACACTGAAAAGGGCTCGTGTGGTCAACCCCGGAGTCAACCCGCGTTTGCGTGCTGGACAAAATTCTAAACAAAAAGAGGAAACAAAATACACAGCATGTATCTCACTTGTCGCATTTCCTATTAGAAAAGGTAGCTCCATTTCCAACTGAGCCTTTGTAACAGCTTTCCCGTCAATCTTCTCTAATCGGAACAACTTTAAATCAAACGCACCGAGTCCAAACTTTCCGCTTATTGTTCGATCAAATGTTTACAAGCTATGTCCATTGAATTGTGCTTTGTCATGTCAAACAGTATGCGACCTATGTGTCGTTCGAATGGCGATCCTTTGTCATCATCTCGACAAAAACTCAGAATAACTTTGACCGTGCCACTCGACGCCATCATGGAGATCAAGGTCAACGCTCTACGACCCTGGTACCTTTCGCATATAATGTCGGTTAATATGTCACCTGGTCACGCAGCGAGACAGGTAAATGTCGCAAAATAGCTTTGCTGTTAGGAAAAAACTATGTTGCTTTTATTAACAACAACAATCGTTAATTTAGTATAATTAATAGAATGTCACTTAACTGTTAACTTTTCATTTATCAGTTAACTACTATATTTTTGGGCAATTGTCAGTTAACTGTTAGCCCCATTAGCACCCTCCTAAATGCACTGGTATTCTGAATTTCACTTTTGCCGGAACGCAATTGGCATTAAAAAACAAAACGAAAAAAACTCACGAGATAATAATGCCTTTTGTCACAACATTTCACCCACGACTGAAAAACCTAAAACAAATACTGATGAAAAATGGAGTTTCGTTCAAAACCAACCATTCCTGAAAACTATTTACAAAACGCCGCCTATCATATCATACAAGACGTAAATCACTTAACGACATACTCATAACAGCCAAACTTTGAAAGCTAATATAAATGCATCGCAACCGCAGAACCACATAGCGGAGTCGGTGTAGGCCTGTCATGAAACTCATTTCGATCTAAGGGAAACTAAAAAAGTGACCGCCAGGAGTGGTGTCCTGTTTACCCGCTCCAGACCCAATATTTTCTATATAAGTGCGCCCATAGCAGACGTGACCGAAAAATGACCACGTGATCACCATTTTCCCACCATTTTTCACGTCAAAATATATAAAACAGCAGACTTGATACTTTAGCTAACTACAAAACTTTCCGTTTCATTATGCAAGAGTAGGAACAGCAAAATACCATAAATTTTGACTTTTGTTCTATTTTCGAATACTGCTGGAGAGTTGAAAAAGAAATGGCTGATGGCGCGATGTCTGCTAAACATAGCCCAAATTGTCCTGGCATGGGGGCAGGCAGCTCTAGAGAAAAGACATGTTGTTACAGTCTCCTTCCATTAGATTCAGCACATGTGAAGTTCAAGGTTTGAACCGAGCCTTACTTGAAAGAATATTAAAGATTCAGTCACCATTTGTTGTGTCAATTGATATTTTGATAATTAATATTAATACGTCACCTGCAGTAGCTTTATATCTAATAAAACACCACATACTAATTTATAGGACTGTTTTTATCAGATATAAAGTCACTGCACGTGACGTATTATCGATCACTTGATAGGTTTGTGGGCTTTTAATTGTTTTGAAATTGAAGGGCCGAGAGCATGTCCAGCCTATATGACTTTTTAGGTCTTTTTCTATTTTTTCTCGCTCAGAATAGCTCAGAATAGCCTCATTTTATCGTACAACGAATAATATCACAAGCCCTTGTCGAATTTGCACTAACCCTAAGGAATTTGACCAATTTACCTGAAAAAAGCAGAGTTCTGGCCCTCCAGCGCTTTGACGGTACATTCAGAGCGTAATTTCGAAGCCATTTGAAAGCAGTTTGGCCGTGAGAATACGCGACTGCAATACTTCTGACCAGTGCCAACAACTAAACGAAAATACCGTTATTTACGCACGCCTGGCTCGCTTATCTATCGTGAGCTCACTGCGGCAACACATCGCCTCTGTAGCGTGTGTGTAAGCCAACGTGTATGAGGCCCGTCCGGTGATTGAAAGACATCATTAAGTCCGGAAATCCTTGAGTCTCTAGCACTTCTCAAAGAAACGAGTCGTGTTTCTTGTCCTTCCTTGTGTCTGAAGCGCCATTTAGCGCTCGAGGTGAAAAACGGACCTTGGTCGGGAAGACGAGCCGGCGGGAAAGTCTGGAATCACTTCGGATCAGAAAAGGGGCAGCGTTGAGAGTTGTGGGCCATTTCCCATCCCGTGCCGTGGTCGAAATGCCCGATATCCGAAGTGCTTTGAGACTTATAGTATTTTGCAATAACTTTCGGGTGGGAACTCCATTTCGGTTTTGTTGTAGGATTTCCCGACATGCTTTGCGACAGTGGTAGATGGGTCCGCTGTGCGTGGTCGGGCACTTGAAATACAGCTTTGGGCAGCTCGAAGTGAGTTGTTGCTGGCCGGTGTGAAGACGTTTCGCATTTGGAGTCTTTAATGTAACATTAAATTCGATCTAAAAGGATTTTGAAATCGAGATACGCGTTTTGATGCGTATCAACCTTTTAATAATAAAACTTAGGCTGAAGTGAGCATGTGTTCGTCTGTGGTCTAGTGGTTTGGTCGGGGATTTGCGCTCGGACGGCTCCGGGTTCGAATCACGCTCGGCCTCATTTTTTTTTTTTTTTTCTTTCTTTCTTCGAACTGGACATTATGAAATCGTCAAAATTTCTAACGTTTAATTTTACAAAAATATCGAACCGTGTCAGTGCGAAAACAGAAGCTTACCGCAATATTGCGTTACAATAGGAGCCTTTGATTGATTGATTTTTTTTTTTTTGAATACGGTATTTCTCGAAAACAACGGAAAAAACAACGGAAAAAAATTCGGAACAATGTTTTGCAACTAATTTCTAGTTCACATGCCAAAATTGGACAAATCTGAGCAAGAAAAAATAAAAAAGGCCTAAAAAGTCATATAGGCTGGACATGCTCTCGACCCTTCAATTGCGGCAACCTATTGCATTTGATTTAGAAATTTTTCTTCTATTGTCAAATATCCCAACAGAAAATAGACAATGAATAACTGAAAATGCATTGTGCAAATTGACCCAACAACACATTTTCATCGTCAATTAGCTAGCAAGGCGGAAAAAGTCTTTCACTTTCACTTCACTAACATCAAAATTATTTACATTCACACTCGTGATTCTTTGTTACTCATAACTTTTATTGACTTGCACCAACACGAATTTTCAAACTTTCTCTAAATCTTCTCTATCCTGCCAAGAACCATATGCAGTTGACAACTGCGCCTCACATTTTCTACATAATGTCTGACTCTTCAACGCCATGTTTACCATATTCACTATCAAGATTCTTCTTTTTTAACCTCACGTTCTAACGCATTAACGAGATGGCTTTAAGTGCCCTTTGATCATAGCAAGAACAATGTTAGGACACTTGTAGATATTATTGCGTCCAATGCCATTACTTACTGGATGTAATAAAATTCTGCAAGCTTTTAATATTTTCAACATGGCCGAAACTAAACTGAATGGCGATTTAAGCTTTCAAATTATGCTTCAACAATGTAATTGAATATGCTTAGTTAACGTTATGTTAATACTTTTATTTCAGGCAAACCAAAGCCAACTGCAATTAGAAAAAAAAACAGAAAACAAAACAACAATAAAGAACGGCGGAGGTAAAGCTGTAATGTATTTATATACATTTGTATAAATGTGTTAATGATTAATCCCAGTGTGCCATAGTAATATGTTAACATAAACGACATTTTCACTACGCCTTTAACGTGTAATATCCTTTACTATAGTCTCAGGCACTCACGCTGAAACGTGTAATGATTGATCGATTAAGAAATTAGAAATCAAAGACAATGCAATTATTTAAGGAGCATAAATATAAATATTAATATAAAACTTTATTTAATTTCCCAATCAGGGTTTTTCACAATTCATTACATTATAAAGTGTGAGAAAAATAGATTTTTTGAAACAAGGTTGAAATGTATTTCTCTTCATGAGAATTCCATGCTAAAACAGTGATCTTAATGAGTTAAAAAATGGCACTCAAAATATCGTTTTACTCTGTATCGTTTGCAGTGTACGTTACTATTACTATTTTATTTGACTAATTCACTGGACGGACTGGTACAAAAAGTTTAAAAAATCTATTAAACTTAGCAATTAATTCAGTGGCTGAACAGTGTGCTTGGGGCATCACACATATGAATACTTGAAATCAGTATTTTTTTTCGAAAGTTAATTTAACACATACCTTTAATAATGAAGTTGCATAATCTGATTTAATTGCAGGAAAAACAAGCAAAAAAAGAAAGGAGCAGGCGGTGAAGAAAAACAAGGAAACCCTAAACAAAGAGCTTACAGAAGATGTTTTGAGCAAGGTACACTTAAAATTCGAACTTAATAATGTTGCATGCATCAAAATAATCACATAGTTTAAATATTGATGAAAATATTTTCAAATAAATAAATTCTTTATTTACTTATTTAAACATAAAAATTTAAAAATTATTTAAAAAATTAGTTTATAGATTTTCATTGAGAAACTGTTATCTTAGGATTGCAATTGATATTATTTGAAATTTACAATGTATATTGAACTATCAGGTGTTCGAGAATCAAGTCACATTCAGTGCTTCTTTCAAAACCTGATCATTAACCATTAATTATATTAATCTGACTGAATAGCTGCTGGGCAGTCCAGAGACAGATTGTGAAATCATCCAGGAATTGCCTCAATCCAGCTGAACTCAGGTTTGTTATTAGAAAGCTAATAAATACTTAAAATGCATTGATTGATGATACTGACCAAGATTAACCTATTAAAATAATTCCTTTAAAGTCTGTAAGGCACAGCTAATTAATTGAATAATATAGGTCAGTGCATTTAATTACAAATTGTACTGTTAATTGGCAATTCAAGAAATGGACTGAGCAGTACAATTCAGGGACAATTGGGTGAGTCAAATTTGACAAGTTGCCCAAGCCAATTTAAGCATTAGGACGATTTGAAATGCATCTCTTCATCCCATCCTTAGATCTGGGGGCGGGGTCATCCATTTTCATAGCGCCGTCTTCGCACCAGTTTGTGTTTTAACTATCTGAAAGAAAAAATGGACAGAACAAAAAGAGGAGGAGTAAAGAGGGACTACATGAATATGGAGTCTGGAGGAGGTAAGTAATTATTTTTTTTTTCTCTCTCTTGGTTATCATTCTCCATTCATTAAACTAAAACAAATTCTGACCATGCAGTGAGAATTAAGTTTAGATAAGCTTAAGTTTAATACAACTGGGTGTTTTTGGAAAACTGAAAACAAAACAACCATGTACATAAATCTATACATGTATATTTTTTTCTTTCAAGATAACACAGACAAAAAGGTGGCAGACCTGTTTTTCCCTAGCGATAAAAAGACGATGGGAATCTACCAAGATGAGCTTCACTTACTAACACAAGAGGACGGGCAGTCTGTGGTTGAATTGGATTATCACAAAACGTATCTCTTTCATTGGGATCATAAAACAATCTACCAATGCCATACTTCGGCAATTACAGGTAAATGCTGTAATTAAGAGTCATAAGATGGTTTCTCACACCGACATCCACCGTAAAAAATCGTTTGTGCAAAAGATGGAGCGCCTTTGTAAGGCATCAGGGTTTGTCCTATAACAGCATATAGGAAATAACAATACATCCATCAAATCTTTTTCAAGAAGAAAAAGATAAATCAAAATCACTTTCATTTAAATCAACTATATTGTTGATTGAATATCATTTGAAAGAGTTAACATGGTAAGGAAATAAGAAGGATCAATGCACTTTTTTCTTCGGTGCATGGTCGACTCACTCCCGCGCGATTATGATTTAAGGTTCAGGTGGTCACTGTTCAAACCTGCAAGCTAACGTTTTGTCTTGCCGTTTACGATAACTAAAGTCGCCTGACATGAAAGTGGTCCAGTGGAATAAAAACTTAAGTTTTTTTTCATTTTCATAGCAAGAACAATGTTAGAACACTTGCAGATATTATTGCGTCCAATGCCATTACGTACTGGATGTAATAAAATTCTGCAAGCTTTTAATATTTTCAACATGGCCGAAACTCTTCAACTTATTGGAGGAGAGACTAATAAGGCACTTGCCTTCTCTAAAGTGGGGTTAAACCTGTTAAATCCAGATGTATCCAACATGATAAGTCCATAGGCAATTTTGAAAGAAACTATATGAAACCAAATATCAAATTCTTACCAGCAGGCTTGAGGGGAACTGGATAATGAATAAATAGTTTATAGACCTGTAGATACCTAATTTACATTTTGATTTTAAGAGCATCCATGACAATTCAGAATCTTCTATTAATGGGTATAAGATTTTAAACAAATTTGTCGAGGATGTTTTACATTATAATTAATATTTTATCATTTTGTTTCTTTTAAAATTAACCAATTGAAAGGCATCTGCATCCATAATTATTACTGGAATGATCATACTGTCAGTAAAAAAAACTGACAGCATTGATTTTTGTAACTGACATCGGTGACATTATATCCAACAGGAAATTACTGAATTTTTGAATAAGAGTGTGGTCAAAGGGGTGTCGCAACCAGTAGCTTTTGCTGTTGATGCCAGCTCCTCATTGAAAGTACTTAGATCAAAGAGATCTGGGGATGTTACAGTTAGGACTCAAAGAGCACACAAAATTCCCCTGGGAGTCCTGGATCAATCTTTTAATGTGTGGCTCAACTATGGTAAGAGTATACAAATTGACAAACATGCATGTATTCGGACCGTCCTTATAACTGCGATATATTCAACAAATGGAAAATGGCGTGCATGTTTTAACTGCAATAACCTGATGCAAGCACTTGGATATTTGGAAGAATTTGAAAGTTTACATAAACCCAAGCTACATAGACTAAAGCAGGTGGGGGTTTACAAAAGTATTTCAAATTCTCTCAAACTCTCTTAAGTGTTTGCATCTGAGGCCCTTGTGCAAAATGGCATTTAATCCCAACCTGCAACCAGAGCACGGCTTGTATGACCAAAATGTTTTAAATCAGAATAAAGATACATATATAACTGATGTCACTGCATGATGTGACTTGATCAGCGTTTAATATTTAAAGTTTTGGATTTATGACTTCAAAGCATTCATTGACAAGCATTTTGACAAAAGGATACAGCTAGTGTGCAGTAACTATTATAAACATGTATTTCAATTGCCCGTGGATTGTCTGAAGATAAACCCCAAGAGGAGTTTAAAACTGAACTAACAGCTGTAGAAAGTGACACACAGGAGGAGAAACCAGAACTTATAGAAGAGGTCAAACTTTTTGAAGAAACTCTGCTGGTCAGGGTATCAGGTATGCATGCATACACATGTATGTCATAAATTATAATCTCAATGGAAAATAAAGTTTTGCTCAACATGAAATCTAAAAACATCTTTTGACCAAAAACGTGGTAAAATTGAATTGCCTGCTTTGATAACAAAAAATTGCTATGTACAGGTACAAAATAGTAATGACAACTTTGACTGTCATAGTGAGTAGTTTTAAAATAAAGTAGCCTTAGCTTGCAGTATGGAACATATGCATTTACATGTACCATAACTCAGGGTAGCTACAATGAAATACCAAAGTCTATGTATTTAATGAGCCACTTTAAAGTCAAGTACAATGTTCATTAATAATTTTTGTTGTTTTTATGTTACAGCGTACATTCAAGACCTGCTTAATGCTAATCATCCAATGGACGTGGCGGACAATAGTTCAGGGAACAAATATTTTGAGGTATGAAATGTAATGAAAAGTGGGTACGTTTACCTTTCTTCTCTATGTGTGATTCATAAATCGAAAAAAAAAAACATTTAATAAAAATATCAAGCGGATGATAGAATACTATGTACTTATTGACTAAGTGGGAGGGCCGGATGGGAAAATATTTGGCTTGAGGTCATGGCATACGGATCGAGCGCAGCGAGGTCCGTGCTCCATGACCGAGAGCCAAATATTTTCCCATCTGGTCCGACCTAACTTAGTCAATAAGTATTTTATCATATGACCAATTTGGAGACAAAATTACTTGAAATTTCAACGTGTGAGGCTGTCCGGTTTTGTAGTAGGGCCGTACAGCTTTTTCCGGCCCTGCTTGTGTAAATGCGCAGGGCCCTCATACAGGACATTCATCAATGGTTTTGCAATTAGAAAAGGCTTGCAGGGCTTGTATTTAATGTCAAATCAAATTCAATAAAACTGTCAAAAATCTGCCATTACGTCAAAGTCATCCAATCAAATTGAGGATCTTGGTATCAGGTCCACCCACATGGATTTAGGTTGTAATGCATCTCTACATGCCATCCTTAGATCTGAGCGCGGGGTCGTCCATTTCCATAGTGCCGTCTTCGCACCAGTTTGTGTTTTAACTATCTGAAAGAAAAAATGGACAGAACAAAAAGAGGAGGAGTAAAGAGGGACTACCTGAATATGGTGTCTGGAGGAGGTAAGTAATTTTTTTTTCTCTCTCTCTTGGTTATCATTCTGCAGTCACTGAACTAAATAAAGGGAATATTTGAACCAATTCAAATAGGATTTTTATGTCTTCAATCTGATCAGACTGTTGCGTGACATAGTATGTCACGTCGTTGGGGTCACGGGCCAGGGTCTGTGCAATTAAATTATTGTGCAATTAAATATGAAACAGAAAAATATATCCATATTAAAAATAGCAAATTGGATAAATTCAATAAGAAATGGGCGCTTATTTTACACACTTTATAAGTGAAATGTCTTCGTTCGTTAGTGTTAGTTTAGATGTTGTTTCACGGTAGTGTAATTTATTATATTGTAAATATTGTATTGTAAGCAGTGAATAACTAGTCATAGTGTTTGTAAGTAGTTGATTGTTGATTGAATAAATGTAATGTCAAGGGAAAAAAAAAAAAAATTAAATTATTGACCACCCTCTACTGACGCTGTGTATGCCACGGCACGCGTGCTCGGAATTTATCATTCGCTTGAATTGAGACCTCTGCCCTTTGAATTTAAGGTGAGCACCTTTGTTTATATATTTTTCTCCTTTGTTCATGTACAGTTCGACGCCCACGGTTCTCAGTTTAGGGCATTATTTTGTTAAGAGGCTAAAATGAGATTTAGAGGCGGGTTTTGACTCGCGGGTCGACAGTAATTTTGATTTGCACGGCAGAGCGTTTGTTTTCATGTTCGGTGTTGGGGGGCGAACTCGAGCGAACGGTTTCGAAGCTTCGAAAACACGACATTAGTACTATTTCCCAATTTTCTCCTGACATCCTTATTTTAGAGATCGGTACTAACGATCTTGTTTGGTCGGGCCTTGAAGTAGTGGCCTCTGATATTGAAAGTTTCGTTTTATTTCTGCTCAACCATTTTTCTGTACGCGTCATCTGTGTTTGCGATGTCATCCCTCGTGGTGAGACCTACGTTGGTTTTGAGTTTTTCAATGCCAAGGTGCCGGTTTTAAATCAGTGCGTTAGAGCTTTATTAGAGGACATGGACAATGTGTTTTGCTGGTATCATAAAGGTTTTTCCCTTCCCTCTCAGGCTCTAATTTTGAAGGAGGACAGTGTGCATTTGGACCCACGTGGTCAATACAATTTAAGCTTATATCGTAGCTACCGAGGCGCCATCCTGAAAGCGTTAAGCATGCCGTAGATTATGTACCATTCTACCCCCCCCCCCACCCCCTGTTTATTGATTTGAAGTTAGATTTTAATGGAAATCCCTCCTACTCCTGTGCTTGTAGGTTTCATTTACATGTAATTTTATTGCAATGATTTAATTTTTATGTTGAGGCTTCGTTCCTCTTAGTTGTGAATGGAGCTTTGTTCTCCATATTTGCTGGTCATATTCTTATGCCAGTTGTTAATTTAGGCTTTGTTTCTCAAATTTTAATTTTAATGGGGCTTTGTTCCCTATATTGCAATAATTTGTGTTAAATTTTATGGACACTAGTGGGGTATTGCTATTGCAGCGACAATTAACAAATTTTTGTCAGCCAGGCTTGCCCAAGCCATTATTTATGTTGAGGCTTTGTTCCTCAAATTTGCTGGTCATATTCCTATGCCAGATTGTTATGTTGAGGCTTTGTTCCTCTCAGTTATGAATGGAGCTTTGTTCTCCATATTTGCTGGTCATATTCGTATGCCAGTTGTTATTTGAGGCTTTGTTTCTCAAATTTTAATTTTAATGGGGCTTTGTTCCCCATATTGCAATAATTTGTGTTAAATTTTATGGCTACCAGTGGGGTATTGCTATTGCGGCGACAATTAACAAATTTTTGTCAGCCAGGCTTGCCCAAGCCATTATTTATGTTGAGGCTTTGTTCCTCAAATTTGCTGGTCATATTCCTATGCCAGATTGTTATGTTGAGGCTTCGTTCCTCTAAGTTGTTAATGGAGCTTTGTTCTCCATATTTGCTGGTCATATTCTTATGCCAGTTGTTAATTTAGGCTTTGTTCCTCAAATTTTAATTTTATTTGGGGCTTTGTTTCCCATATTGCAATAATTTGTGTTGGATTTTATGGCTACCAGTGGGGTATTGCTATTGCGGCGACAATTAACAAATTTTTGTCAGCCAGGCTTGCCCAAGCCATTATTTATGTTGAGGCTTTGTTCCTCGAATTTGCTGGTCATATTCCTATGCCAGATTGTTATGTTGAGGCTTTGTTCCTTTCAGTTATGAATGGAGCTTTGTTCTCCATATTTGCTGGTCATATTCATATGCCAGTTGTTATTTGAGGCTTTGTTTTTCAAATTTGATTTTAATGGGGCTTTGTTCTCAATATTTGCCATATTTATGTTAATATTATGGCTACAAATGGGGTATTGCCATTGTGGCGAAAATTATTAAATTTTGTGAGCCAGACTTGCATGTACCCAGGCGATTGAGGTTTCATTCCTCCAATTTAATTTATGGGGGTTGTTTAATTTAAGTTTTTAGGTTTCTCATCTTGCCGAATTAATTTGTATCAATTGTGCTGGGCACAGTGTCTGCCAATTTTGCTTACTTGTGTAATTATATGGTTTATAGCTCACATTTTTTTTATGACTTTTGTTCATTGGACACTTAAGGGTTTGCAAGTGTGTTGGCTTTCAGTCTGACACGGCTTGTCCCTGCCTGTTGATTTGTAATTTTGCCTTTGAGATTTCACCCTCAGGGTACTACTGTTTGCCTTCGAGGTTTCATCCTCAAGGTTGTTGTTCGCATTACCTTTAGGTTACACTCTAAGGTTTTTTATTGTTTATTGGGCACTTATGGAGCTCGCTGGTTCATCGACTTTCCAGTCCAACATGGCTTGTCTCAGCCTTTCGATTTAAATTTTGCCCATTTAAGAATTTAAGAATTCCAGGTTCTGCCAGGTTATGTTTGTTTGCAGGTATGCCTCTACAATGTTCATCTAGGCTTTTGGCCAATGACTCTGGACAGCCAGCCTCCAAAAGCAAAAGAAGGATAGAGCTTTGAAAACATCATCGACTGCCCAGGCGCTGCAGACCTGCTTCAGAACTTTGGAACTTCCTGTGCACATGCAATACACTGCCAATGACCTTTCTGTCTGCAAGGGGTTCATCGTTAATGATGGTATTGATTCTGAGCATGCATGTACCTGAGTTTGTTATGCTACTATTGACGATGTAATTAAATATATTAAGACGACGGGCCCAGGCTGCTTTTGGCATAAACACACACCAAAAATGCCTTAAGGATCATACTAATGAGTCCTTAGGATTATAATTTGATTTGGTTGAGCGGCGAGGCTTTCATTATTCTGGCGGGACTATGGGATATTCTAGTCCTGGTTTAACTTTTGAAATTTTCAAAACTGCAGTTGAACATTAATTTTCATATATGTTTTATGTTTTGGATGAATTTATGATTGTAGCTTCATCGGCTAAATTAGGTCAATATCAATTAGATATATTTCAAATTTGTGTTCTTACTGTACTTACAGTGTAGGTATTCTCATGGCTCGTAACTTCACAAAAGTATGCACTTATCTCTGAATTTCAAGTTCGTTAGTAGGTATCTTTGGAAGAAGTCTTGTCACTGACAGGCCTTTTTGATTTGCCTGTTCAGCCATCTAGCCAGGCAGAGTATTCTTAAGACAATAAGTAGACTCGCGATAGGTATCTGGTCACCTTGTCATCTCATTTGACTTAATAGGGGGCTATTTTGTATTGGTGGCTGGTCTTTTTCATTATGATTCCTGGCAAAATTCTTCTAAATTAGCCTTTATACAGATTCCTCAAGTTTACTCAGGTTGGAAGCCAGTTTTAGCAGAATAGGGTGCTATGGGAAATGACCTAGGGGTTGGGCTCATTGCAATGTTGTCATTTTAGAGTATTATCCAATTTTTTTTAAGCCTATACCTGACAATAACTGACAATATTGTCATGTTAATCTTTTATGACAGAGTTATAATTTTGCACTTCAGTTTGCATGGGCGACTGCTTCATGATTAACACTAAGGTCACTTCTAAATTTTATTTTTAAGTGGCAACCATGAGGGTTCGGTTTGCATGGGCAGTGCCCCAACTTGTTGGTCCCATAGTTTAATATTCACAATTCTCATCTAAAAAGAATTCATCTAGCATTGGCACCCATTATTGTTTGTCCTTCTAAATTGGCAACCAGCTGGGTCATGTTTGCATGGATGGCTGTCCCATCTGGTCAGCTTAGTAATCTATTTGCAGTGCTCTCCCTCGTGCTTATGCGGATTTAGATTGGGGTCAGCTGTCGCTTTAGGCAGACAAGTGAGTAGCAGATGGGTTGGGAGGGCGGGGAAAAAATCGAACCCAAAGCCAACAGTGAGGAAAGCAGAGAGAGAGATGAGGACATAAAAGGACGAACAAACCGCGGTGGACTGAACCGCCAGACTGGCGCGAAAAGAGGGCGAGTAGAGTGATCTAAATCCTTATATACGCTTTGAGGGCGACCGCTGACAAATAGTAATCTATTTGCAGTGCTCTCCCTTTGCTTATGCGGATTTAGATTGGGGTCAGCTGTCGCAACAAGCCATCAAGCAATCTCGCAGATATACACCTCCAAAATACTCCCAAAACTAAACAAAAAACCCCAAAACTAAACACCCAAACCCAAAACCCAAAACGAAAATCTGAAGAGGCACTACGAGACCAGGATTCGAAATGACGGTGAAGCTCTCCGGCAACGAAGCGCCCTGGGTCACGAAAGCCCAACATGGAAATAATAATAATAATAACAATAATAATAATAATAATTTATATAGCGCTATTCAGCTAGTCTTCCATAGCGCTTTACAATCATTATGCTAAGGGAAAAACTAAAATGTAAAAATACATTTACATTTCTGAAAAATATTAATACATGTTAGAGAAATAAAATAAAAGAATTGTACTAAAAATAAGGGTTAAAAGTCATAAGCTTCTCTAGAAAGACAAGTTTTAAAATTCTTAAAAATAGCTACCGATGGGGATTTTCGAAGGCTAAGAGGCAAGTCATTCCATAGTCTTCTAGTTGGCACAGCAGCGCTGAACGCCCGGTCTCCACAAGTCTAAAGTTTAGCCAGTGGCACTGTGAGCAGTTCTTGGACATTGGAACGAAATGACCCGGCTAGAGAAGCTTCGATAACTCAGCAGACTAGAAATGTAAGACGAAGCTTTGCCATGAAGTGCTTTATGAACTAATAACAGTAGCTTAAAAATAATACCGAACTTACAAGCAGCCAATGTACTAGCTTAAAACATTATTGGGGTAATATAAGTATATTTTCTTGTTAACGTAACAATGCGAGCTGCAGTATTTTAAACACGCTGTAATCTACAAATTAAATATTAGGGAATGCCATACAGAAGTGAGTTACAATAGTCAAGCTTGGAACCAATGAAAGGGTGAACGAGAATTTCAGCAGAGTCCTGAGTGAAATTTTGAGAATCTTTGCAAAGTTCCTGAGATGGCAATTTGCTTCCTTACATATCTTTTCCACATGTTGTTCCACACAGAGGCAATTGTCCATGATAACTCCTAGGTTGCGTGCAGGCGACTTAGGGGCAATGTACTCAACTCCGACCTGAACATATTCAAGATCTAGTCTATGTCGAAATTTGGAGCTAATGACAACGAGTTCGGTTTTGTTATGATAAGTTTCAATTAGAGATATTACACATCCAACGGTCTAAGTCCTCGACACAGCGTTCAACACGGAACTTTACCTCTTCAAGGTGAGCACAGCAAATCAGTCTTAAAGGATATATATATATATATAGTTGCCTGTCATCAGCAAACGGATGATATAGTAAATTGTGCTGTTTGATGATATTAGCAATCGCACAGTGCAGATGAGGTATAGCAGTGGACCTAGTACAGATCGCTGGGGCACCCCACGCAACAAGGGTCGCTTTGATGATATTTCCTCCTCTACCTTAACAAACTGTTTGCGTGAGGTTAGGTACGTCTTAAACCAGGCCAATGCAATTGCTTTCACTCCTTAACGGTTTGAGAGTCTAGATATTAGTATCCACTGTATCAAATGCAGCAGAAGGATCCAAAACAGCAATATGACCGACATATTCTGATCAAGAGCACACAAGATGTCATTTTGTACTCTAAGAAGTGCTGTTTCAGTTGAGTGAAATTCTTTGTATGCTCACTGAAACGTCTCGTCAAGATGGTTAGACAAAACATGTTCTGTCAGTTGAACTGCAGCAGACTTTTCAACCAGCTAAGAAATAAACTTAAAATTTGAGATCTGCCGAAAGTTCGTAAACTGCTGGAAGTCAGTGGTCGGTTTCTTTAAGGCATCAGGCATCTGACGAGTTGGTAAGGCGACGGAACACAGCTTGCGCGCGCTCTTTAATTTCAGCTGCTTACATGAGTTTTGAGAAAAACAAACGTGGCGCCTATTCAGCGATCATGTTAATTTGCTCAGCGTGGATCGCGAAAGTGTTGTTTTTCGCCTTAAAATCAAACAATTTGTTGCTCGTATACACACAATAATAATAGTTCCGAATATGCCGAACTCACCTGCCATCAAAAATTTGAAATCTAACAGAGGAGATTTTACAAAACGCAAACATATAAAAACACAAATTACACGAGTCCAAATTACACGAGACCAGTGTTAACACGCGAGTTTACTGGAGACAAATGAAGGACAAAATCTAACGACTAGATTTTCTGAAAATAAACGAAACCAAATATTACGGGCTGATTTACAATCCACCGTGTCGCCATGGCAACACCCTTAAAGCTCAACAAAAATATCAAGATATATAGCTTGTTACTTAATCATATGCCTCACCAATTTTGGACGCCCAGACGTTAGTGGTTTTAAAATGACAATGAATGACGCATAGGAACAGTGAAACTGTGTTCAGCCACCTTAATGACCAATTGACAATCCTGGTAACAGTAAGAAGGAGTACAGGGAAGCAGCCCTTAAGAACTGATGCCGGAAGAGGATCAAGGCAACAGGACTTGCTTAGAGAGTTATAAGCAAATTCATTTACATCCTCTTGAAAGACCTTGTGAAGGTTGTTTAATTCAACAGCGTTTGCAGGCAGATCATCATCATGAGCTAATAATAGATTTCTGTTTCTTGGGGCAGGGACAAGGACAAGGGCGGCATGAATGTTTTCAACTTTGGCAGTGAAAAAGTCAGCAAATGAATCAGTAAGCAAAGCATTGCTCGGAGAAGGTGGATATCGTGCCTCGTGACATTTCTGCATATTTTCCCCCATTTTATCCACAGAAGACGACCTTTGCATTTCTCAGCAGCAACTTCCGGTACAGTAGGTCGTATTGTCACCAAACGCTTTCTTGGAGGAGCACGATTGTCCAACAGTATTCCAAGAACGTTATCATACTGATGAACTACTCTGTCTAAATCCATGGATTGTTCCTGGACTATCGAAGAAATACGAACATCCTCAAAACTGGAGTCGATATCTAAGGGGCACAGTCTTCGAGAACTGACGACCTTTTCCCTAAATTGAGGTTTCTTGAGAAATAAGTTACAAAGCACCTCAAGACGGTCAGAGATCGCCAGGTCATGGATCTTAATGTTTCCTACAATTTGCCCATTTAATCTTGTTATCGGCAGATCCAGGGTGTGACCACTTATATGAGTAACAGTTTGAGATAAAAAGTTTCAAGAATTTCAATGAACTGCGTAGCATGGACATTATTAAAAGTTTCAATATGAAAATTTAGATGACCTGCAAACATTAATTTAGCAGAAGGTTCAGACAACACATTTTCTAGCAATCTAGAAAATTCTTCAAAAAACAGGACACATGACATGTTGTTAGGCGGTCGATAGACAATTAAAATTCTAACACTCTGGAGGTTTTGAAGACTTACGTCCATAAATTCAAATGTTTTAAAGGAATCTGTGACTGAGGTGTTAATATCAGCGAGAGCGTCACCCTAAAAAACCACAGAAACGAAAGCTTCTCATACATGGCCATTAACTGTCATCTCCCAGGCTTGGGCGGCAATGGAACTTCTAGTTCCATACGGCAGTACGATCAAAATTTTCAGAAATCTCCCACTGATTTAAGCCAACATTCTTATCATTGAGAAGGCGCAAGAAGACTGAAAGGTAACACAAACAAAGATAAGGAAAGATAAAAGAGAGCCTGAGAGATGACGGCCTTGGCCCCGGTAATCCGAGTAGGGAATTAGACTCCCTTCAAGACTGTCATCGGAGAGAAAAGAAAGAGATAAAAAGGTATGACTAAAGTGAAACAAAGAAGCATACGTAAAGCGCCGAAAGTAAAGCACAGCAAGCTAAACAAAGCCTGAACAAGTGACAAAGAAGCATCTGCAAAACTCAACGATGAAAGGCATCATGCTAAGCAAATACCCACAACAAGAGGCCGATGGCAAAGCGCAACACACTGCAAACAAATTCCAGCATGTCATGACAAGTATAAGCAAGTCCCCGATGACAAAACGCAGCATGCCAAACAACTTCAAACTTGTCACAACCGTAACGTCTTCAAAGCCTCGATGGCAAACACAGCATGCTAATTCAGAAATGTGATAAAACGTATCTGGAAAACTCCGATGGCAAAACGCAGCATGCTAAACAAACTCAAACTTTCCACAACAAGCATCTGCCAGGCCTCTATGGCAAACACAGCATGCTAAATAATAAAAAAAAATGGGACCAAAGAGCGTCTGCAAAACCCCGAGAGGCGAAGCACAGCATGCTAAACAAACTCAAACTCAAACTCATCACAACAAGCATCTGCAAAGCCCGATGGCAAACACAACATGCTAACTAATAAAAACATGTGACAAAAAGGCAAATGCAAAACCCCGATGGCAAAGCGCAGCATGCTAGACGAACTCAAACGTGTCAACAAACAATAATCTGCAGGGCCTTAAAGGCAAAAACACTAACGTGTGAGAACGAGCAACGTACTGCAAAGCTCCGATGGCAAGGACAAATTAGCATGCTAAACAGTCGAAAAAATGCGCCAAACATAAAGCACAAGCACATCCCTGAGGACAAAACGCAGTGCGCCAAACAAAATAAAACAATGCTAAAACAAACGCTTGAAAACCCAAAGGGAAAGAAGTATACAAAAGAACCGCCACGTGCAACGAAAAACTTAGAACGAAAGCCGACTTGACCAAACATGAAAAAATATAATAAGAAACACTGAAAATGACAAATAAAGCAAAACTACTAGAGGCAAATGGCAAACATGAGAACTTAAAGCATGGCGGCAAGGAAATTAAGAAGGAAACGTGAAATAAAACAAAATATATAATACTAACATGACAGTAAATAAGAAGAGATATTCGCCTCCAAATTTTGTTGTTCCGAAGAAGAACCAGGAACGGCGTTCTGATGGATAGACTGAGCGGAAGCAAGAACAGCAGGGACGGTCAACGCTCCACATTTGCAGAAGGAACTTGAGCGGCTTCTTCGGAAATATTAAACTGACGACAGAGAGCGGAGAATGCGAAGCTGACTGGCGCGAAAAGAGGGCGAGTAGAGTGATCTAAATCCTTATATACGCTTTGAGGGCGACCGCTGACAAATAGTTGACATATTTAATTTTGCTAATTTTCTTATCCAGTTTGCATGGGCGACTATAATAATAACCAGCCCTGTCTCACCGACTTTTCCAGCTTATACACACCTGGATTGTTTAATTTTTGTTTTATACGAGGCACAGATTGAATTATTATGGCAGTTACCATGGGCGACTGTCTTCCTAATTGAGCTAATTGTTCACTTTGGATTGTAACAGTTGCATAGTTTACTCCTAGTCTTTTTTTTTGTAGTTTATGAATATGGGGCTGCTGCTAATTTTGCAGATTGGGTTTCTCTTATGCCCGGATACGGGTTTTGAGCAAGTGGAAGTCTAATGCATTAGTTTCCAATTCCTTCTCTTATAATCCTTATAGGGATTTGTTTGGCTAATTTCAATTTTCATATTTTCGTGGTTTACTCAGGAGATACGGACTGATTAGCAAGGGCAGCAGTTGTCGTGTATCTTGGGTTTATGGACCAAAATAACAACGCCATTAGTTTTAAACTGTTTTTATATGATGTTCCAAGGGATTTACTGCCTATTTTAATGATCGTTTTCTTGCTCAATTTTCACATGTCCAGGGTTTACTCAGGAGATATGGAACTGATTAGCAAGGGCGACAGTTCACATATCTTTTGGGTTGATGGAACAAAATAACTAGGCCAGTAGTTTTCAATATCTTCAAGTTCGTTTTGTAAGCGGTTGCTCAGCCCTGCTATTTTTCAATGTTATTCTTAATTTAATTTTCTTTAATTGTTGTCATTTTTCCCATAATTGTTACACTTGGCTAATGTAATTTCTGGCGTTTGAGTAATGGCAATGCGAATTAGACAGAAATTGATATTTTTACGACACGGGATTAGCAGGGGCTGGGTTCAACTGTTACAGTGCATGATGCGTATCATGCTGCCTATAAAGTTATAGTTTGTCACGTGGCGAGGCATTCTAGGCCTGCACCAGTTAAAAATTTTAAGAGGATTTACATGTACATGTCTACTTCGTTTTGCTTAGCTTTGTCTTGTAAAGCCTCGTAGGATGGGCTTGTATTGTTTTTAGCCTGAGCCATGGTTCCTACCCAGATTTCTTGCTTATTTTTCCCCACAGGGGTTTTTTCTTGCAGGTTTTTTCTGGCCTCTGTTCTAACCGCAGTTTATTTTGTAAGCGGTTGCTCAGCTCTGTTAGGTATAGTGCAAGTTTAAGATATATCTAGTGTAATTATCGTTTCGAACTTGTGTACATGTCATTCGAACCAGTTACTGGTGAGGCCCCAGTGAACCAAAATCCGCTGTGTAGTGGAGTTGAAATTCATATTTAGCTTTATGAATTGATGTTATGGTATACGGTTTAGTGTCTTTATTGTCGGAATGTTAGCAAGGGCAGCGGCACATGGCATGGACACTTACCACATGGACTGTTATGGACAGTAGTAAGACAAGGCTACGGGGGACAGTCAAAATCCTCAATGGTTTGGTCACGTGACTACCAGATTGGGGACATAGTCAAAAGTTCCTATATACGTCATCGCTGACGTCAGCTGACGGTTAACCCAACGTTATATAGGGGATTTTGACTAGAATTATTTTTCAATTTTTTTTCAAATTTTTTTGAATTTTTTTTTTGAAGTTTTTTTTTCAATTTTTGATTTATATAGGTGATTTTGAGTATCGAATTTTTTCAAAAAATTTTTTGATTTTTTTCAAAAATTTTTTCAAATTTTTTTTTTTTTTTGGGGAAGTGGTCAAATTTCCCTGTGTACGATCCTCCTGGGGAATGAATTGGGGAAGTAGTCAAAATCCCCAATATGAAAGAAGAAGCCCACACAAAGATGAAAGTTCAATAACGTGTTTAATGAAAATCATCAACAAGAAAAAATTTCAAGGATTAACGCTTTCTTCTTTTCTTGAGTAACTTTCCGATCGGGGTTTGAGCAAAATTTATCTGGATGTTATGGTGATAAAAGCGCTTATCATCGAGCGCTGAATAATTCTTTTAACAGAACATAATACAAGCAATCACTTGGTAATTAGACCGCATGAAAACCTTCAGGGCAAAAAATTCAAAGTCAGACATTTTCCGCGAAGACGTGTCGTAAATCAGGTTCTCTTTCTCTTTCGATTCCATCGCATGTTAGAACAAAAATCATCTTGGCTCGCCTCCGGGACATTCCGTGAATGAAAAAAGAAAAAAAAAAATAGTTTGAATTCAATACTCGCAGAAAACTCGTTTGAAAGAAGAAACGTGAAAGTATTTTAAACAAATCAAATTTTCCTCGCATGACGAATCGAGCAAAGACAAACAAACAAACTACGAACCTGTGGAAGGATTTTGCAGTACAAAAATCCCTTTCTTTTGCCGAAAAGGTTGTCCTTTTTCCAAAGCCACCTCTTAAACCTTCCACGAGGAGAGTTGTCTGATTTTTTAGCGAGGAACCATCTTTGTTTTCACGCCGTGAAAAAATCTTTCTTGTCTTTCTCAGAACAGCGTTTTCCTGAAAAAACCGGCATGACGAATCGAGCAAAGACAAACAAACAAACTACGAACCTGCGGAAGGATTTTGCAGTACAAAAATCCCTTTCTTTTGCCGAAAAGGTTGTCCTTTTTCCAAAGCCACCTCTTAAACCTTCCACGAGGAGAGTTGTCTGATTTTTTAGCGAGGAACCATCTTTGTTTTCACGCCGTGAAAAAATCTTTCTTGTCTTTCTCAGAACAGCGTTTTCCTGGAAAAACCCGGCTTACGCCATCACTTGGCTCCAGACCACGCGCGAACCACAGCGGGACCTGGCTCGACGATAAAAGAGTTTAAATTGAAATCGTCTCGTCCCAAGTGTTTGCGATAATCTTGCACCCATTACTGTTTTCTTCTGCCGAGCAGCTCGTCTGGCTTTGCGTTGTAAGCGAATGAGAGAAGAATGAAAAAAGAACAAAGCGCGAGCCTTTATAAAGGGAAAAAAAGCTGACGCCACCCCTCAGGCTACGAGGAAGCCCTTCGCTGACGTCTCTTGTCTTTGAAGGGCAATTTGTTTTGTCAACCAAGCGTTTCCAGAAAGTGAGAGTGCTTTTTGTTTTGTGTTTTTCTTGCTTGTTTTTCGTTTTCTTGTTTTCGAATGTTCTTGTTGATTTTTTTGGGGCCCCAACGGGAATCGAACCTGTGACCTTGGCGAGAGTCTACACTACCAGTGGGCCTTTTCTCGTTACTTGTGGCCACAAAGGAGTCTTGCCTTGTTTGATTTGGTTCATCAGACAATGAACCACACAGATTGTTTTTTTTTTTGATTACTTTTTTTTGATGAATTCTTATTCAAAAAACCGGTTAGTGCAAGAAAAAGAGCACACGTGTTTTGACCATTTTAAAGCAACTTTATTACAACAATCTTGTTGTGAAAACAGGTCAACAATTTAAATAGTGACAACTTTTAAACGTCTCTTTTTTCTGAACAACTTTCTTACTCTTGCACCCAACCGCGAGGTTTGTGTCGTTTCAAGGCGACCCCTTTTCCTTTTTGAATAATGTTTTCTATCTTGGCTTGTCTTTGCTTTTCTCTCTGTTTCATGCTTTCCTTGTGCTCTTGATATTCTGTTTCCAGTTGACCCCACAGTTTGTCACGACGTTCCAGCAGCTCTCTTTTGTGTGCTTCCACGGCAGCATCGAATGTGTCTTTGTCCGTGGTCCAGTATTTGAGGTCGCTGAAGGGCAAACCATAGTTTTCTGAGTTTAATTGATCGTCCAACTCTCGTATGACTTCAGCAGACTTTTGAGCCACTTGCCAATCTAGATCAGCCATTTTCACCTCGTTAGGATTATTGCCGGCGCGCTTGGCCTCGTCCAAATTCTGTTTAGCCACGTTGATGAAGTTTTCCAATTGTTTGTCAATGTTCTTTGATTGCTGGTGCGCTTCTTGAAATGACTTGGGAGGTGGTGGAAGTGTGGATCCAAGGGGTGGTTTGGGGGGAATAATATCATCCGTTCGGGCTTGGTTTTCCGCCGCCGAAAGAGGGGGAGGTCTTCTCAAGAGCGCAGAGGTCTGACGGGGGTCTATCATGTGTCGTAGTTGATTCTGAAGTCGAAAGTATTCGCTGCTCTTACTTCCGTACGAAGGTAACTTGGGCGGTTGCCCATCACCTTCCACGCTCTTCATGGCATCCATGACACGCATGACGCGATCCAAACGAGGGGCATTGACCAATTGGTCCGTCAAGAATTGACGTTTCCAGTAGGCTTCGTTGGGGTCGGGGGGTGTTTGTTCACCCCTTCCCCATTGACGGGATGAATCGGGTAGAAAGGGAACCGGCGGTTTCATCCAGGGGGGATCTTTGGGCACCAACATCATCTCTCGAGCGTATTTGTCCGTCATGACGACAAGGCGTCTAGTCCGGCTTGCAAAAAGGGAACGAGTTTTTCTCCTCCTACTCTTCTTAAGAGCCTCTTTCTTTCGTGCAAAGGCGTCGTCAGTGCACTGATGCGTCGAATCGTTTTCCTGTTACCCAGGAGAGGGGTTTTGACGTAAGCGGGTACTTGGATCACGTTGTCGTAGAGATTACGTATCAGATCGGTCAGAGCTCGCAATTGTTCGTTGCTGGCTCTTTTTATGTCCTCCGAAAACGTCCGGCGATCCGTCAACCCCGATAACCAGTCGGCTTGTTCTTGCATGCGCCATCCCCTTGATCTTTTGCCTGCACCTTGTTGTTCTTGCTTCTTCTTCTTTTTTTTCTTTTTCGAGAGTTGACTTGCAAGCACACCGCCCAAAGTGGCCGCTAAAATCGCTCCCGCTGTCGCCGCATTGGCTGTCTTGATTCCTTTTTTCAAGGCAATACTGGCTTTCACGGCTCGGTTGGGTCTCCCAAAACGATCGGTAGTGGCCTTCTTTCTTGGGGCATCAAATCCCGAGTTCGCTCGTCGCTCTGCAGCAGAAGTGGGCGAAAAATTTGAATTGACAGGAAAAGCACGCCAAGCGCCTCTAGGTGGGGCCATCACAAAAAACTGTGTGTGTCCTGCAGTTTCCTCCTTTCTTATATCCTTCGCCTGCCTACACCGAGGTCGTGGAATTTTCAAGTTGAAATTGCACGTGTGACGGTAAATGATTGGGTAGACCTACGAGTTTGGACAGACCAGGTTCTTGAGCCCAACGGGGCAAGGATGTTCTTTTTTTTCTACCGCCCTTCTGAGGTTTCTTTTTTCTCAAACGGTTGAAGCGTTTCGAGAGCCACTTTACACCACGTTTGCCATGCTCGGCTACCTTGCCGAGTACCTCTGGTCCTTTGTCCATGGCGTGTTCAATCCCTTGACTTAAGAGATTGGCCACAATGGGAGCTGCCGTGGCCACGGCCATGTCGGCGCCCAAACCTTTTCCACGCTGTCTTGTTTTCTTTCTGCGAACGGTTGGCATGGTGAATGTACTTGCGGATGAGGACTACTCTCTCTTTATACCTTCCTTAAACTTCCCAGGGTTTGTGATGCGCTTTATAATGCCCCGTGGCTCCTTTGGCTCCCATACGCTTGTAATCTTTTCTCTTTCCAACCTCGTATCCCACTTTGGCAGCACTGCTTAGCAGCGTTAAAAACCCTCCTTCTTGTTTCTTCTTCTTTTTCTTCTTCTGGGTGAAGACTTTGGCTGTTAAGGCACCCAAAAACGCTGCTGGCACGGCCGCCGCAGCTCCTCCTAATGCAGCACCTGCTGTTAATTTTCCTGTTAAGGTTTCGGGAGTCATCTTATCTCGCAAGCGCCACATCTTTCTGTTGACCCAACGATCGACCTTCTGAGCGGGTCGGTTGGCATAGGCTTTGGCCATGGCTCTTGATCTCTGGCTGCCATCGATCCCGCGACCTCTTTGACTGCGACGGATCTGTGCTTGCCAGGCCGCCCGACCCGTGGTGAGATCGCTTGCATCTTGCAATTGTATCCCTTTCCCAACCACGTAACGGGTAAAAGGAACCCCTTGCGACCAAGGCGCTCGAGCGATGCGTGGCATGGTGGGCCATGTTCCATAGGTGGGAATGACAATGAGGGACTGCATAACTGTTTTCTTTTTATGATTTCTTCTTCTTCGTCTTCGTCTTTTTTATAGCTTTGGCGATTAAAGTTCCCACTACGGGGGCCAAGACACCTCCCATCGCCCCAGCCATCAGGGCTCTTTTCGTTCCTGCTTTGAGTTTGGGGCGTTTGATGCCTGGTTTGAAAGCATTCTTGGCTTTGAATTGGGTTTGACGTCCCTTCTCCATGACCCTTTCACCCAGACTGGGGTTGGGGTTTTCCAACATCCACTGGAGGCGACGGGCACCTTCTTGCAATTTACCGCTTTCATTTTGCAAGCGTCGATGCATGTCGGCTCTCTCCTTATTCCATCGCGCTCTGATTTGATTGGTGCGGGTGGCGCGAGATTTGCTAAAATCCTCCAACATGCCTCGTCCTCGCTGTCTTCTCCAATCTCGACGACGGGTTGCAACACGGTAAGAGGTTCGGGATCGTCTATCAAGAGATGGGTACGAAAACGAATGGCGTCGTCGGTTCGAGGATGATGGTCGGTCAATAGATAGCCAAAAGGTCTCTCTGTGGCCCTTTTATAGATGGGCCAAAATGCCTCTGAATCACCCAACCAACGATTGCCCAGCATCTTGATGTAACGGGTATCCGCAGGATTTTTGAAGAGAACGGTGTAATGATAATTGCGATTTTGACCAGCTTGTTCCTTGCCCGAATGGAAGAGGTTCTGCGACAGGAAAATTGCAAAGAGACCCAAGTGATGCGTTCCTTTGGTCAACAGTTGGGTCACTTGAGGTGACTTGCTGCTTTCGTGCATGAGATCGTCCATGATGATCAAACCGGGGCGTGTTTCGGGTGGAAAGAGTGCTTCCACGTTGTCTGGCAAGCCCTCGTGAAATTGCACGCCCATCTCTTGGAATTGGTTAAAAATCGGTTGCCAGGCTGATCCATAGCAATACACGATTTCTTGAAAATAACAAGGGGATCTGTCGTCTTCCCGAAAGTAGCACGGAGCATCTTTGACCAACTTGTACAAGAAGGTTGTCTTGCCGCTCAAGGTAGGACCCACGATCTGCATGTTACCCGGGACCCTGAAACGTGGATCATAACAAGAGGGAGCATCTTCCGTTTCCATGTTTTTAACCTGTCACCCCGTAAAAAACACCGTTCTTCCTTTTATGCCTTTCTTTTGCAAAGATTCAACCGTTTGATCCGACACATCTGGTTGGGGCGTCCATCCTCATCATACAGTCCCCCTGCCAGGTGTTGGTGTTGTAAACTCGGGAATTCTTCCCGTACTCGTTCCACCACGGCCGTATCGTTGTAGACACGATCCGTGTATGAGAAGGGTCGAACAATTTGGGTCATGGGTTTGCCGCGGCAACGATGAAATAAGTAGTACAAACAATAATCTCCGCACACATCGGTGTTGGTTCCTTGTAGCTCTTGTGGAATGTGACGGAAAAGGTCGAAACAACGCCACGCTGCGTTGTAGAAGGATGGCGCTCGCGCGTAACTATCAAAGAATTCTCCGTGGTCTTGACTCGCCCAAAACACCGCTATCCAATGTTGGCCGGGTAAGCGTATGGGGTCCGTGTTCCATATGGCGCACTTGGGGTACTCGACGGGTTGACAGGCTCCTTCATCCGCACCAAACACGTCCCAAAAGTATTTTGAAATGTTGTCATCGCCTCGACACGCTTTTCGCAATTGCAACGTGTCATGCATTTTTACTGCAGGCAACAGGCATCACTTTTTTTGGCGTAACCTTTGTCGCGGGCCCAACGCGTGAACCCTTTGTTTCCACCGCGTCTTTTATAAGACGCATACTCGGCTTTGTACCTGTTCACGTTTCGTCGGGCCTTGTCGTGGTCGATGGGTTGTTGCATGGCTTCGATGGCGTCCCGTGTCACTTGGATCCCTTTCTTAAAATCCACCACAATGGGGACGAAACCTCCTCGTTGAATACCTCCCTGCCTTGTCATCCGACGATTTCTTCGTCTTTGGGCGCTGTCTCGTCTGGCACGGGATGGCTTGACCATCTTTTTTTTTTTTTGACAAGGTGGATCTTTTTTTTTTTATTATCTCCGCCGCTTTTTGGCCTTTAAAAAATGCTCCACGTTGTCTTTTATGCCTTTGAATGCTTGCTTGCCCAGGAACAAGCCTGCCGTAGCAAACGAAGGGGCAGGTCCTGATAAAAACATACTGGCTCCCTCGGCTATTTTATCCTGCAGGGTGGGTCGTCTCACGAACCTAGCACCCCCTCTGTGGTACCTCTTTTTGCGAGATACTCTTCTTCTTTTCTTTCTGCAAGGCATTTTCAAAACTGACCAAGGAGGACTTGTGCCCTTTTTTATAGGGGGCCCGAGGAACAGGAGAGTGACACACACAAACATCACCAAAAAAGATAAAACATTTTTATTAAACTCTTTTTTTTTTTTTTTCTTGTTACAAAAAAGCTCTTTTCAAACAAGGCATCTAAAGTTCATGAAATAGGCAAGTGACATTTTTATTGACCTCTTTTTTTTTATTGTTACAAAAAGATAATGTTTTCTCCAGCTCTTTTCACACCAAGGCATCGGACAAGAGCACTGGGCCTTGAGTGGTTCCTCTGTTGTCAATCTGCAACAGACTCTCATCTGTGTTGTACAAGAACAAAGCTTGCAATGCTGCACCTGTCGTTGTAGAAAACCCCAGCCTGACGTTGATCAGCATTTGCAACTGCGGGGTGACAGAATCACCTCCATCTTGGACAGCCGTCAAATCAAAGGGTACAAAGTAGAAACCCTTTTCAAAGGTATCGGGATCCAACAGGTAAGCATCGCGTCTCTTTTTGCCTGAGGCATTCAGCAACAAATCATAGATCTCGTATTTGTTGGTAAGATCCACTTTGGCTTTGTTCACTGGGACTCCGTTGGCTGTGCACTCGGCACTGGTGATGTTGAATCCTGAAAAATTGGCTTTGAAGTCAAAGGGATTTTTATTGAATTCTCCCTGATAACGCGCATCTTCCAACACCACCAACCAAAACAAGCGCGGGGAACGTCCTTGAAACACATCGTTGAACTCCACTTGGCTGACGCCTGTTGGAATGTACCTGTTCTCGCATCGCATGCGCCTGAAGGGGAAGGAGAGGGGGTTGGCCACCGTGGTCTTTTCCACTTGTTCTTCCATGTACTTCATGATGATATCATTGGGAACGCGATAAAACACACGGAGAAAACACTCTTGGGCCAAGACTTCAAAACTAGCCGTGTTGTTCATGGCCCCAGCTGCAGTGGACTTGTCCAGGGTCATGGACATCAAACAGAACTTGGGGTCATTGAACTCGATCTCAAATTCTACTCTGGTGTTGGGTGGGACGTTCTGTTCTATCTGGCAAAAATTACAAGGCAAAGGGCACATGTTGAATTCGAACTTGCCCGTGCCATTGACACAGATCTTTTGTCGTTGAACCCCTCCAGGATTATGAGTGGCTAGGCCTCCCCATTTATCCATCTGTCCTGCGCTATCTTTGTACCATCCTTGTCGCTTGAGGCGGCTGGCTTCGTCCCAGGGATCTGCTTCCAACAAGGTCTTGAAATATTCTCGGTATGCCAAATTCACCCCAGCCGTGGACTCAGTTTCGTGGACTCGACAACGAACTTGACGGATACAACTGTACCCAAAATTGTTCACTGGGCCTACAATAGCTTGGTTGGTGGTGAAGTCATTCAAGGGTGCTTTTGTGGAGCCCAGTTTGAAGTACACTTTAAGATGCAGTTCGATCTCGCTGGGGCAGAAGGGGTAAGGTCGATCGGCCAAACGAAACTGGAGAGGGTTTGACGAAGTGGTCTGAGATTTCACATCTTCAAAGAGCCATTTGTATTCTGTGGCATCAATTTCTCGCGGAGGGCGATAATTGTAAAGACCCTGATCGGCCTGCACGATGATCCCACCGTTGTTGTTGTTGTTGTTGTCTGTGTCATCTGACCCTTGTGACATGCTGACGGTGACGTCTAGTCAAATGGTCGACCACCCGTGGATGCTCCTTTTTATAGGAGCTCGTTGAAACAATCACCGTGACCCGTTCGTCTACGTTTTTTTCCTCTTACTCTCTCTCGATTCTCTCCCATGCCCACCTGAAAGCCAGGAATGGCATTGGGCAACACCCCGATGGGTCTCCCTCCCAGACGCCGATAGAGATTTTCATCCAAACTCGCGGCCGTGATGTTGCGAGGTCGACGAGGGGTTCTTTGTCGAGATCGCCGCTTCCCAAAACCCCTCTGCGCTCTCAACAGTTGCTCGTACGTCATTTCGGAGAAAGGTAAGACCAGTCCTCCTTCCTGATAATCGGCCGTCCCACCGTCGTACTTGTCTCCTCTTCCTCCTCGTTGCATCTTTTTCTTTTTTTTCTTGTGGGGCAGTTCTCGTTTTGTCTTTGTCTTTTTCTTGCGGGGCGGTTCCTCCTCCTCCTCTTCCTCCTCCTTCTTCCGACAATGACTTTTGTAAAATTTGCGGGCGGCTCGACAGGCTGTTTCGTATCCCGCGTTGGCCGCTAGATTACCCAGATAACTCACTGCAGGACCTGCCAGCGTGCCCCAAAAACCCCCTTCTTGATACGGAGGCAGGCCTTGATTGTAACCATCACCACCACCTACTTGGATCCATTGCGATCTCAAAAACGTGCGACGCATTGGCACTTTTTTTTTTTTTAAGGCAATTTACGTTGTCGGAAATACAGAGCAGCTGTGACGTTTCCTCCTTGAAATGAGATGGGACGACCTAAGTTGTCTCTTATATCGATTTCGAGGTCTCGAAAAGTGAAATGACTCAATCGCGAAAAGATCAAGTGTGGAATGGGCACGTCCTCCAAGACCCCCTTCTGAGGGTTGACGCCATGGATTAAGACCACCTTGGCCATCTGCGATCCCACGTACACGGGTTCGGCCACGTTGCAATGCACGTAGACGTTCTGGAAAGAGTTCGGGGAGACAAAACTCCACACGCGATGATCGGCCGGTAAGGCCATGGTATGCGAGCGTGTGATTTCCACTTCGGTCGGGCGCCCAGTCTGGGTGTCCGTGCTGGTGATTTCCACTGTGGGATGACGCACGTCGGACTTGTAGTAAAACGGGACCGTCCATGATTCCCAATCAAGATATCCTAAAACTCGAGCCAACCAGCTGGGTAAGTACAGCGAAAAATCATTCGTGGGGAAGGTCCACTGGTAAAATCCTTTCTCGTCCAACTGCAGTTGGACACGAGCGGTCGTGCCAGCATCTGAAACGGGTGTCTCCGTTTCGATGGCTTGATGAAGGGCCAACACAACATCTGTCAAGGTCACGTAGAGCCCGCCCGCCAAAAAAATATCTTGTTTGCCGGACGGGTAGTTGACAGAACACTGTATCTGGCGATCTTGAACGTTGTGAAACGTGTGAGGCATCAACAATTGCACCAGAGCCACTTCCCATGTGGCATCCAAGGTCCACTGTTCGGGTAATCTCAACCTGAAACGCGATGGGGTGTTGTTCGGGAAGAGGTCCTTCTGATCGTCACTTTCCAAAGTCACTCGACGTCCCCCCAGCAAAACTCATGCCGGCCGATTGCAAGGGTTGTGTGTTTTTCGTTCCTCCTTTGCGAAAGTACAACCAAACACCGGTGAGACCCGTGTAAAATGGTATACCCAAACCTTCAGCGTTTCTTAAATGCACTCTCAACTCGCTCAGATTTTGCGTGGGTCCTGCCAACGGTCTGAAATCCAAATGCTGCGGGTCGTATTCGACCGTGAGACCGTAATCGCTGCTAGGTGAGAGGGGAAGAGTGGCCAGCAATCGGCGTTGTCTGTCGCCCACGGGGCTAAATTCCACCACATCTACTTCGGTATTGCATCGCGTGAGGTCCACGTCAGACAAGTGGGTGTTTGTTTGGGCCAGGGATGTCTCCAAACTGGGCAAAGCCAACCAGGCCCCGAATCCCTTAACCCGAGAAGGAGCTTTGAGTTGTGGGGTACCCATCACTGTCTCCAGACCGTTTTTGAAATCGACGTTGACCCCTTCTCGGGCCTGCAGAAACCACTTGCCGGGTTCCGTAGTGACCACCGTCACGGGGGATTGTCGCGCGTAGGGTAACAAGGGAGACGGGTCGCGCACCCAAGCCCCCATGTCAAAGACGGCTCTTTTGCCAAACGTGTAGTGCAACCGCTCGACGGCAGTGTTGAGTTTGATGCGTACGCCTCCCAACAGAAAATCTTCCGTCTCGATGCCAAAGTGATGCGTGTCCAAACGACTAACCACCCAATCGGCTTGCGTACCTTCTCCTGTGTCCGCGTAGACGGTGTTGTGAGCCACAATGCGCGTCTGGCCCGGCCGATCTGGATCGGGCTCCAAAAATCCCATCAACAGAGCCAACGATTCCCCTAGATTGTACTGACCCTGCGCCCACAGATGGAGTGAATAATGCGTCCTGGGTCTGGATGGACTAGCTCTAGTTAACCAGATGTAATCCCTCCTTAAACCCATGAGTTTCAGGAGGGCGAATCCTAGGTAATATTCGATCAGATTGAAGCGCGTAGGGAGTGCGACTTGTTTCACGCGATAAGTGTTTTCGATCCTTTGCAAAAATTCACGCACCAGGTCGGGACGAAACAGATCCAGTTTGGGATTTGTGGGAAAATTTTCGTCCGTGGTGCCAGGAGATTCCATGTGGAGTTGTCCGTAATGATGTTGACCGCCCGACAAGGTAGGTATCACACACCATCCCATCTTCTGCACCAAATCGCCAAGCAATTCTGCCGCGTGCGTGAAGTGTTTGTGCGAAGTCAGCGCCATTGATCGAGTGGGAACCGATCCATCCGAGCTCCCCACATGCACATGGTAATCCTGCGACGATTTCAACACGGTGTTCCCGTAAGAATTGGTGTACAACAGTTTCAAAAGGGCAACTTGCCACTGGTCGGTGAGCGTCAATGGAATCTCCAACCGTTGTCGGAACGCACTGCGCACGGTGGTCTCTCCGGGTTCGAGGGGTTCCGTGCCCACATCCCCACTATTCAGAAACAGCAAAAAATCATCGTCCATTTCCCAGGGTTTGGCCATTTTTTTACGAGGACTTTTTTAACTCTTTGACGGGTATCCACGTTTGATAATCGGGAGCAAGTCCTTGCCAGTTAACTAACACTTGACGAGTGGGTCCGCGTCCCTTGTATTTAAGCTTTTTACTCACCCGCCATTGGTTGGGTAGAGCTCGTACTTTTTGCAGTTGAGGTTCATAAAATCGTCCAGGTACTTTATCACCTTTCCAAGTGTCCAACTTATAATAATTCACACCATCGTACAAGGACCGTTGACGATCGGTCACCGTGTACACGTCTTGCGACCAATTACCCCGATAACTCTTGGAAAAGGCACTCTTTTTACCCTTGACGGGTTTTGTGGTGCGCACAAAATCCCCCGGTCGAAACTTGTAAGGGTCTAAGGCAGGGGTGGGTTTGAACAACCGCTTCCAGACCACCGAGGCATTGTCGTCAGTGACATCGGCCGGGGCCATTTGAGTGCGGCTGTGAATGCGCGTGTTGTACTTGTCCACCAACAAGGGTAAGACCTCCAAATATTTGGGGGTGTTGCGAGCTGTCATGTACTTGTACATCAATTCCTTCAAAGTGCGATTGAAACGTTCGACCACAGCAGCTTTGGGTTCACCTCGAGTGGAATAGTGGTGAATGTTATACTCGTCCAGTAATTGCTTCATGTGTTGGTTGTAGAATTCTTTCCCTTGATCCGTCTGCAAGTTGACGGGCTTACGTCCTCCTGAATTCTCCAACAAATAACGAAAGGCATCTGCCGTGGCCTTGCCTTTCTTGCTTTTTAAGGCAATGACCCATGCATATTTGGACAACACATCGATGACCGTCAGTAGGTATCGGGTGCGTTTGTTTTGGGCAATGAGTTTGGCATCCTGCATTTCCACAAGATCCGCCTGCCAGGTATAATCCACTTGCGGAGGCACGACCGTCTTGCTGCGTGGAAATCGTACCTGACGAGGACGGTGTAACGTGAAAGTGGGTTCTCCTTGTAAATACGTTTGCGCCTGGCTGGGTGAGACGTCCAACGTGTCGCGGGCCACCTTGGTCAATTCCTTGAAATTTCCACTCAACGCGTAAGGACTCTCCAGATCCAAATACAAGTCTTCCAAAGGACTCATCTGCTCGGCCTTCTTCATTTTTTTAGATGGGGAACAAACAGGTGCGCACCACCAAAGGGATCAATCGCCGGGTCAGACTCACTGTAAATTGAGCCACAAAACGTCCAAAACTAGGTATGTATGCTTGTTGTTGTTGCTTAAATATCCAACGACGATGTTCACGGTAAGCGTCCAGGGACAAACATTGACGCATAACGCTTAAATAAGCCATCAAATGAAGCAAAGTAAACGGTTCGTTCTTCTCTTTGTTTCTGGTCACCAGTTGCGCAAACGCTACGTCCGGTTCTAGCTCTTGTAACGCATCATCGCTGAAGTCCACCAAAGAATGGGGGTCGACTCTTTCTAAAAAGAGAATGGCACATCCCAACCAATCTTTTAAAGCAATCTGGGCGTCAGACGTTCTCGACATTTTTTTAATCTCGCGCGCTGAAGTGTTCTTTGTTGACGTGTTACCATTTGTTTTGATACCTTGTCGTTTCTTTTTTTTATAGAAGATTTTGGTAGGACTGACAGTTCGCGTTTTCTATATAAGGATAACGTTTAGTCTTTTTTACACCAAACATGACTTCTCCTTTCACGAGTCAAGGGGTAGTGGACTCTCAGAGTGAGTTTACGCAGAGTCTGAATGCTCGCCCTTGGCGGCGTTGGTGGATTGTAGCATTATTAAAATGCATGCAACATCGTGTGGTATTGAAACCGCCCGATAACCCCATTTGGTCACCCGAAGCCTTGTTGTTCTTACACGATCTACGAGCTAACATTAGTAGGGCTCTTCGACAAGTCACTTTTCCAGATGTGTACGACGAATGGGTGCATCAGCTGCATGAAAATGGTATCGTACACCCGATCTGGACCCCTGAAAACTGTCAATTTGTGCGCAACATGTTGTCAACCGATGTGGTCACCGTACGCATTTTGGAAGAAATTTTATCCTTCCGACGTCAAGATCTGTTCTTTACCTATGAACTATTAGGATTGACGCACGTCAACATCGATGAAGTGTTTGACTGGCAGCGCCTGAAATTAGGTCATAATTGGACAGATGAGGTGGACAGCGATGACAGCTCCTCGTGCAAGGACTTGGGATTAGATCCATAAAAAAAAACTGACGGTCGTCGAAGTTTGCATGAGAGGACAAACGACCCACGAGCCTCAAGCTCAATGAAAAAAAAAAACCGTTTGATCAATGTTTTTTTTTTTGCCATTGTTGTCAATCGCAGCCATGTTTTCTTCTCTTTACTTTTTTTATTGAGTAAAACGTTGGTGCAATGTGAATGAAACCTCTGTTGTCTTAGTCTTGGTTTTCAAAGTGGCGTGGGATTACAAAACATGGTGGACATCAAACATGTTTAAATTCTTGCGGATGTTGTTGTAACAATTGTTTGGCTCGACCCAGCGGAATTCCCTGGGAGGATGCAAATCGTGCCACTCCTCTTAAACTGCCTATAGCTTTGGAATCATTGTATTTCGACAACAATTGTTTGTCGAACATCTTCTATTGGAATAGGTTTCAACCCTTCTTTACAGCGTCTATACAAAGAGGAACATACCCATGGCATGACTCGCCATCGACCCCAATTCCACAAGAGATTAAACAACCTTTTTGCCCAGTTTCATTTTTATTCAACATTCAAACAATTTAAACCTTTTATAGCAATAATGATAAGTTTTTTCAAGCGTTTTCAAACGTTTTTTTCAAAAAAGAGTAGTACATTTTGGGTGACTTGGCTGACTAGAGCCAAAAGTGTTTGGAAAGGCTTCTTGGATCACTCTCGCTGATTCCGTCTGCTTTGCGCGTTTCTTTTGCTCTTCTTGTTTCTTTAAGTCAGGAAAACAAGTTTGAAGCGCCACATGCATCTCTGATCAAGGTTTTGCCTGCATATTCTTTCATGGGGAGAGGGAAGGGATCATGGTTAAAGTGATGGTCTCCGTTTTTCTCGTTCAAAGGGAGATCACCCCATTGGAAGTATTTACACTCTCTCTTTCTGCAAGCAAGATAGATTCGACCTGGATTCTTCTCAGAATTGCTTTGCTTCAGGGTCAAGACTTCATTGCAGAAACAACGCAAAGGCTTCCAGTTTTCCTTAATGTCCCTATTCAACTGAGCGTGAACAGTTTGCATGTAAAGCTCTGCCTTGTCTTTTGCGCAGATCACACAACAATCTTGATAAGGGCATTTCAGATAACAAAACCCGTTTGGGGAGCTGACTCTCTGTTCCAAATGTCCAAGATGAAAGGGGCAGAATAAAAAAATGTTCTTATTGGATGTGACCAATGCTGCCAACAATTGCATTGACAGCATTTTGTTGTTCCACGTTTAGATCCACATCTTGAATAAGAGGTTCATTCACTTCTGTGTGAGCGTCAGGTATAAACGGGGCTATTGATGCCAATGGTGCTTCATTTGCTCTTCCTTCTGCTTCAATTGTGATGTACTCTACGACATCTTTAGCTTTGTTAATGATATCTTTAACATTTTCTTTCTTTCTTTTCTTTCCCGCAGGAACTTTCGCAGGTTTGGTGGATTTCCGCTTCGGGGCTACGTAAACTTTTTCTTCAAATGGCATCTTCTTCGGCATCTTCTTCTTTTCTTCTTCTTGTTCTTCAGCTGGAGAATGAGTGAAAATGAACTTGGGGAGCGATTTTTATAATGAAGAAATGGCGTCAGCGAACCGGTTATTTGAATAAGAATTCATCAAAAAAAAAAAAGTCAAAAACGTGATGAAAAAAATCAACAAGAACATTCGAAAACAAGAAAACGAAAAACAAGCAAGAAAAACACAAAACAAAAAGCACTCTCACTTTCTGGAAACGCTTGGTTGACAAAACAAATTGCCCTTCAAAGACAAGAGACGTCAGCGAAGGGCTTCCTCGTAGCCTGAGGGGTGGCGTCAGCTTTTTTTCCCTTTATAAAGGCTCGCGCTTTGTTCTTTTTTCATTCTTCTCTCATTCGCTTACAACGCAAAGCCAGACGAGCTGCTCGGCAGAAGAAAACAGTAATGGGTGCAAGATTATCGCAAACACTTGGGACGAGACGATTTCAATTTAAACTCTTTTATCGTCGAGCCAGGTCCCGCTGGTGGTTCGCGCGTGGTCTGGAGCCAAGTGATGGCGTAAGCCGGGTTTTTCCAGGAAAACGCTGTTCTGAGAAAGACAAGAAAGATTTTTTCACGGCGTGAAAACAAAGATGGTTCCTCGCTAAAAAATCAGACAACTCTCCTCGTGGAAGGTTTAAGAGGTGGCTTTGGAAAAAGGACAACCTTTTCGGCAAAAGAAAGGGATTTTTGTACTGCAAAATCCTTCCGCAGGTTCGTAGTTTGTTTGTTTGTCTTTGCTCGATTCGTCATGCCGGTTTTTTCAGGAAAACACTGTTCTGAGAAAGACAAGAAAGATTTTTTCACGGCATGAAAACAAAGATGGTTCCTCGCTAAAAAATCAGACAACTCTCCTCGTGGAAGGTTTAAGAGGTGGCTTTGGAAAAAGGACAACCTTTTCGGCAAAAGAAAGGGATTTTTGTACTGCAAAATCCTTCCGCAGGTTCGTAGTTTGTTTGTTTGTCTTTGCTCGATTCGTCATGCGAGGAAAATTTGATTTGTTTAAAATACTTTCACGTTTCTTCTTTCAAACGAGTTTTCTGCGAGTATTGAATTCAAACTATTTTTTTTTTTCTTTTTTCATTCACGGAATGTCCCGGAGGCGAGCCAAGATGATTTTCGTTCTAACATGCGATGGAATCGAAAGAGAAAGAGAACCCGATTTACGACACGTCTTCGCGGAAAATGTCTGACTTTGAATTTTTTGCCCTGAAGGTTTTCATGCGGTCTAATTACCAAGTGATTGCTTGTATTATGTTCTGTTAAAAGAATTATTCAGCGCTCGATGATAAGCGCTTTTATCACCATAACATCCAGATAAATTTTGCTCAAACCCCGATCGGAAAGTTACTCAAGAAAAGAAGAAAGCGTTAATCCTTGAAATTTTTTCTTGTTGATGATTTTCATTAAACACGTTATTGAACTTTCATCTTTGTGTGGGCTTCTTCTTTCATATTGGGGATTTTGACTACTTCCCCAATTCATTCCCCAGGAGGATCGTACACAGGGAAATTTGACCACTTCCCCAAAAAAAAAAAAATTTGAAAAAATTTTTGAAAAAAATCAAAAAATTTTTTGAAAAAATTCGATACTCAAAATCACCTATATAAATCAAAAATTGAAAAAAAAACTTCAAAAAAAAAATTCAAAAAAATTTGAAAAAAAATTGAAAAATAATTCTAGTCAAAATCCCCTATATAACGTTGGGTTAACCGTCAGCTGACGTCAGCGATGACGTATATAGGAACTTTTGACTATGTCCCCAATCTGGTAGTCACGTGACCAAACCATTGAGGATTTTGACTATGTCCCCCGTAGCCTTGTCTTACTACTTGGACACTTTTCAAACAATTTCTTATGCCACATTCCAATTTACGAGTTTCTCTCTCCCAATTCCACCCTTACCTTGGCACGTTTTATAGCTTATTTGTTTGATCGTCATTATGCTCCTTCCACCGTAAACACATTTGTCTCTGCTCTTGGGTACTTGCACAAGCTTGCATGTTTTCCAGTCCCTGGAAAATTTTTTTTTACATTGTACAGACATTGAAAGGATATCGTAAGATTGGCCATCGCTTGGATTGCAGATTGCCTATCACCTTTAACATACTTCATAGTTTATTGGACTTTGCATGTCACATTGCCGGGTCACAATACCAGATTTCCTTATTTAAAGGCAAGTGTTCCCTTGCCTTTTTTGTATTTTTAAGAGTTGGTGAAATCACTGCGACACAGGGCAACAGTCCTAAATTCATCAGTTTACTAGTGTAATTGTTTTGGTTCGTTGCTAATTTTCGTGGGATGGTTGGGACTGTCTTGCACGGGCAGCGGTCTTATTCATCTCTGGGATAGCTTAATTTTAATCATTAGATTTACTGGGTTACCTGAAGCTGTCTCGCAAGGGCAGCAGTCTCATTCATCCACTTGTTACTCGTTCATCTGTGTAATTAGATAGTTATGATTGTCTATCAAAGACAGTGGTGTGTTCTCAAATTGCATAGAGTGCTGCGTTTCCCTTGGGTGGGGCAGCATCATGTTTCATGATGCTTTTGGCGTTTTTGTTGCCCTCACCTTTACTGGGCCAAATCATTATTTGTGAATTAAGGATTAAGTTATTTCAGTGTTTGTAATTAGGTGGCTATTGGCCTTCCCCATAGCCACAAATTCTTGAAATTCTTAACAAAAATTAAATCGGCTATGGGCCTTTTGCTCATAGCCATTTACACCATTTCATTGTCTGTGTTGTTACCCTATTTTGCCCAGCAAACAGAGCGCGGGAATGCAGCACTCGGCTTTATGACTTGTTTTTAAAAAGAAGAGGGAAGACATAAAACAAATTCTGACCATGCAGTGAGAATTAAGCTTAGATAAGCTTAAGTTTACTACAACTGGGTGTTTTTGGAAAACTGAAAACAAACCCATGTACATAAATCTATACAAGTATTTTTTTTCTTTCAAGATAACACAGACAAAAAGGTGGCAGACCTATTTTTCCCTAGCGATAAAAAGACGATGGGAATCTACCAAGATGAGCTTCACTTACGAACACAAGAGGATGGGCAGTCCGTGGTTGAATTGGATTATCACAAAACGTACCTCTTTCATTGGGATGATAAAACAATCTACCAATGGCATACTTCGGCAATTACAGGTAAATGCTGTAATTAAAAGTCATAAGATGGTTTCTCAAATGGACATCCACCGTAAAAAAACGTATGTGCAAAAGATGGAGCGCCTTTGCAAGGTGTCAGGGTTTGTCGTATAACAGCATATAGGAAATAACAATACATCCATCAAATCCTTTTCAAGAAGAAAAAGATAAATCATAATCACTTTCATTTAAATCAACTATATTGTTGATTGAATATCATTTTGTAAGAGTTTAACGTGGTAAGGAAATAAGAAGGATCAATGCACTTTTTTCTTCGGTGCATGGTCGACTCACTCCCGTGCGATTATGATTTAAGGTTCAGGTGGTCACTGTTCAAACCCGCAAACTTGCGTTTTATCTTGCCGTTTACGATAACTAAAGTTGCCTGACATGAAAGTGGTCCAGTGGAATCACAAAATACGTTTTCATTTTCATAGGAAGAACAATGTCAGAACACTTGTAGATATTATTGTGTCCAATGCCATTACTTACTGGATGTAATAAAATTCTGCAAGCTTTTAATATTTTCAACATGGCCGAAACTAAACTGAATGGCGATTTAAGCTGACAGCACAACTGACCTGTAATTCAAGAAGATTTATCCAAATCATAAAAAATATTGAAAAAATAATACAAAACTAATATTGAATGTACCTTTTGGATGTTGTGCTTTAAAGAAATGTATGAGGAAAATTAAACTACTCAGGTTGATTATTTTTTTTTTTGTACGAATTAAAAGGAGAATTTAATCTATGAGAGGAAATTGAAAGAAATAGAATGCATGCATGCGGCCTAATTTTTTTTTTTAATTTTGGTTTACTCAGGACAAAGTTCCACTGATATTATAATTTACATCCCTTTCTTGTTCACGGACAGTTAATAAATACAGACAATAAAGAAATGACTGCTTTGTCTCCCTACCATCTTGTAGTTTCTTTCGGTTTCTATACTTTAACTCTATAAAGCTACTTTCAGTGGGTTTCATTAAATGATGCTGGAAGGGATAGTCACGTTTTTTATTGCAGTCTGGTTCCCAAAATTCCCTTTTTCTTAACTCCGCCTATTACGTGATTTTCGTATACCCTGGAAAGGAAATTCTCAAATATTCAATCTAATAATTATTCACAATTTATAACTCTTTATTTGGTTGGCCTCTACTTTTTATTTTGGATTATTATTATTTTATTATTATTATCATTATTAAGAACGTGTCCACCTGAGGACCATGCAGAGGAGTCTACACGACCCCCAACCGATTTCGCTCAAATTTGGCTCACTTGTTTCCCACAACGAACCTACAATCTAGGCCAAACGGTTTATCCAGATACTAATTTTTAAGAGAGTTATATGCGTTTAAAGTTTTTGTTAAAAAATGTGCAAAAATCCGTGCCAAAAATGCAGCGAATTCATGATGTGCGTGTTTCTCCAAAATCTCAAGCCAACAAAAAATATTCCGCTAAGTGAAAGTAGAAACCTGGATCTTTATGTACAAACATAAAAATATATGATTGTCCTGTTTTTATATTTGTGAGCCATCAATCAAACTTGACAATTTTCACCATTTTGCAAAATAACGGAAAATACCCCTAAAATAGCGGGCAAAAGCAAACAAGCGGCCATGTTTTGATTCATTTCAATGCTTTTTCCAGCTTGAACAATTGATGATCTAAGCAATTACACAAATAAAAGTGTGTGAAGTTTACATTTTAGATGACGAATTTGCCCTTGAAATACGGCAATCCGGCGTACCTGGGAGGGTCACGTGACACGTGCCAGACTATCGTAATACAGAGACCTCGCGTCCGTTTGTTCATAAGTCTCCATAATGCAAGGAAAACTTCGAGAAGATCTTTAGGAGTATTTTGTAAAACCATTTTGATGTTTCATTCCAGTTTTATCTTATCTAAAAATCATATGGGAAGTCCGGCCGCTTTTTATTTTAATGCTTTTTTTTTATCGCACCGCAACGTTTAGGCCCTTTTATACTGCCTCGGTTTAATACAGATGAAAAAGTAAGAAAACTACTTATTTGTTTACAGTAAAGCAAAGTAAAGATCAAGTATATCAAAAATACAAATTCAATATATTTAGACTAGTTTTGTTTTCCGCCAGCATTATTTTGATAACGCGCTGAGAAGATTGCGTGACACGCACCAGACCCAAAAATAAATTGTTTGTAGCTGTATAAAGAACAAATGAATTGTTTGCATTAAAAAAAATTTCCCCTCCCTCCCCCCTGCCTCACCAACACCACCACTACCACCAGAAAAATAATGGGTAACGTATACCTGCCAACTTTTTCCGAGTGATAGGGAGAATTTTTTCGAGGGAAGTGCCAGGATTTCCGAAGGCGATCTGACCAAATCCGAAGAGAACCCGATCTATTCCGAAGATGTCTCCTGATGAGACAGGGAATACATATTTTGCTTTCTTATTGAAGGACATGGTTCTAATCTTATAATAGTGAGCTCACTACTAGATTCATTGTCCTAGCATAGTTGCATATATATGATAATGTTAACTATCTTCACTAAGACACAAACCCTCACTCTGTTTAGGGAGCATTCATTTTTTAGGAGAGGGAGGGGGCCGGAGGAATCACTGGGGGGTCATGCCAAAAAAACATTGCAAAAAAGTGGGGTCATTGAAATATTTTGCCATGATGAGATAGGGGTCATGCAAAAAAACACACAGGCAAACTATTTTATCACATTAACACAAAAGTATATTTAGCTAGTTTTAGATAATTATAAGCTCTAGAAAACACTACTGAATGATCTTTTATTGTCAAATTAGAACTGAGCCATGATAAGCTTAAATAGTTAGAACATCCTTTTCGAACAAATGAACTTCAACTTTATAACAAATAAATAGAACTGCACTTTGAAATACCTCACATCAAATTAGAACTGTGCCATGATTAGCTTAAATAGGCAGAACATCTTTTTTGAACAAATGAACTTTATCACGAATAAATAAAACTGCATTTTAAAATACCTCAAATCAAATTAATAGAACTGTGCCATGATTAGCTTAAATAGGCAGAACATTTTTTGAAACAAATGAACTTTATCACAAATAAATAAAACTGCATTTGAAATACACTCACTGTAAATTGAACAGTGTTGTATAAGTGCATTTCAAAGGAGGATGTTAGTAGAGTTCCAAGTTTTGTTTTCCTGCTGGTGTAAAATTATACAATTTTTGTTTGCTGGTTGTTGTTTTTTGCCTTTCTGTATACCTATCTTCTAAAAGTTTCTTTTATAGTTTTACTCTGTGCCATCACTATCAGAAGAAATGACATTTCCTGGTAACTGGTCTAAGATATGTTGCTTCGCAGAATTTGAGAACTGTTTATCTTCTCTTCAAGCTTTCTTTAGTGCTTGAGCTTCTCTTTTTGACAAGCTCTGTACCTCCTCAATAGAAACATCATCTGCTTCTACTAGTTGACCTGTAGGTTCAGAACTTTCCTTGTATAGAGGTATAATTTTTGCCAGAACTTTTGACTTTGTGATATCAAATCTTGCTTTCTTACGCTTTTCTGCTTTTTTCATATTGTGCTTTCTTTTCGAAGATGTAGATTTATTTGCCTTAACATGTAAGCCTTTGAATGATTCTTTCAATACATAGAGCTTATTCTCCAGTTTAGTAATAAGTGTTTCTATTTCCTCAATTACTTCCCTGAGTTCTTTGATAGTAGAATTTATTGAAATTATGATATATTTCTTTCCCAGTTTTCAGTCGTCTCCCACTCTTGTCAAACAATGCATGGTCACATGTTCTTAACTCCTTCGTCAGAGTTTCGACCTCAGTTTTTACACTTTTCAGTTGTGTTATGTGGTTCGGCAAAATGTTAACATCACCAGGCCTTGCTGTGTATGAGTCATTAAGATATTTGCCAAAAGCTGCAGGGTTGTCACTCTTCTTGTAGTTTAGTTTCTGTTTGATAGCTTCAACTTTTTCAGTAGTTTCATATTGACGCTTTCTTTCTTCCATAAATCGCTTCCGAAAATCACCATCAGAGTCACAGTAGGGTCAAACTTCTTTGAAGAAACGTGGTAAAAGTTCCATATAAAACACAGAACGTTTTCCTTTTGGAAAAGGAATATATCCTAATGAATTTTTCTTCCATGGTTCACCTAAGGCTTTGTCTGTCCATTTTAAAAAGTTCTGGTTTGTGCTTTTCTTGTTACCATCTCTATTGTTCGAACTCGGCAATGCATGAAGATCCTGTCTTGTGATGACAGCGAAACAGACTTGAGTGAAGACGAAGTTCTTTATGCATTTGGGGATGATGAATCTGTAGACTCTGGAGATGAATGCGTTGATTCTGAAGGTGAATATGAGTCAGACGAATTACATGTTTCTCCAACATTCAATCGTTTTGGCAGAAGAGTCGGCCATTGGAAGACACGCTTTGCAAGTTGAAAGAACAGAGAAAAAGGTATTTATCAAGTTTACAGACCAAACGCAGAATAAGCTGTATTTTCATTTATTTTTTATTTCCTTATGTACGGGTGGGGTCAGCACAAATTACACAACATCAGCAATGGGGGCCACTGAAATTTAATGATCAGCTGAAGGGGGGCTGAGTAATTTTTCACATACTTCTTCTGTGATTCCTCCGGCCCCCTCCTAAAAAATGAATGCTCCCTTAGGACAACAAAACAAAAAGACAAAAAAAGAAAGGAAAAAGATGCACAATCAAAAAAAAGAAGAACTCCAAAAAAACGAACCCTGTTCTACTACAGGAAATGATCAAAGCCAAACAGCTGGCAGCACAACTGATCTGTAATTCAAGAAAATTTATCCAAATCATAAAAAATTTTGAAAAAATAATACAAAACTAATATCGAATGTACCTTTTGGATGTTCTGTTTTAAAGAAATGTATGAGCAAAATTAAACTACCCACAATCTCGGACAGAACTCGTTGAGACAGTAGTGTTTCCGCGCGCAAGACAACCGTTAGTGTAATATCCTGTCGAAAATCACATCTATCGAAGCCCTCCTCTCCCTCCTCCGTTCAGTGTTGCTTCAGAAGGGTTGCTCAGAGACCAGGGACACTTTTTGAGTATGTACAACATTGCTTTGTGGGGGGTAGGGGGAGGTAGATATGATAATTCCTTTTAAATGCTAAGAAATGCTCACAATTTGCCTAAGTGTCTCAACAGTTTTGTCCGAGATTGTCTATAGACTGTTTTATGTCTTTTTAAGGTTGTTATGTTTCAATACAAGTTATTGTTGATTTTTCGTGTTCTCTTCATAAAAGTTGTTATTTTGCTAGATTTTCCTTTAAATTGTGTAAGAAATAAAAATTTGACTGTGAAAATTTGACTTAGGAACTCCGATGACAAAAGTTGTCAACACTTGTATATGGCTTTAAAGCTACCATGGTTCCGGCTTGAGAACATCTTTCACGTCTCTGACGCTTGGGTTGATAGATTTATCAGTATTACTCGGAATCAGCAGTGTAAATGGATCTCTTAAGGAGTTATGATAGTGAGGAATGTTCTTTTCGATAATTCAGAATCAGTGGGTGAACAACATGGTGCGAAGGAGGTTTGGAGTGTTTATCTGCTAACCTATAGCTAGGCGAATGTGGATATGTTTCCTTCGCGCGAATATTTTGCATTAGCAGTTGTTAGGTCATTCACCAATGGCAATGCGAAAATTCTACACTGGTGTTGTTGCCGTGAAAAGCACAGAAAATACGGAGAGCATTACCACATAGGCCTGAAGGAAGATCGCAATCAACAGTGGCTATCCTCAAAGGAATTTTTGGACCCCACGCGCGACGCAAAGGGAAATTCCCGCATGTGGCAAATGCTTTTCTGAGCTTATAATACATCCTCCCGCTACCACAGTTGAACTAGTTGAATATGAGGATATTATGTCAGTTTTCAGTCGGTTCACACACTACCAGAGTGAACAATGTGAAAAATATGTGAAGATCATGTGAAATACATGTGAAATTTTTTACCCTGTGAAAAATGCAGTGAAAGAAAATATGTGAAATTTTAGACTATGTGAAAAAACATGTGAAAACCTTATGTAAATTTCACATGCTGTTTCACAGGTATGGACTATGTGAAATGTCATGTGAAAACCTTTATCCATCTCACATTGAGTTTCACATGTATGTGAAGTAAAAAGACCCTGTGAAACAGTATGTGAATTGAAAGTTGGGTGACAATACTGACATGTGAAAAATGAAGTTAACTAAACTTTTTGAACTATTATGTAACCTTATAATTAATATGTATAAATGCTTTATTTAATACTGAATGTTCACTACCTGCGCTTTGACCTTTTTTTTGTAATGTGCATGCATGGGCATTTTTTTTCTAGCATGCACACCACTGCTATACATGCATGTATATACCATATATATTTACATACTCTAGCTGCTAGTGTTTATTTTACAGTATGTTTAATTCAGTTTACCCATGTGAATAAATTGTGAACGCACTTCCACACACATACTATTACATTTTTCAGGCTTTCTTTTCAACTGCTAATTAAGTTGCTATAACTTAGATCCCTTTCTTTCAATCTCTCCACCACTGCCTTCAGCCTATATGACATGAAAACATTTGATCATGATCATGATCAGCAGTTCTGATTATTTTAAAGAAATTCAAAAGTTGCACTGAATAGTGTACACTTCTCCATTTCTATATCCTTTGCTGAATTTTAAGAAAAATCCATCATTTCTGTATTTTTATTAACTCTGTACATTTAAACTTAACCATTATTCACTGCTCACCTCTGTCAAGCGAATGCGGTCATACGTTAGAAAGTGCATGCATGAAACTGAAACACTTAAATATTATAGAAAACTATGTATAATCTGATTTCACTGAAAATCTCTAGCAGAAGTCTGGAAGTTCTCTGGATGATCTGGAGATACTTGATCTACATTATATCAGTTTCCTCTAAGGTACTTGACTTTTCCGTGAACCATGCCAGAGTATGGTGAGAGATATAAACCCGTAGTAGTTTCATTAACTGTTGGTCAACTTGTGTCAAGGGGGTCACCTACCCATTCCCCAAGCTAAGGGTGACTTGTTAATATGGCACAGGGTTTGACTAAATTGAGAGGAAGTTAAAGTTGAATGAATAAAATTATATGTTTTGATTTACATTATTTAGTTCAACAATTATATATAATGTGAATAAAATGATGATTTGTCAACAAGATAGAACATTTCAAAAGGCAAAGGCCTGTGTAAAACATCTGGCATAATTCCATGGCCACTAGCCATTTGCTTAAATGTTCAAAATCCATAAAAGCGACTCATTCTCATCATCCACAGCTGTTACAAGTGGGAAAGAAAGGCAATTAAGTGCAACAGTCTTCATTTCAAATAATGTTGTGTCAACATAGTACAGAAGGCTCTCAAGGTCTTGTTTGCATGATGTGTAAAGTTTCATGGTCACAAATTCACTCTCCTTGCCAGAAAGCTGATCATGCAATATAATGAAATGAATTATCCTTCCAATTTGTGTCTTGTCTCCACAATTGATATTCACTACCGAAGAGACGACAGCTCCAGAATCCAGTGTGAAGGATTTCAACGCTGATGTCTTTCCATGCAGTTGCTTCTCCATGGAAAATGTTCGCTTAACATCTTGCTTGCTGTCAGTAGCTAAAGAAAAGGCACCACAGCCCACCAGGTCCTCTGTTTCTTGTTTAGTTAGTTGATACTGATTGGATGGGGTTTCCTTGGTGTCTTTTTCAGTATCCAAATCCAAAGGCAAAAGGCGTCCTGAAAGTTTCATGTACTGTACCCAATCAAATAGCTGATAAAAGATAAATAACATGATTAAATCATCTTAAAATTATCCACATTTGGTGCCTATTAACAAAAGAAAACTATTAAAATATAAAACTTTGCTGGCTAAATATTGTAACATTAAGTTATCCTGCAACCAATATTTTTGAATTTCAGGCCCCATGGAGCTGGAAAGACTATTTTTAAAAGCCGACCTAGTTAAATGAAATGAAACCATCATTTATTCGTCTCTTTTAGCTAGGGATGGACCATTATTTGTTTCTTCCATCCCTTTCCTTTTGTGAATTTTTATTAATAAATCAGGGCTGTCACAAGGATTTCAAGTTGCCGGGTATATGCAAATAGTAAGCGGGGAATTCAACAGCTAGGAAGTTCTTTTGTTTTTTTTTTCTTTTGTTACCTATGCCAAAGTAGCCGGGCTCATGTTCATAGAAGCCGGGGGAAATCCCTGCAGGCCCTTGATGATAGCCCTGATAAATACATTACACGTGTGTATTTATTTGCAGCTTTAATTTGCCTGTGTTTACAAACATTAAGAAACCCTAAAAGCTTGTTTTTTAGAAGGAAGTGTTTATAAATGGAAAGGGGCACTCAGTCAAGGGAGGGGTCTTTTATGAACAAAATACAGTAAGCAATCTCACACGTATGTTATTCAAACTTATACATACATGTATATACTGAGTAAGCAGTTCTTTTGGACTCACTCTGTATGTTTCCATAACAGTAGCTTCTGGAAAACGGCGATTTTTGACCCTCTGACAGATCCAACTGTTGAATCGTTCATAGCAATACATCCACCAACTGTGGACTGGGCCTTGTTGCTGAATCCCATTTACAGAATGGCGCAAGATGTGAAGACTTATGGTCTAGACAAAGAATCATCATGTAATGTACAGTGTAAGTAACATGTGGTCTGAACATGCTCAGAGAAACACAGTTTCTGATATATAATATATAATCCACTGGCAACAGTACAGTGCCAGATTGCAATATTCTCTGTTTTGTTTATTTTTCATGCACACCTGTTTGTAATTAAAAACCTTCTGGTTTTCAAGAGGACATCTTATTCTTTATTACAAAAGCTACAGTAAACACCCACATAAAAGAACAAGTGGATTAAGAACCCTCAGGCTGAAATTTGGTCAATAAACCACCATATGTATCAGATTGAACAAATTCAGCCTGACAAATGAAACATGCTCTTATGTAATTAATAGGGTATCAAAAAATGGAAAACAGTGGGGCTGATCTAAGTATGTGTGCTGGACCATTACAAACACATGTAACAGTATTTCACAGAAGGGATTGGAGTTGCTCGAGTACAGGCTGATTTTCTGGTTTCCTGTTATAAAACAGTGATTGCATAATATTTAACCTCTCAGTAATCTTGATCACTGTACCTCCATTTCCAGAAACAATGTTAAGAACCTTTCAATGACATCTTTAGCCTGATTTCTCACTAAGCACCCAATATATAAGAAACACATCAGCCTGCTGTACCCCCAAATCACTTGTTTTTTTATGCAGGTGTTTACTGTATTAGAGAAACCAATAGCCATTAGTACAGTGTAAGTATTTCTCAAAAAAGTGGAAAGAGAGTAATGTTGACTTTCGATTATGTAATGATTACTACTGAAGTACCTGAATACTGATAGGGTAGTCGCGTTCTAACTGTGCACAGACTCCATTTACTTCCCTTTCCAAGGCAGGCAAGTCATTCAAGTCCTGAGTTTCACTACAAATCTTCTCAAGAACATCCAAGAGGCGGAAGAGTGAAATCCTTTGGTTTCGTCCAAGAAGGCCTCTTAAGCAGAACTTAAAGATCCCATCTGTGGCAAGCTATCACAATATGTTATAAAGAATAACAGTCAAACCCCACTTTTCAGCCTACTCTGTACATGTAGCTACATGTAGTAAGTAACCACCTCACTTTTCTAGTCAGAAAAGTTTTGTCACCACCTTTCTACCTCTTTTAAGCTGCCACAACCAGTTCTTAGGACTGGTGGTTTAAAAATTTATATAAAAATTTTTTTTCATCTCTGGAAGGTGATCAATGAACATAATTTCACACACACACATATATTCAATATACATGTTCACAAACAGCTAACACACTTTAACAATATATATCATAAGTCAAAAGATGTAACTTATGTTCGATTCACTACATGTACAGTAGACAATCAAAACCTAAAAAAACTGCAGCTCAGGACTGTGTACATGAGTAAAATTAATATAAACACCATGGCCACCTTCTATTTGGTAAATACTCGACATTACTTAGCACATATATACAGTATATATATATATATATATATGAAAAATACGGTAATGCCATGCCTCGTATAATATTAAATAACTTGTGAAGACTTCTTAAGGCAAATTGAATGTAATCGAACGTCAAACGTTTCGCCGGTTAGGGCTTCATCAGTGACTGATAAGTTATTTTACAAGACTGAATATATAACAAGTAAAGAACAATGGTCTTAGATAAGGTTCATTAAGTCTGCTAGTGTACAGTCAGGACATGTCCAATACAACCATTCATGATGGTGTCGGTGTTTTTCTTACTGATTTCGAGCGCTTCAATGATCTTGCGTGTCTGATGTTGTGGAATGTTGTTATGTAGAATGTCCCATGAGATGTCTTTAAGCGTTGGCGTATTGGTATGTCTAACAAGATGCTGATAAATAGTTTGTTTTTCCATCCGTATGTGTTCCTTGATTCTGGAACCAACAGTTCTACTCGTTTCTCCTATATAAACTAAATGACAGTGTGTACATTCAATTATGTACACAAAGTCCCATTTATCAACGAGGACCTAAAACAACAAACGCAAGCAGTAATCAAGCGATCAGGCATTCAAAACATCAGAATTCATTATATGACTGGTCGCCCGCTATCAAGTATCTTTAGACCACCAAAGGAACAACAAAAGTGTCCCGAGGTTTGTGAGACCTGCACATCAGATAAGAAGGTGAACAAATGCTTATCTACGAACTGTGTGTACATAATTGAATGAACCTTATCTAAGACCATTGTTCTTTACTTGTTATATATTCAGTCTTGTAAAATAACTTATCAGTCACTGATGAAGCCCTAACCGGCGAAACGTTTGACGTTCGATTACATTCAATTTGCCTTAAGAAGTCTTCACAAGTTATTTAATATATATATATATATATATATATATATATATACATACATACATACACATATATACATACATATATACATATACAGTACATATACATAATTATACAGTACAAATTTTTTTGTACCTGTTTCCAGTCATGTGATTTGAGGTATGGTTTCTTACAGAAGAAAGCACATGGCTTCCAGCCATAACCTGAGGGAACGCACACATTTAGTGCACGCTTATCAGCCAGTTTGAGGTCAGCACTAGATAGACGGAATGGGGCAGTAGGTAGCATGATTTTCTCGCTCTTTGATTTGCCTCTTTTTCTTGCTGTTTGTTCTGTTTTGGTTTCGTCATCTAGAAAACAATATAATAAAATAATGATAAAACAGATCAGACCATATGAGAAAAACCTTAATGTTTTTTACTTTGCAGATGGATTTAAACATTCTGAATTGAGCCGTTTTGCTTTGTAAACTTCAGTGCAATACAAGAAAGCAAATACAGAAAGCAAATTTGTTGTGTGAATGTTTTCATGACTAAGTTGAAACTGAAAAAGGAAGTTGCCCACCCAAATACTGTTGTTCGATTGGAAACAACATCAGAGGTTTTTAAAGGTTTTTTGACCGGAAAGTCACCTTCAAATAATGTTAAACTGCAGTAGATCTTTGGATAAAGCAAAAATTTATTGTGTACTTTGTTCATTTCATGAATAAATTTGCAAGTTTTGATTAATGCGATCAGATGCAATTCAAGGTTCATGATTATGCAAAATCACACCACTGGCTAGCCACTTTTGTGAGGTACATGTAACTGTAAAAAAAATGAATGACTTAATTAAACCTAGGTTTGCCTGTTGAAAAAAGTAACTGTTATAATAATGAGGTGGCTATATAAATGTGGCCACTGTAATAAAATGTAGAAACCTACTTTGTGTGGCCTTTCCAGCTGCTTCAGGCTCATCAACTTGCTTTTCCTGTAGCCAGCATCCTTGAAAACGACCCAACTCTTTTTCTGCCTTTCTAACTTTTATGCTATCACCTTTACCAGTAATTAAGTCAAAAAATGTGCAAACAATATTTTTGAGGTCATGCATGAGGTCAGGAAAAGCTTGATTTGGCCTGTCATGGTTGGGCAACAACATGAAACAGTTGACACCTCGTGATCCAGTAGCTTTAGCGACATTACTGGCTTGAGTTTTGTTTTTTGCTCTGTTGTGGGCAACTGAATTCCAGAGAATATCATTGATATTGGCTTCTTCTGGTTTGGACCTTTTTTCTGGTTTGGAATCTGGAAAGGACTTTTTCTTTTTACGCAACGGGTGATCCTCACTAAGATAGCGTCTGTTTTCCAGATAGACTACCTTGTCCAAAGAAGACACATATTGGCCTAGAAACAAACAAACAAAGGAAACTTTGCACACTGCATGCATTTAATGACATTTTGGCCAAAAAATATTCATTTTTATAACATTTCAGACTTACAGCTGTATTGGTTAGCTTTACATTAAGTAGTGGGCTTGTCAGATCAAATTATGACTTACATTTGAGGACAGAAAAAAATAATTACTCACCCCATAAAATTCCAAAAAACTGAGATGCAAAACTCCTTCCTCCCCTTTAATGAACTTACACGTAGCTATTCCCTTCTGACATCCATTTGAACACTAGAAATTGATTTGTGTTTCATATTGGCATGGTATATGTTATGTAGTTTGAATTTTACCAGTAACCCGATGTTCTGACAACACATAAAACCCAAATATCAGTCAAATGTAAAACTCTGTCCAAGAATTACCTTCCCCTAAAATTAATAAGTCCACCCAACATCTTCTCAACAGAAATAACCCAGAGCTGGTATAGAATAATGTACCGGTCAAATCGAAGCATCAAACCCCCTCCTCCCCCCCTTCCCCCGCTCCACCCTCCCTTCTGGCATACCTCAGGAAGGAAATTTGATAATCTAAGTTTTCCAGGGGATGGGGAATTTTGCGCTGTATTTAAAGGCATTTGAAATGTTTTTTTTTTATCATGCTTTGAATATGAATGTATTGTTGTGTTTACAATATTAAATAACAAAGGTCAATTACTTTAACCAGCTGCATGTATTTATGCATATTTTAATACATGATTTCAGGGAAAAGGCATGAATGTATGAAATGTAGTAATTTAAGTAGGTGGAGTGATTTAATAGAAAGCTTTAGATGTTGCATGATTTGCGGTATAAAAGCTGTGCATTCAGTGTGTTGTATATGTTGTGGGTCAAAATTTTCCTTGGTTTAAATTTTATTTTCTTTTGTTTAAAACTCATTATCATACATTATCATACATTACCATAGCCAAAAACAAAGGAAAATGAAATTTGAACCAAGGAAAATTTTGACCCACAACATATAATATATTGATTTTTGCCACTGTGCATGAGATTAAAAGCAATAAAAAGCTTATATAATAATAAGTAAAAAATTATGATGTCTATTGAAACCTGTCTGCAGACTCGGCATCAGGAGCACTGGAAAGCTACATGGTTAAAAGAGTAATATGATCACATATTAATTTCCCAGGGGTGGGGGCATTTGATCACCTAGATTGGAGCATTTGAATGCCTTTTTGGATTGTGGAGGGGGGAAATTGAACACTAATTTTCTACAAATTCAAATGCCCAAAGGGGTTGCCTGGGGAGGGGGAGGGGGATGTTGAAGCTTTGATTTGACTGCTTCACAAGTTTGCAATAGTATCATCCAGCTGTTATTATTTTGTCGAGGTATTTAAAAAGTTAACCATTGATAAGATAATGAGTAAATGATGGCAACATGGTTCACTTTTTAGTTTTATATTGATCAGGTTGCCTTACCTCTAATCTCACACCACATGCAACCTTGTAAGGCAGTCTGGCCTGCTGCTGTAAAAACCTTTCCCAGACCAGGATAGTCAAGAACATAACTCATCAGGGCAACTCTGAATGTAAATGAAGCATTTCTGAATGCATCAAAAAATGTAGCACCAGAAAGTTCCAGAAATTCATCTACAACTATTTCAAGGTATGGATCAAGGTGTTTTGGCTCTTGGCCATCTGTTTGAGCTGGAACTATACCAGCTAGCATGATATTCTCAAACAGATTGCGTACGTTCCTAGGTAGGTTAAGGAGAGTAAGCATAATTGGCCACATGGAGTAATTGACCTTGTTGCTGCTAAATGGATTGACGCCATCAGTGGAAAGTTGTAATAGCATTCCTCGGAGATCGCCATTGCATAATCCTTCCTCAGAGAAAGCTTGTTTCCAGGAAGGGGAATCATGAATGTCACGCATAATGGAAGGGTCTTCACACGCATCACGATCATCAGCATGGCTCTGAATGACTTCTGAAATACTTGCATTCCCAAACATTCTTCTCCAATGAGGTCCAAGAGGAAAATAAAGGAACCTTCTTCTAGCACTCTTGTTGGCCCAATATCGATTGTATCCGCAAACGGGACACTTTTGCAGCTTTGAATAATCGTATCTACCAGTCTTGCGAAAGATGACACAGTCATTCGGACAAACATGGTAACATACTGTCGGAAGCAGAAATGGCTTGACAAAGTTGTACGCTGCATCATACGACCCAGGAAGGTTATTTGGCTGTGGCAACAAACGCTTCTTCAATCGCAAAAGATCTGATAAGGCACTTTTGCTTGTTGATGGGTGTTCAGTAAACCACATAAAATAACTCGCTAATGCTTGAAGAACAGTGACATCACTATTTTCAAAAAGAGGAATCTTGGCATTTTCGCTGTCATAAATGTCGTGTTCCATTTCAATGTCACAGTCTTTGTCAGAGCTACTATAAGAAGGTAAAGATTCATTACTCCCACTATCGTCGCTTACCGTGGCTAAATCATGTTCTATCGAGACTTCATTGTCACTTGATGACTGTGAACTCGTATTGTCGATTTCGTTTTGAATTAAGCTTATTTCGCTATCAATTTGCTCACTGATACTTGTCGAATCTATCCGACGTCGTTTGAAATCTTTACCGCTGTTTTCCTCACATGAATCTGATAGTTCCGCAAATGAATCATTGTCATCATGTCTGTAATCGTTCGACTTGGCCAACAATTCATTCTCGCTCCCGCTTTCAGATAACTGATTACATGTATCATGATCACCTGCATACTGGCCAAACACTTCTAGATGCCTCTTCACGATCTTACTTGATTGGGTGCATTCGGATTTGCAATTTTTACAAGGACAAAGATGGCCTTTGCTCCTAGTTCTCTTTGCCGTACTTGCTTTCTCGGTCATGTGCTGCTCAGCGTATGGCATCTTCCTCGCTCGTCGTTGAAAGTCGTCCGTATTGCAACCTCGAATGCACGGTTGCATGGTCACTAGTTAAATATTGACCTTTCGTTTACCATATACGGTGCGTACACAGGAAACCCGAGCGCTTTTTAATATGGTTGCGTATTTAACCATTAATTCTCACCGCCATGTGCGAGTCTCGGGTTTGATCCCTTGCAAAACGACGAAAGAAAGACATGACCACAAAGGTATTTCGTTTTTAATTTTTTATTTCAAAATACATAAGTTTTTATAGCGATATCTTTAAAGCTCTGATATAGCTATAAAGCGCTCGGGTTCCCTGGGGTGCATAGAATCGAGTCGGTGATCTGACAGTTGTCGGTAAATTGACCCCACCTTTACCATATATGTAATACAATCAGAGCTTCAAAACGAACGGCGCCAAAAGTGTAGTGTTAACGTTCGTGGTTCCTATCATTGATCTCTATATACTTCGATCTAAAAGAATCGTTTTCGTGGCTTTTTTAATTTTAAAATGGCAGATCACGAGCAAGCCGTAATTTCCGAATTTCTCGCTTTGTTGAAAAGAAACCCAAATGCGTTGTCCAACGTTTTGCAAACCACACAGGCAGCCTCCAACGAGCAAACGGATGCGTTGAACCCATCAGCAAGCACGAGCTCTAGATCTAATTTACCCACTTCTGACGAAGAGTCTCCACAGGACGGGGCAGTCGACATCGTTTCCACCGCTTATAGCGCAGAAGATCTTCTGGCAAAACGAGGGGCAAAGGGCAAAGGATCGAAAGCCCAACAAACATTTCGGGTAAGTCGAATCTTATATTTAGCCATTTATTACAACTTGCATTGAGACAACCGAATAATTATCTCGAAAGATCTTGAAATGCATATATTTTTCTCGTGTTCTTTTACTCGTACACACCAGCTACACGTATTCTTTACACATAAATTATGTCATTAACTTACTCTCAGCTGCGCTCGAGCGCAGATCAATCGATGACATGCATGCACTCCGATCGAATCGATCTGCAAAATAACACTTTTTGGTCATGAATATGCATTCAATGTAATGGAGAAAATTGCTGTTGTGGCTATTGTTGACTTAAAAGTGTGAGTGATTTGGCGGTTTTAAAAACATTTCAAATTGAAGATTTGGGTGATACAGATGTGCATGAAGCCAAATGACGCTTTTCTTCGTTCGACACATCGGCTGGCAGTTGCCTTCATGCGATCAGTATAAACTTCCAACGATCCCACGCGCGCAAACTGATGCTCATTCATCAAATCTCCGGGCAATATTGTAGGGGTAAACACGCTCAAATGCATGGGGAGAAACGTCCAGCGTATTTAATGGCCTTTCCTTTTCTTTTCCCAACTTGGAATTAAAGCTGTTTGTTTCATTATTTATACGCTAAAATGTCGATCTGCTGCACGTTCGTTGGATTCACGTTTTAAAAAGCGCGGGAATATTGAGTTAAGTACGCGTGCGTAGTAGAACGCGATCTAAAAGATCTAGAAATGCATGTAAGCCCGAAGTGGGACAAGCTTTCGAGAAATTAACATTTCGGGCCGGGGTTACGTTTGATAATGTAAGATCGTGTGCATTGTGTGGCAGTTAGCAGCTAGGCTTCACAGAAAAAAAAGAAATCGAATTTTAACACTTTGGGACTGATACTTTCTAAAAATTAATGATATGGCTTCCTATTACCCGCTGAGTTCATTCTTTGTCTACAATTGTTTACAGTTTGTGTTGAGGGAATCTGCAAAGAAATGTGGTCTATGGGAAAAACCTCCTCTCATTCGAGAGATCAGCTGCAAAACCCTTGAAGTTTTTACTAAAAAGGTAAAGACAGGATTACATGATAATCTTCACTTACATGTACCATACTTAAAGGAACTGTGTCGTCACGGATTTTAGCAAAATTTTTAGAGACACGAAATACACAAGAAGGTACGGAATTTAAACTATAACGCTTGGGAGACTAGCTTATACTTGTTTATAATGATCGAAGCTATGCGTCACTTAGATCCACAGAATTAAGCTTCATTTCTTTGCTATTATTAAGTTTCATAGCGAGTATTTTGCAATTATATTAAAACTCAGCCGTGACACAGTCCCTTTAATTATTTTAAACTATTCCTGTCATTTATGGTTTTATTATATTCCACACCTTTTATTCTGAACCGATTGCTTAACAGTTAACTTAATCTACGTTCTATTATCGCAAAAAAAAAAATAAATAAAAGAAAAACGAGGCAAGAGCTTTTATTATTGCAATGTACTTGTACTTTCTGGCTGTGGTCAACGTGCATACACTGTACAAGTTAAAATAATTAAAAAAAAACTTTCAATATTTTCTACAAATTATAAGATAATTAGATAACAATGACTTTCATGTTTAAAGGTAATCAGTGCACTTCCCCAACTGGAAGGCCATGCCCACAACATCAGGAGGAGGCTTTCTGAAAGTTTGATTTACAGAAGAAATCAATTAAAAAATACAAAATTTTGGAAGCGTGCTTTAAAGGTAATATTTTAATTGTCATTTTATCCATGGAAAGATTAATCTTTACTTATTAGATGGAATGAAAACCAGTCTATTTATATAAGCTACATGTACAGTACATACATCTAGTTATTGACACCCTTCATAATTCATCTGTTGACTCACAGTTGGTAGAATGTCACATGGTCAGTTAGACAATACTAGCTTGTGGATTTAAAAAGGGGTAAAGGCTGCATTCGGGCCTACTGGCCTATCAGTCCAGAGTTTATGACTTGGTTTCTGTAGAATTATAACAGACTAGGAGTATTTCAGCTCCTTTTCCTGGATGGCATGCTAATCCATTGCAGTGTTTTCCCCAGCATTAAATTCGCCATTACCCATTGATACACCTGAGTAGAGGTGAAGACAGAAACTATGAGAGTTATGTGGGTTGCCAAAGAATGCAATGGACACTCTCCTGTGCTCGAACCTGGACTGCTTGATCCGGAGTCCAGCATGCCAACAATTATGCCCCCTCCCCCCTCCAGTGGATTAAACCTTTACATAAATATTCTACTCAATAAATGTGGTCTGGCTTCAAAAGAACTGTTATTTTTTTTTTAGATTGCAATCTCATAAAACCAGTTGGAAAATTAAATAATACACCACATACAGTACATGTAGGTTTAAATTAAATGTTAATATTATATTATTGGCTGTTAATGTCCAGGAGCAATGCAACCAATTGATCACCTTATATAATATATTTGTAAGTGTATTATGTATATTTGTTTGTGTTTGTATATATATATAAATGTGGGAGGAAGTCACAAAACACAACTCCACGGTGTGGCCATCACCTCACGCATGCGCACAGCCATTTCACCCGAGCAGTGGCAGCCATGGACAGCTGTTTCGGCCTGGTTAGGCCTCATCAGCATGGCATATATATGTATACAAATTACATGTATATAAATAATAGAGTCGTCTTTTGTGACTTCCTTTTAGTTTTCCCTTTCATATTAGTGATTACGTCATTTTTCTTGTAGATGGATAAATATAAAGGTGAGGCCTGCCAGAGGCCTTTAGTTCCTGAAAAAAGCCAGGAAGTAAATACAACACTTCTGCTGGTGGAGAAGTCTCTGCAGGATGTTAATGAAGATGTAGATCTAGATGAGGAGACAGGATTCTCCTTTGCTTCATCGTAAGTAAAAAACAAATAAGTTAATATACAATGATCAGCTTTTTTCATTGAATATCTCCATCCCAAATGTATAGCCTTTATCAGGGGCGGATCCAGGGGGGAATTGGGTGGCTAGCCCCCCCCCCCCCCCCCCCCCCCCTAGATCATCTGCAGGGGTTTCATTAAGGGTGTGCCCCCACCCCCTTCAGCCCTTCCAATCATGTGCTCACTTGCTCAAACTCGTTGCCCTATTGTAACGGACCTTAATGAAATCCATGCATTGATTTAAACAGTTTTTTGTAGTTGCAACAATTTAAAAAAAACAATTACTGACTTAGGCATATACTCGTAGCCACGCATATAAAAAAATTCTGGATCTGCCCCTGCTTTATGCATGTACATGTATGACCTCTTGGTTTCACGTTAAGTGTACAAATCATTACAGCTGTCATTATGCATGAGAGGGTAACAACTGAATGCCACAAGTTAAATCCTGCCTTATATTTTCTTGTTACAGGGAGGAGCTGTTCGTAATGGATGGGACAAGAAAAATTGCACGAGCAACTTTTCTACGCACATCAAAAAAAGACGGTAAGTACAGCAGAAATGCAAACCTGCCTTAAGGCCATTTCATTAAAAATATGCGATGTAATATATCAAACACGAGGAACAGTGTTTCATCCGATTTCCAAACACCGAGAAGTGGGTTGGAAAAACGAGGCGCAGCCGAGTTTTTTTTAACCCACTTCAAGGTGTTTGGAAATCGGATGAAACACTGTTTCGAGTGTTTGATATAGCTTCTCAAACTGATCGTTAAATGCGGAGAAAACGAAGAAATAAAATCACCACAATCTATGCTAATTTAAGACCGGGTATCCAAACCTCCTTCAATTCATGGTAGTGATTTCCTTTGTGTTCTCGTCATGAATTGTTAATGAGTTTGAGAAGTAGATGTATAACTTAAGTATTATAAATATTTTATAGCCAAAGATCAGTCCAGTATTTCTCCTAGTCACTGCCAGCTGTCTTGTGCACAGCAATTCCTTAATTAATGCATCATCAAAGGATTTCCTGTTATTGACAGTTCATATTTTAAGTTAAAAACATAGTCTTAAGATCAGAGAGTAGTTGTGTCTTGTGATGACCTTATCTACAATCATTGTAAGCCTGTTAAACTCCCTTGATCAGTTACCTACTTGCCAAAAGTTAAAACCACCTACTTATTATAATTAAAAAGCTTTATCATCCCAAGGCTTATCACCATGTTTTTATGATATATGTGTATGTACTAATCTCTGTTTTTTAATTGAAGGTGACTTTGCAAAGCTTGTTATGCAGTCAAACTTTCTGAAGACTGATGAGGAAAAAGACAAAATAAAGTTAACTGGACCTAACTCGAAACAATTTCTCCACAACATCAAGGTACATGTAACCACAGTTAGGTGTACTTAAAATCAAAATTAAAATAGCTAAAATTCCTTGAAAGAAACCAGTAGTGTCTAATTTTTTGTGTTATTTATTCAATTTAATTATAATTAGGTTGGTGAAAAATTTTATTGGCCTGAAAACCAGTTGGTTAGCAAGTCCAGTGCGCCCAAAGAGGGTAGGGATCGAGAGGTGACACCGGTACAAGTGCCAGCAAAGTCTACCTCTAGTTGCAACAAGAAAAGCAATCATGAAGGGGTGGAGCTGGACCATAGAAAGGCAAATTCTGCACCCAAGGAAAAATCTGTGTGCAAGGAAAAATCTGTGCCTAAGCGAACATCTGTGCCCAAGGGAAAATCTGTGCCCAAGGAAAAATCTATGTGCAAGGAAACATCTGTGCGCAAGGAAACATCTGTGCGCAAGGAAACATCTGTGAACAAGGAAACATCTGTGCCCAATGAAAAATCTGTGCGCAAGGAAAAATCTGTCCCTAAGCAAACATCTGTGCTAGAGGGAAAATCCGTGCCCAAGGAAAAATCCATGCCCAAGGAAACATCATCTGTGCACAAGGAAACATCTGTGCGCAAGGAAACATCTGTGCGCAAGGAAACATCAGTGCCCATTGAAAAAAACGTGCCCAAGGAACTGAAAACACCTGATCATCAGAATGTGCCCAAGGAAACAAATGTACCTAATTGCATGGAGAAAGCGGATGATCATGGGGTGTTGCCTGTGCCGGAAAAACGCAAGTACAAGGGTTATGTATATGTACCTGTACATGTAGGCAATGATGACAAGAGCACCTGTACTCCTGAGCCATTACCAAACAAAAGGCGCAGGCTGCCAAAAGTCAGCTTGGACTTTGATTATATGTAACTTAAAATTTATATCATTTTATCAATGACATTTTATAGCTAGCTACAAATATGGTATAGAAAACTACTGATAAAAAATTTGCATAATTTTAAACAGATATATATATAGATTTTGTAAATAAATAATTTTTTGTACACATTGACAAATACTTTTAATATATTATATTTATCGTGATCATATATAATTATATATATATATATATATATGCTTGAATCAAATGTTGAACATTTTAGTTTATGAAAACATTGACTTATATAAAAATGATGCTTAAATTGTTAGGATTATTAATTAATTTATTCTTCAATTGCCCATTTCATCAAGATAAAAATTAAATATTTGTCATGGTTTCCTAGATCAATATTTATGTTAATGATTTATTTTTTCTTTAGTGTATATGTTTTAATTTGACTAGGCTGGCTTGAAGCTAAAAATAAATTGTTGTTTCAAAGGTTTCAAATTACCTGTTTTTGCTTTTAAAACGTTGCATGTAGTATATTTGAGATCAAGACAATAACTCATGATCATGGCATGCTATACATTTATAATGGAACAAATTAACACATTTTGAAAAAGTCTGAATTTCACATACTTTTTCACAGTAAATTAGGTTATTGGGAGATTTCACATACTTTTTCACATCATGTCATTTAGCCTAGTCCCATGCAATGCATGATGTGAATTTGTTATTTCACATGACTATTTCAAATCATCCCATGATGTGAAAAGGAGGACCCCATTTCACTTGGTTTTCACATGGCTATTTCACATTATTTTTCACACATGTGGATGTGAAAAAGCAGATGAAATTTTCACACCTTTTTCACATTACCTTCACATGTTTTTCACATGGTTTACTCCAGTAGTGACAATGCGAACTGTATACCATAGGAAAAGGAATTTGTAAAAAACCTCGTTCAGCTGACGGTTCACACGGTTCACATAATTAAAAAAATATGTATGATATTATCTATTTAATATATTGCGTGAACCGTTGTGAACCGTTAAATTTTCATTCTCAGTCTTTGTGAACCGTATGAAATCAAACTTGACTTCGCTGTAAACCGTATAGATGTTAGTCATGTAGGCATTAAAGGCTCTGTGCTTTCACTTCGGCTTCTTTTTTTATTTCTGGCCTTTAATACATGTACGCAATTTTCTCTTCTTTCTACGTGTTCAAGATACTTCATTGTCGCTACTGAGATGTTTACAACCGTCATATTCCTCTTTGTCAGTTCATGTTGAATCATCGTATTGATTTTTGAAGCATTGGAACAATGAATTTTATTGCACTGAAGTACTTTTAGAACTGCGATATAACGCTGATATTATTGTCACGCAATGCGCGATGTACAGTTGTCACGCACGAATACACCTCATAATTGATTAGTTCTAATTGCTGGATTTCGCTTTTTTACGCTTTATCACAAAGTATTAAACATGTACAATGTCCTCCGAAACAAATATTTGGATCCCATTTTTTATCGCGGAGTTATAGTAATCCAAAATCATAGACAATCTCGGACAGAACTCGTTGAGACAGTAGTGTTTCCGCGCGCAAGACAACCGTTAGTGTAATATCCTGTCAAAAATCACATCTATCGAAGCCCTCCTCTCCCTCCTCTGTTCAGTGTTGCTTCAGAAGGGTTGCTCAGAGACCAGGGACACTTTTTGAGTATGTACCACCTGTACAACATTGCTTTGTGGGGGGTAGGGGGAGGTTGATATGATAATTCCTTTTAAATGCTAAGAAAATGCTCACAATTTGCCTAAGTGTCTCAACAGTTTTGTCCGAGATTGCAGGTTAATTATATATTTTTTTTGTACGAATTAAAAGGAGAATTTAATCTATGAGAGGAAATTGAAAGAAATAGAATGCATGCATGCGGCTTAATTTTTTTTTTTTAATTTTGGGATGAGCTTCTTTCCAGTTGTTTACAGGAAATGAAGCGCCCAAAAGAGGATGTCAGTGATGCTGACATTGTGTTTGGGCAATATCTTTCAAAACAACTGAAAAAAAATACCAGAAGGGTGTGCTAAAGAGATGCTAAAAATTGAAATTCAACAAAGTATTTCAAAATGTTACCTGTAGCACAGCTTCTTTCCAACCTTGTTACCATTGCTTTTGATGACTTAAATGACAAGTAATTTATTTTCTTCATTCATTCTTCATTGTAACTTCAATTTTATTTGAAAACCGGCATTTAAGTGGGGGTCTCTAATAACCACCCACTCAATTTCGCGTGAAAAATAATTTTGCCTGAAATCTAGCAAATGAAAGAGTTTATCAAGGCTAGAAATAAACCAGGTTTGGTTTGGTTCAAAAGTATTTTCTGCCCGTCGCAACATCTCAAAAATTGAAAGCTAGGCTAACTGATCGATTAAATAGGTAGGTTTTGCCTTCGAATCTTGCCGCATGGCCTCTCAGTATATGCCAACTACAGAGGCAAAGTGTACAAAAGGGACCCGAGATCAAGGTACACGTACTCTTTTAAGTGAGAGGCAAGAGTATCCATCAACACTCTCACTACGAACGAGCGGTTTAAATCCAGACTCATCCAAGAAATGAGAAAAGTCATCGAACTGTTAGCAGATTCACACTGTGAACTCTTCCAGCCACTGACCATTTACTGCAATCTGATAGAAGTCAACGACAGTGTCTGTTGGTTCCTGAAAAACCGTGTGTTCATAGAAAACCCCATTGAAGAGCATCAAATGGGCACGGTATCACCCAGGGTATTTTGAGATCTTGGAGAATAGCCTGTCCTAAAGCGATGTGTCAACCTTCTGTGAAGATTTTCTCAAACTGTTGAATTACAATAAGAAACAGCACAAAGACAAAGTACCTTGCCTTGTTGGGGATGCCAACAGTGGTAAGACAAGTTTGTTCTTTCCAATCCAGGGACTTGTGCACCATGGAAACATTGCAACAGAGACGATCAAGCAACATGCTTGACATGCTTCATCGATGAAGCAGACGTGAATACCTTGGACATTGCTGACTGGAGGGTACTCACACGGGGATACGCTGCTCATGACTTTACGTATCAGACTGCCAGGGCATTTATCAATAAATGCCCAATGCTGATTACAGCACAGCGTAAGCTGGAGTTTGGTCTTGTGCACCAACCTGCCATGGATAAACGTCTTTGCACGTACCAATTTAAGAGCCTTTGAAATCCCAAGAAGAAAAGTGGCAGCATGATTGAAAAAGCACTACATGGAATGCGTCGTGTGGGCTGCAAATCATGCCAAATCCTGTGCAAGTGACACCGAGAGCGATGAAGACAATGACACTGACAGCGATGATGAGAGGTCACAATACTGAGAAGGAGTTTTGCAAGAAATGGACTGGGTCGAGCGTCGTTTGAGGTCGGACATGTTGGAGAGAGCTCCATATGCGAGGTTTTTTTTTAAAAATGAATTTAGCTAAGTATGGGTAAACCGGGAAGAACTAGGAGAAGAAATGAGCTAAGCAGTTCTTTCAGCAGTGAAACTTTGCCAAAGCACGAAACGAGATGAAGTAATACTTCGATGGATTGCAACTCCACTGCAATGGCGGCTTCTGGCAAACAAGATGAAAAGAGTCCCTCCCTGCTCGACATGTGGAATGCATTAAAACGTATCGAGAAAACACGAACAGTTTGATGAACGATCTAAAGGATCTTCAGGGAAATTATAGTGAGCTTAAAATGTCTCTCAAATTCTCGCAAGCCAAGATAGATGAGCTGCCCAAGAGCAATGGTGACCTAAAATCGAAAGTGAAGGTCTTGATGATAACGCTGCTGAAGCTAAGAAACAAAGGGAAACTGCAACTTGTGAATTAAAGGAAGAGATGGTTACTAAACTGCAGAAAAAAGATGAACAAATTGCGTATCTCGAAACTAAACTGGATGACCTTGAGCAATACACTAGAAAGTTTAATTTAGAAATAAAAAAAACTACAAAGAAGTTCTTGAGGCATGGAGGACTCTAGCTTAAAGTGCCTATAACCCCAAAAATTTTTTGGAATTGGGTTGCCCAAGCATAACAAAAGAGACCAGCGATTTCGGATGCCAAGTAAATACACAAGGCAGACTACTTAGGTCGAAATCAGTGGGGACCCAAACGGATCACAAAGTTATCTTTTGTGACCAAAACACTCAAACTGAGCCAGAATTATTTGAGAAAGAGATTTTGATTTCCGGTGATGAATTAGACTCGGCTAACGCACATGACATGACTGAAACCGTTTCACCTCACAAGGCCTACCCATCTTTTGTACCACCCAAAATGGATGAAAGTGAAAATAACGATGATGAAAAATTGCAGTCAGACACAGAAAACTCAACATCCCCAAACCCCCAAGAAGATGTGAAGTTTCTAGTGTTTGAAAAGTTATTGCATGAGCTTTTTAAGCGATGCCAGGAATGCGGGAAAGCTGTTAAGAAAAAAGAAACATCCACTCAGGGTACTCAGCTGTATGTCACATTGAAATGTATAAATGGGCACACTAAATTCTGGAAGAGCCAGCCGATGCTCAAGGGGATGCTTACTGGAAACCTATTGATGGCCTCCTCAATTTTACTAAGTGGGGCCACTTACACAAAAATAGCATCATTGGATAAAATTTTGAATTTGAACTTTTTCAGTGAGTAAACATTTTATAACATTCAAGACACATTTATTTCCTGTAATCAATGAGGTTTGGGAGGAATAACAAAATTCTGTTTATGCTGAGCTCCACGATGAAGAGTTGTGGCTGTCTGGAGATGGTCACTGTGATAGTTCAGGGCATAATGCCAAATATTGAACATATACCATGATTGATCAAGACAGTGAAAAAATAGATGAGTTTCAAATCATTTAAGTTAGTGAGGTGACCAGCAGCAATACTATGGAAAGGGAGGTGCATTAAAGGTGCATGGAGAACATTCAAAACAGGAGGCTTAAGTAAAAGTTGTGGCAACAGATCGCCATAGTAGTATAAAATCAGACATGAAAAGAATTTTCCTAATGTGGAGCATCAGTTTGACTGAAAAGGCAAAAAAGAAAGACTGTAACAAGCTTTTTCCCTGGATTAAAGGGGAACTCCGGGGTAAAAACTAAGCTTTTTTGAATAATTGGCCTGTTTGCTGTTCCAGTTTTCAAGAACTAATTTGACAGATCGTTTGTTGCAACGTGGATATTTTGCCCGAAAGACGAGTTAAAAATGCAAATAGAGTTCCACCATCTTGGAAATTGACTGCTTGCTCAAAAACCGGTCATTGTATCAATCATGGCGTCAGAACATCAAACGTAATTTGATATTTGCGTGTCTTCCAGTTGTGTATTAAGTAGTTCGCATTAGTAAGAGAGAGGGATTTTTTTTACGGAATATTGTTGTTAAAATGTCCACATCTGGGTCAGAATCAGAGTTTTTCGAAGAGGAACAGGACGGTCAAAAGTTAACTATCCAGCCATATGAGTTTGAACTGCGTGTCAACTTGGATGGCGCTGATACCGGGTATCGGGTGATGAGTCGATGGAAAGCGGCGATGAAATAAATCACCGACTGGAAAATTCAGACTGGTATGTTGTGTAGTGATCCCGTTAGCTTTCGTTTTATTGTAATACCTTCACTGACCATTTACTCACAGACTAATGATAAATAAACTGATGTTAAGTCAGCTGTAGTGTTCATTTTTGTACTCTTATCGTTTTGGGTGTTTGTTAATTATTTTAATTAAAGAGCCTTTGCTCGCCGCCCCGAACCAAGTTTAAAGAATGTTCGAGCAACCTAGGAACATTGCGGTAAAATAAATTACACTGTGAATGTACGTCGATCTAAATGTTTAATTGACATTTTCTTTGTGTTATCTCAAGGTTTTGAGAAATGTTTAAAACGTAACGAAATTCAGTTGAATTGACCTTACATGTAATTCTAACTTCACTTGCGTCGCATCGCGTCACTTTGTGTCAAGCTGTCTGTGTAATAATTTTTAGAATTTTGACTTCCAAATTTCTATCGCTGGCAATTATCGATACGCAACTTGTGTATTTTATTCGGAATTTAGTCATACATCGATCGACTTGGGAGGCAAACTCGGTTACAGATAAAGGAACCTAACTTACAGTAATCCTCACTCACCACTGGTTTCTGAGGTTTTATAGCTACCATAGCTTTTTTAGACGTTTTGCTTATCGCTTGATTGTGTGCCGCTCAATGCACGTCTTATTCAGTTTCCACCTGACACTGTTGCTCATTGTTTATTAGGCTTCTGCGTCTGCATGTACTTTATCATAACAAGGAACAATTTCAGTTTTCTTTTCTATAATTTAGGTGTTCGTGTGAGAATTGCCAGATCATGGGAAGAGTGGAAGCATGTTTGTGTTGCCAAGAAATTATGCAAGTAAAAAATATGCTTATTAAGGCTGTTACTAGCAGTGAATGCCAAGAGCAACCCATTTGTATTACTCAGCACCCGGGGTTTCATCCAGTCTGTATAAATAGATGGGTATGGCAGACAGCTTGGTATCAGTACAAGCAACAATATAAAGAACCTTATGATGGACCCGAGGATAAACTTTTTAGACCTATAGCTTACAGACAATTGGCTCGATAGTTCTGGGGAATTTTGGGGAAAGAAATAAGGGTAGTACTTCCATCTTGTGCAGTTATGTGCATACGGAACTTCTATCCTCCACCTGGGCCGGAGGAAGAGTTTGATTTCGAAGGCTTTCAATATGCAGAGGAGTGATGTGTTGTAAACTAAAAGATACTCAATAACTGCAATAGAATTTGTGGAAAAGACATTATTGGATATTGATTTGAATTTCCAGCGTTTTGTCTGCATGCTACTGTGGCCCATTCTCTTTAGCAATTTTTGTACTGATTGAAAAAAGCATTTCTAAGCGTGTAAACACAGGATATCAATTTTATCCAGCAAAATTATCTTCTTTATTATGGTGGTTTTCCATTGAGTGTCAAAAGTATTTCTGTTTGCTGTAATTTTCCATTCCCAAGGTAATGATTTGCTATGAAAACTTGTAACACTTGTCTTCAGAAGGAAACCAAAACCAGTTGGCTATAGTTTGTCTTGCTTTAATTTCTGTTTTGGTATTTGGATTGTCTGCTGTGATAAGGTTTTGGTCTCATAACACTCAATTGAGGACTGCTCTATCAGTATAGTATTATCTGTTAAATCTTGAACGATGTTGCTGTACGGCACCTGCCTTAGTTGGTACTGGTTTTGAGGGAATGTTCCATTGTTGTCAAATGCGCAAATTTGAAGTAAAAATGTGGTAGATTTCGAGACCAAGAGCACAGAAATCGAGAGCTTAAATTATATAATAGTGTTTTTGATCGAAGGCTTTGTTTTAGTATTCATACAAAACTCGCGTGAAAATACATTGACGTTCTTATGTCACATCACACTGCTGACCAATGTAACACGGTTCGTATTTTTCCAAGATGGCGGAACTCTATTTACGTTTTTCGCTTGCCTTTCAAATAAAACATCTACTTCGTTACAGAAGATTGGTAAGAAAAAATATCACAAATTGAAAGTGGATACATAGGCCTAATATCCAAAATAAGTTCATTTTTGCGCCGGAGTTCCCCTGTAAGTCAGTCTCCAACCATCTCTGGTGGTGTGCAGACACTTGTGAAGGGGATAAGGATCTTTTGAGGGAGAAGTGGATATCCATTGTTCACCACACAGCCAATGACTATTTATGGGACAGTGCAGACATGTACCATGAATATGCTTACACACCCATCCCTAGAAATGTGACAAGAACTAAGAGGTGACTTGAACCTGGTTCACCAGCACACAAGGCTCTGAAAGGGGTTGTTTTCGACAAAAATTTACTGACATTAAACACTTAACCCTGAACTGTTAGGGTGCGTTCCTTTGGTAAGATCCAGATCAGGATTTCTGATCTGTGGCGTTCCTTTCGGGCAGATCCATTTTCAGATCAGTGATCTATCGAATCCACTCTGGACAAGGATTCATCGGATCACTGATCTGAGTGATCTGAAGACCGATCATTGGATCAGTGATCCAACGCGTTCCTTTGGAAAGAGGATCCGAAATTAATCCCTGTGCACAGCGGTTTTAAGGGAAGTACTTCATATATGGTGTCATTTTTCCTCGCTTTTCCCGCATTGTTGTACAAGGACGGCGTTTGTGTTGGTAAGTAGTCGTAAGTAAGCCATATTTCTGCCTGTATTGTCTGAAATTCATCAGAAAATCGACCAAATGCTAGTGAATTACGAGTAGTTGAAGTCGCTTGTACAATAGCTTTCAGTTTTACCACCAAATTGCCAAATAACTTTCTGAACGTTCGTTGATGGAGCCTCCATGATCGAACCTTGACTCTGGATGTTATATATTTATTTATTTATTTATTTATTTGTTGTGGTGACTTTTTACTCTTTCGCTGCATGTTTAGGTTGTTTTTAACGCTTTTCGTAGGAGGTCCTAGTTGGTAACACCATTTCTTGTATATTTTTAACTTTTGTCTTTATACAATTAACTGGTGCACAAAATGTTTTTGATTTCCTCGGCGATTTGGGTAAGGACTCTGCTGTAAATACAACCACGTTTTGTCTGTTTGTTCATTTTGTTCTTTGTTCGTTTTTAATAATTTATTGGGTTAGGGTTAGCCCTGCAGAGGCGAGTAAAAATGCAAGCAGTGAGTCAAATGTCTGTTAGATCACCTATCGAGAAATTCAAATCAGTGCACTGTTATACGACTATCTACATTATTTTTTTTTGCCTGTTGTCTTTTCCTGGTACAGGTGCAAAATGACACATCAGTGGATGAATAACATGCCTTATACACAAAGTGGCACCCCTGTCTATATGCAGCCAAGTGGTATTACTTATTCAGACCCAAGTACTCTCACACATGAACACTCAAGTACACATAATTACAGGTCCTTTGGTCTACCCTTCCAACAGCAAACTGACTTGTCAGTTTACCAGAGTGCTTCATCATACCAGTCACAATATTGTAGCGCTCCATCCCCAGTGTCACCAGCAACCAGCAGTAGCGATGACAGATCTGATTCAAGTAAAGAAAAGAAAATGTGGCTTAAAGAGGAAGTGATCTGTTTGATTGACACCTATGCAAGGAAGAAAAACGATTTCAAGAACCCTAAAGTAAGGAACAAGGATATTTGGTGTGATATTTCCCAGGAAATGCAGGCACAGGGACATGTCAGTTGTGATGCAAAGTCTTGTGAGACCAAGTTCAAGAACCTCAAAAGAGGTTATACTGCATGCATTGATCACAACAAGAAAACTGGAAATGATGCAAAGAAATGTGCTTACTATGAAGAACTACACAACATATTCCATGATGATGCCAATATAACACCACCAGCTGTGTACAGTAGTAGGAAGGGTCTGCTGAAACGAAATCAACAGCAAACTCCAGAGTGCTCAACTGGAAGTGATGTAGAAGATTCAGAGGGTACAGGAAGTGAGGAATGTCGCGAAGAGAAAATACAGAAGAAAAAACCAAGAAAGAAACCTCCAAGTGAAAGAAGCGAATTGGTCTCTCTGTTTAAAGAGTTTGTTGATAGGAAAGAAGAAAAAGAGGAAAAAAAATTGCAGAAACTAGAAGAAATGCATAATGAAAAAATGACTTTCTTTGGTCAGTTCCTTAAAGTGTTTGAAAAATCTGTACAAGATAAGTGAAGGTGTATGTTCTATGATGTACATGTTAACAGCTCTCTCAATACATGGAGAAGGCTAACATACATTGACATGGCAAGATACTATTGTTGTTGTTGTGTTTTCCATTATTGTGTTATTTATTAGGATCTTATCATACAACATGTACCCTACTTCCTGAAATATTCACTGTAAGGCTTTCATGCACGAGTGTACATAATGTTTGGTCAAGTAGAATTATCACAGAGTTTTTGGTCTGAGTTAAATTTCATATTTTGTTGTTTAGATGTTACAAGTAAACAAATAAACGCACTCCATAGTTGGGATAAGCAAATGACCATCCACCTCTCCCTTGATTCAGAAACTGTAATAATACATAGTTCAATGCAGAAAAAGGCAAATTGTTAGAGTAAAATGTCAGTTAATTCTATGCAGTTGGGATTCCCATTGCAGTCAATACCAGTTTCATATAGAAGTATACCTCAATATAGCATTTCAAAATTTTTGGGTTAAGAGAAATTATTAATAAAAGTTTATACTACAAGGAGAAATAGCAGAAATAGTTTGCTCTTCTGTCTTTAATGGACAAAATCAAATGTTTGTGTGAATATATGCATAATAAGGACCAATTGTTTTGTGTATCAGTCATATTTCTTTTCCATAAATGCCCAAAATATTATTTTTGGGAAGGCTCATATAAACATTTGTGGGATTATAATGGGGGGGGGGGGGGGGGGGGGGTATTCAACAAGGGATAATGGTGCCAAGATGATTGAACAGAATCTTGTTTAAAAACTAAATGTGTCAAAGACTAGTAGAAACCTCAGACAAATAATATTAACCTCAATCATACCACTCCACCTTTCAGAACTCTTTAATAGCTTTTTTAACTAGGAACTAATTACAACATTCGGTTTTCTGAGAAACGAGTATGAATGTTACTTTGTGATTTGGAGATATGATAAATTCTGCTAATATACAAAAGAAAAATATGAAACTAATTGAGGTAAAACAAATTTTAACCTTTCTCATGTGCAAGGAAAATTTCAAGCTTTTGTTAACTTGTCACTTTGCTTGACATACACTTGTCTTTGTTCCTCAGATAATAATTACAGTGTGTCTACTTTTTCTAGAAGAACAATGAATCAGGTATCAGCCCTACTCATCATGTGACAAGTGAGAGATTATCTCATCCATGACCTTTATCACTTTACTTATACAGCATATGTGACCCTCCACAAGAAAACAGGGATAAAGGTGATGGCACGCTCACAACACGCTAACACAGCACGCTAAGTGTGTCCTAAGACACGCTTTATGTGCATATTTAATTTGTTGAACAATGAAGGACACACTAGCTTTTGTTTTGGAGATGTTAACACGCTAAACCTTTTGTTTGGATCAGTGTGCTAAAGCTTGTCACGCTTAGAGTGCGAGTTAGCACGCTAAAACACGCTAGAGCAAAAAGAAGCACGCTAAAACACGCTAGAGCAAACAGAAACATGGCAGAGAGCTAAATAAACATGTTTGAAACTTACTGATTTGGTATGCTCATTTGCTCTCAAAAATCGCTTTGAAAAACAATTATAGTATATACAAAGAAAAACCATGGTAAGGATGGGTTGACAAAGTCGGTGAAAGTTTTAAAAAGTGTTGGCTGTTTAAAATACAGCCAACTGAATATTTATAAACACCGCGCCGCCGTTCGTGTTTCAAAATCTATACAACAAATATTATTCCAACCGATTTGGGAAGAAAAACCCTAAGCTCAAGTCAGACAGGAAATATTGTATGTTTGAGCGATAAAATATAAGCGAAAAGGAGAGTAAAAACACTTTTGTTTTCAAAATAAAACAGAAAAACACATGGCATGGTACTGAATCATGAAAATTTTCGCTTATTCCGTACGCTTCAATCTCTTTGTGAAGTTAAAAACAATTCATATTTTGTTACTACCATAAAAACCTGACTTAAACAATCTTTCTAATTTAAAACTACATTTGGATAATTAAAATACATTACTATATTGCACATGAAATTCTTTAAGGAGCCATTTTAGTGGTGATTTGGTAGAGATGAAACAAGGCTTGAAAAAACCTGAGTTGTCCAGATTTCGCGGTGTTGAGCTTTTTTTCGTTCCTTACTTCGTGGTCATCTTCTTTGAACTACTAAAATATTCAATACTTTTCCGATCTGAGCGAGTTCCTTTATGAAAAATCCGTACATTTTATGTAGTTTGAATAATTTCCATTAAAGGTTCACACAATTTCTTCGAAAGTTTGCCGCAAAAAACACAACCTCGAGATGTATGCAAATTGCGTGCTAAATGTAATTTGATAGCATGTTTGTTTTTCATTTTCCTGAATGAAAGCGTCTTTCACTTGATTGAAAAAATCAAATCCAGTATTCTGATCAGAACTTAATAATTTGCTCCTATCAATCCGAAGTTCTAGCGCTTTAACAGTTTGTTTGTCAATTTGCAAACTTGATCAGTTCTTTGCGAAAATAATTCAGACAGAGTGACATTCATTTCAGCGCGACGGTACATTTCTTCGGTGTTTCTTCTTCGGTCCCCGACATATTAAACTGAAAGAGGAAGCGAAAGCGCCCGAAAAAATATCAACAGGCTGCTAAGAAAACTGACATAATGTCTGGAAAACGACAACTAAAAAGCTACGCGAAAAATTCTGTAGGAAGTCGGAAAGAAGTAAAACTGAGACAAGTTCCCAGGACGGCGAAGAGAACGCCTTGTTGTTTTTATATATCGATCCGCTCGAGCTGTTCCAGGAAAGCGAGGGATTTCTCGATTGTTTGGAAGGAAAATGGACTGAAAATAGCCGAAAACGTTTCTCGAAATCTTGGTAATCAATAGAAATACCTGATTTAATTAAAATTTTAAGCAAATATTTCAGTATTGGGCGGATTTTTATTTTTAGGAATTGTGCGGAATTGTGCGGTCCTGCACCCGCGCACCCTGTGGGGAAGTTGCACGCTTTTACGTGATAAGCTTCTGACAACACGCATTGCCAAGTATGCTTATTGCCTGCTTCTTCACACTGCACCACGTTCTTATTAAGACAGCTAAAACACTGAGTTCGAGAATTGCGTCAATAATAAAACTGAATCTCGCCTTATTTCGAAATTGCATCGCAACAACGGCGACCGATAGTTTAGACAAGGTCAAGCTACAATCAAATAATGCGGTCAATTTGAGCTTAGACAAAACGGTAGGTAGGTAATTGTTTACATCAACGTGTAATCTCACTACTCTCTCTGTAGTTCGAAAACTTTCAGCACACCAGTAAATAATTGCGTGAGATCTCGCACGCTAAGCGTGTTGTGCTATTTAAGAGTGTTGTCGCACGCTAGCTTTTGTTTACGAAGGTTAACACGCTTCTTTGTTTGACTGCATTGTTCGTATATACACGCGTTATTGTTCTTAGTGTGTCCGACGAAACAAGGGAGTTTGCTAATGAAGTGTGCTCTTGAACACACTTTAAGCGTGCTAAAACCAATTTCTTTTGTTTTAAAGTGGAAGCGTGTTGTGAGCGTGCTATCACCTTTATCCCTGTTTTCCCGTGGAGGGTCACATATAGTGTCACGGTAAATTTCTCATTATTTCATTCCTCTTATCTTCAGCACCTGCACATGGTGGGGCATCATCATCATCATCATCATCATCATCACTGTTATTATCCATAAAGTCTTCAATGTCATCTTCGTTATCCATTAAGCAAATGTTATGCAACACACAGGCAGCAACAATTACAATCGGGGCGTCCTCAATCTTGTCAACTCCCATTTGTGTCTTCAGCTTTCTAAATCTTCCCTTTAAGAGGCCAAGGGATCTTTCTACAACCATTCGTGTTGAGCTATGGACAAAGTTATATCGTTTCTGTCTTCTAGTAAGACGTCCATTGTCGCGAAATGGGGTAAGCACCCAGCTCTTCAAAGGATATGCGGAGTCACCAAGAAGGTGGGTATTTCTTGGAAATAACTTGCCTGGATTTGCTTCAGCATCTTGAAAAAAGGGCGAATTTCTAAAAACCCTGGCATCGTGGACGGAACCTGGATAGCCGCAAAACACGTCAGTGAATTGCATGTCCATATCACAGATTACTTGTAACTGTAACGAGTGAAACCCTTTACGGTTGATATACTGTTCGTGGTTTTTCTGTGGTGCTTTGACTGGAATATGACATCCGTCTATGGCACCCAAAACACCTGGAAACGCCCGTTTTTCCTCAAATCCTTGTTCTACATCTCTTGCTCGTTGACCTGAAGGAAACTTGATTAATTGACCGGAAAGATTGTTTGCAATCGCTCCACAAACTCTGCGATAAACACGAAATGCACTCGATTTTGTAACGTTAAATCGATCGGCCACTGATCGCAGACATTCAGGGTTTCCAAGAATCCATACCGTAATCAATACTTGCTTCTGCAAGTCAATGGTAGGTCTTCCTCCGTTCCTTTGGCCTTGAGGCATATCTGGGCAAGCAGCGAGCAAGCCTTCCAAACAAGTGACTGTAGTTCGTGACATTCGAAAGTGACTTCGAAAATCCGAAATACTATACAGTGGTACAATGCGTTCGAAGTAGCTATGAATTCGAACATGGCTTTTTCTTTCCTTACTGTTTATCAGCAGAAAAAAAAGAAATTCGTCATCGTCAGAACTGGTCGCTTCTTGAAGCGCTGAATCATCAGTTAGTTCTATTATTGAAACAAAAGATGCACTACTCGCGGCGGCCATGTTGTTTTCGTTTTCAAATATAGCGCCTACGCATTCCGCTGGTAGGACAGTGCGCCTTTGCGCCAGCTGTCATGGTAACTGATCTGACGCACTAAAACCCCGTTCCTTTGGTACACCATGATCTGAGTGATCTCGGATCAGAAATCCTGATCTGGATCTTCCCAAAGGAACGCATCCTTAGACTGGAACATTGGAGGTGTACCACAGTGTACAAACAAAATACCTCTCTAAGCGGCAGCACTTTTCGTACAAGGGCATGGTTGCTCGGACACAATTGGCAGCCCTTGATCACAATGCAAACACCGGAAGAGAGCAAGCCAGAGTCTCAAAGGGTGTGAATGAAGGAACTTCGATACAAGGTGCTCTTTCCAATGGGGACAAAAGAATGGATTGCCAAACCCATAATTGACCATCTCAAATCTATGCTCGATGCAATTGTTGAGAGAAAGATGCAAGCAGATGAAAGAGATGCATTTGGCTATTACTACTACCGTAGTAACTGTGGACTTGTGTTCAGCACCACCCAGACACGAAACAGGTTAGATATTTACAGCATAATGACCAAAAGCTTTGGGAATTGTTGTCATGCATTTTGTTAACACATTTTGACTCCATCATTTGCAGTCTTTAATTCGCGATTTGAAATAAAATTTTAAGGACTTTTCATTTAGCTAGGATCTTTTATCAGGTGGGCATAGTACAAGTTACGCAAAAAGGGAAAAAATTCTCATCATAGCAATTTCTACACTGATTTGTAGTTGTACGAAATAACTACCTAATAAAAAAGAAAAGAAAAAGAAAACTTCTGCCACAGTGCTCATCTGAAAATCTGCATAAGCAAACAAACAACGAAATAAAGCAACATTTTGGGAAGCAGGAGCTAGAGAAATGTTCGCTTGAATATATAACAGGTGTGCATGTAATTGTTGAAACGTTCTGCCAACAGGAATGTATTATGCATGTACCATTCTAAAACTTGTCAGTTAGTATTGCTGCATTCGTACACTGTAGGTGTTCATTTGTAGTTGATGTAGTTATTTATTTTCGTTGGTGAAACAGTTATGTTGCTCAGGATGAAATCAGATCCATGTTGAATTTTTAGGCACGAGCAGCAGCTTCACCCTGATTTCCGATCTGAAGAAGCAGCTTAGTCAAGTCATGACAACAAGGCTGAAGATTATTTCTTCAATTACCACCAGGCTAAGCTGACATTTGGCTTGATTTTAATGGCATTCGAGAATGCAGTCAAAGAAGGGGATGGCCAAAGGCTGCATGAGCTTTACCGGCTCCTGCTATTGATCTACAAATCCAAGGGAAACCACAAGTGTGCTTATGTTACTCTGCTTCATTTAGTTAAACTGACTGCTCCCTACAGTGAGTGCGAGGCGCACAGAGCAAAATTGAATCGAGGAGTTAATACTACTGGGGGTAAAGGAAGCAACATTCCCCTGGACCTATTGAAAGAGCAGAGGAACTTCAGCATCAAAACCCTGTGGCACAACCTTGGACCAAATTTCAATGAGCAGAAATTAATGCAACTCGCTGGAATTGTTGACCCCACTGATGACATCTTGGCAGGTATAGACAGAGACTTTCTTGTAATTCGTAGCTGGTTTTTGTAATATAATGGAATTCAAAATCCCACGTTGTGGGCCTACTGGTAAAATTAGATCTAAGATTTTTTAAATTAAAAATGGATAATAAATATTTTTTGGGAGGTGATCCGTTATGCATGAGAAAACATAATTTATTTGGTCATGTTGCTCATGGGTCAACAATGGGGGATTAATATCAGAAACTTCACTCAAGATTAGAGTTGTGAATTTGAATAAATCAGTCTGACCAATTACACGAATTGTCTTATTTTGTCTGCAGTTAGTGATGTGGGAAGAATATTTTGCCTTGTTATTTTTTCCCGTAGTCTAGCTAATATTTTTTTGCCATTGTCATGGCCTAATTTTGTCAGTGAGTCATTCATTACTCAGTATTTGATAAAGGGAGTAATTAAAATTAAACAATCTTTGTAAACTCGAACTGTTTCTGTTTTTCATATGTTCATTTCTATAGAATTGGTCGTGTGTGAAGGCCGCACCATCTACGATTCAACGCGACCACATCTTGTACAAATTAATTCTGCTGAATCACAATCGAATGAAAATGATCCACCACAATCTACACATTATTTTAACTTGTTTATAGTATTAGGTCTAAAAACAAACTTACTTTCGAGGTATCTTGAGTATGTTCATCTGTTAATAGAGATAGCTCTTCAAATATGAGAAAAAGCTTTTCTGGTAGTTGTGAACAGTAAAGTTCGGTTGGGTAATCACCACCAGCGAGCAAACGCAGCAAGATTAGCTTATGTCGCCTCTCTATTTCTTCGAGTAGATTTTCATCTTTTTTTTTTGTTATTTTAGTCATGTGTCTAATGGCTGTTGGCTGTGAGGTAAACAGCTTGCACACTTCCGGCGGAGACAACTCAGTCATGTCTATTATTAGAAATGATAAATGTACAATTGAAAAACGTCACGCAGTGTTATGTGTGTGGCCTCTCTTTACCTAGATAGTGCATGTGAGTGTTCCTTGTAACGTACCACAAAGAAAAGGCTTACCATCACAACCACTATATAAAGTGGAGTGAAAAATATGTATTATCGGTGTTAGGTAGGTATGAAATAGTTAGAAATCGGGGGCTTTCTATTTCATCCCTACCAATCACCCGGTATATATATCATGACTAAAAACCCCAAAAGTTGTGGCCATAAAATGGTGTCGGTCTGTTGGGTAGAGCTTAATCATGTTCGATGACCGCTTCGAAAGGAGGTTGACAAATGTCAACGGGAAGTTCATTGCAAGCCAAAGAGGCAAAATAGATTGTAGAGCCATAAAAAATATGGTGGTGTGGTGGAGGGCGAAAAGTCTCAAACAGGCAAAATAAATGAGCTCAAAAATCTCTCAATGGAACAGGGTAGTAGAAGTGGTAGAAGGAGAAGTTCCATTGAGAGGTTCTGTTGGCTAACAGTTTTGCCTTTTTAATTGAAATGTGGCGAAGCGTGACGTGATTTTTCCCTCAAGTATTATAGACCAAACCCTGAATTTAGTCTTTCAAGTTTGACTTTGACACTGTGGTAAGATTCTCAATCTTTTTTTGGATTTTTTTCTCGTTCTTCGTTGCAAATTTCTTTTCTGATTTTTTCAAGATCTGGCGATCAAGTTTGTCCGCTTTGTGTTTTGTTTTCACCAGAGCGAATCAAGGCTTTCAATTCCAGATATTTCTGTACCTCATGAAATATAATAGAAAACTCAGAATCACTGATGCGTTTGTCTCTGAGGGCTTTAGAAACCAACCCGCTGACAGCGTTCTGTTATGCAACGGCAAGTGTACAGATCCTTTTATTTTTCGTTACTTTGTTTTCTAGCCCTTTACTGAAAGCAGTAAGGCCAGCCAGGAGGTACGACCCCACCCCAGGAGGCAACCAAACACACCCAGGTAGCCGAGCGAGCCATATTTGGCTTGCTCCGCATCCTGGGGGTGTTTGGTTGCCTCCTGGGGTGGGGCGGACAAACAACTCCCTGTACTACTCTTGCTGTGATTATTCCGATGCCTAGAAGTTCCATGCGAGCGGTAATCCTCTGATAATAACACCCTGATACCTTAGGTACCCTGTGATACTAATATTGTCAAAATAAAGATGGCAGATGTACAGATCATTATAGATATGTAAAGCATTTTTTATTAGATGGGATATCTTATCTGTTAAAACGATTGATCATCCAAACAAGTGGCCAGTGCGAGTCTCGAAGAATCTCTGAGCAGTTTGCAGCCGCAGCCATCATTCTCAAATGTTGCATACGGTTGTGTGTATAAAGTCAGCGACCGACCGGTAGTTTCCCGCGTACAACTGGCTTGGTAAGTGAACTTTCATTAGCACTCCAAATTCTATTTATTTCATCAGGTACATTTTATAAACCTAATATTGTGTATTCAAATATAATGAGCCCAGCATGTCTTCACCAGAATCAATGACATCTTTTACCAGATGTCAACAGATATCATAGTCCTCCATATTTGTCATTCGCCCGTCATCGTGAACGAAATACCGATACAAAATATCTGTTTCGCATGGCTACGCGTATGTAACTTCACACAGATTTTATCACATCTATCAACTCCTAAACAAATAAACTTTATGGAAATCGAGTAATTTTGAGCAGAAACATGGCCGCATCCGAGATATTTTAAGCGATTTTCACTGGAAATTCGAATCATAAAAAATCTCGATTTTCTTGAATGCATTAATATTTTCGAATATAGTTTTCGCATCCTCTTCAAATTTAGTTGACTCGAATAAATATACTATTTATTTTAAATTTGCAAAGATTCATTGATATATGTGCACCTAATCATCTCCGAGCAAGTTGTAAACTTCATGGGCGATTTTACCGTGGTTTTACTTAAAACTTCACTCACCCCTCCAATGTGAAGCGTGATTTTCGCTGTAAAGCAAAAGAAATATCAAATATTTGCAAATAAAATACAAATAATAGCGTCAAAAAACATTTCTTTGACTTTAAGAGGAGTTTCTGTGTATTTTAGGTGCTACAAATCAGAAAATAAAGTGAACATCTCTCGAGGCGGCCAAACGTAACTTTCTCGCCGCCGCCACTGCTGGAAGACGCGGGCAACACTCCACGTGATTATGCTAATTAGCTCGAGAGCGGGAAATTTTACTTCCGGATGACATCCACCTCGCCGCCTTCAGTGTTAATAATAACATGGTCTTGGTCGATGAGCAGGATCTTCCAAAATACGTGAATTGTAACATCAGATGTAGAGTAAAGTATGTCGTTCTGTTTGCAAATGTCGGGAAAACAAAGAAGAGAAACGTTTTTATTAGCAAGCCCAGAAATCCAGGCAATCACTGGACATTATTTTAAGTGGACTTGACAGTCAGCAAATGGTACTATTGATACCTATTGTTGGGGAATGCCAGAATATTTGAAGATCGCAGTTGCTCCATTTGTGACAGCCATTTACCAAAATGTCGACATGATACTCAAGCCTGTCAGTGGAATCATACAAGCACACATTGAAAGTATGTGATCAAGCCACTCCTGCTCTAAAGCTTGTCGAGGGAATGTTGAAGAATGGAAACCAAGGGCAGTAACAAGAAACCATTGATGAAAAGGCAAACATTAAAAACACAGTTGGTGATCAAATATTTGAAGACGACACAGAAAACTACTGCTGTTCGTGTGAGAACGATAGTACTCCGGATAATGAGGGGTGTATTCCCATTCAAGAAAATGTGAATAAAGTGTCACAGAATGGAAACCATGGGTAACTAGCAGAGGATAATGAGGAAAGTTGTCCCTCTCTGGGTAACAAAGGTAGAATTTTGTCAAAAGATGAGGATAGTGGTACCTCTTCTGGACAGTTGGGCGAAAGTGAAATACAGAACTAAGCATTGTTGTAAAACAAAGAACAATTCGAGAATATTTTATGTTGGTCAATCCATTGCTAATTTAGATGAGCTGGAAAGGCTGAAAACTATGTATGAAGAGCAAAACTTTTGTGAGCTATGGAAAAGAGATGTGCACTTTTTGCAAGTTGCTGCAAAGCGTGTTCCCATTAGCGAGTCGAAATTGCAAACAATCTGTAAGATATTGTTCGCTAAACTTAGCTTGTTAATTTGGAGGAAAGGCAAGGAAATGTACTCAGAATAAGAAAAAAAAAACATTTAGGCAGGAATGCCCTTTCGAGGTGTACCTCATGTTGTCGCCAGAAGGACACACCTTCGGGTCATCCGAGTCAATGAGGATCACAACCATGTCGCCAATAAGAACGTGTAGGAACACATACCCGGCAAAGAGCATTCCAGATGAAGCAAAACGTTGAGCAATAGAGGCAATGAGACTGCAAGCTAATTACAAACTTGTGAAACAAACTACTGGCCGAAAGGTAACACTTAAAGATATATCAAACATCAAGCAGAAAACCAGAAAAGATATCAACACAAACAATCTGGAGGATGTCGTTGACTATTTAAAGAATCAGCCAGGCTCAACCACTGAGGTCATAATTGATGACGACAAGAATTTAAAAGTTATATTCTACCAGGATAGTTACATGAATATGTTTGATAAATTCCCAGAAATAATCCTGGTCGATACAACCTATAATCTGTTAGATTTAAGAATGCCTGTCTAACTACTTTTGAATATTGATGAAAATGGATGCAGTGAAATCGTCGCAATGTTTACTTTAGCTGAAGAAACAAAGGATGTGATACAATGAACGGTGGAAGTTTTCAAAAAGCACAATCCTTCTGGGTGTCACACTAAAGTTGTGACGTCTGACAAAGACTTCAATGAATGCGATGCTTTTACAAGCTGTTTTCCTGACGCCTGCCTCACATCTTGCAGTCTTTTAGGAGAGGTTTCATCCGAGAAGCTGGGCATATCATCAGCAGAAAGGCTGCGTGCATTAGAAATCTTGTCAAAAATGGCTCACTCAAAGACATCCTCTGAATACGATGAAGTGCTCAACAAAGTTAAAACTACGAATAAATTGTCATATACCACTCTCACTGGGGATTGGTATACGGGTTTTTACTGGGTATCCAAGTGTATTTACTTGAAGTGCTATACTGTACATCTGGTGAGGCTGGAGTCCAAAGCACATCGCATGGAACACCAATGAGAAAAACTGGATTCAGATGATCAGTTAGCTTTTTGACTGTTTATTTGGTCCAGGCTAACTACTGGTATGAGTACACAAAATCTAAGCACTGTGTTCTCGTACCAAGGCAATTTCCCTTGTTCTCTTATGACCATGATCAGTGGGAGAAGAATTATCCTGTCACAGAGAGTAGATGACAATGGTGAAAGTGAAGTAGTCTTTCAAGAAATCCCTGTAGAAAAAGACCCTTACAAGGAGACAAAACGTATGGCAGCTTGTAACCAAGCCAGTTTTTCCAACTTGAACTGAACTGACAATCTCACTCGTGGTCAAACAGTTGCAGTGAAACTCCCGAAAGTTGCTTTCATTGCAGACAAGGATGTTGTGCTAGCTTCAGCTGAAACAGGTGCGAGTGATCCTAAAGTTGCAAAAAAATGTCCCTCTGAATCCACAGTGAAGTATGCTTTAGACCTGCTAGCTGCAAGTGCCATACCACAACTGTCAATCATATTTTCAGTGTTTCAGACAGTGACAGTGAAGATGAGAGTACTGATGAAGCTACTGTAATTTTTGGAAGACTGGGCACTTTTATCCGAAAATCTGTGCAGATTTTCCAAAGTATGTGCAAGCTTTCCAAGGATGCAGTCAGGATTTCCAAGGAACAAGAATGTCTTGCAAAAACGAGAGTGCTTAATGTGATCACTTTGAAAGCCTTTCTGCTGGATGCATGGCCCAATGATGAGGTTTTGAGACAAAACCAATTTATCATGATGTTTCTGACTTCCTCGCGTAAAAAGGTTCACAATTGATGCAGTGCGTTTAAAGCTGGTTGGTGAACACAAGCCACCCAAGATTGTTTACCTGCCAACATTCAGCCAGATGTGGGCCAAGCAAGGGGCAGAATATTTTAAACATGAGACGTCTAATTTTTTTCACACTGCCCAGCAGAAGATGCTACACGTATCTTAACTAGTCCATTTTGAACGTAAGCAACATTGGGGACTGCTTTGTTTTGATACCACAACAACAACTATCTATTTTGATGATGGGCTCACTGACATCCTGAATGTTATCAAGAACATGTTGAATGGCTTTAGGGTTTTGTCAGAGAATGACCGATATCTGAGGGATAACTGGAACAGTCCCAACTTGAGCCTTCCATTACCAAGAATTGGTATGCCTACCCAGCCCACAAGTGGAGAAGGTACTGCTAGCTACAGTGTGGGGTTGATCCTAACAATAAGACATATCATTGAATGTGGAAAGAGCACACCTACCTTTAACTAATAAATAACTTTAAACACCCAATGGCCATTTTACCAACACTCCTAATTCAGGACTGGTGAAGATGATGAGCTCTCTGTTAATTACTTTAACTATAATCACAGTTTTTTTACATCTACTTCAAGTTGTTTCCAACAATTTAAGCACTCCTTTTATACACGATGATGTGCCTATTTGTTATGTAATTAGCGCACATGGCTGTCCAATTACAGCTATCCGATTACAACATTTTGTAATTGAAGGGCCGAGAGCATAACCAGCCTATATGACTTTTTGGTCCGTTTTTTTTTTTCGTCCAAATGAACTGAATTTTTGCATGTGGTCTCCAATTTAATAGAAAACCACAGCCCTATATTTTTTACCGCTGGTTTTTGCTTCGTTTTCGAGAAATAACGTATGCTGTGGTGCCAGTTCGAATCGCGAAGCGTCGATCTTTTTTTTTTTTCTCTATTTCGTCTCTTGTTCTTCTTTTTTTATCTTCTCTTCTTTTTTTTCTTTTCTCTTTCATCATAACGACCATTAAATAAAAGTACAGTCGCATTGTCGATGCTGCTTAAATCAACCGCTATATTAAAAGTTTGTGTCGAAATCTACCTTCGATCGAAGTTTCGGAAAGATTTGGAAATGCCGTCGTTATCTTTGAGATCTTGATCTGTTTATAGTGAAGTTTTGAGTAATTTTGAACGTGTCAAGCTTTCAAACAGCGAAATCAACAACCTGAAAAAGTCATTGAACGAAGAACAATAATAAATTCAAGCATTTTTAGTTTAAAATTAACACAGAATGTTGTTGTTTCTTCGATGGCGCAAGTGGTTAAGGCGCGGGTTCAGGAAAGTATCAGAATTGCTGTGGCGCCGGTTCGAATCGCGGACCGTCGATCATTTTTTTTTCTTGCAATTTTGTCTCTTGTACTTCTTCTTCTTCTTTTCTTTTTTCCTTTTTCTTTTTTTCCTTTTTTATTAAAACGACCATTAAATAAAACTCTCCTTGTCAACGCTGCTAATATTAACCGTTAAAGATCGTGTTAAAATCTACCTTCGAAGTTTCGAAAAAAACAGAAGATTTGGAAATGCCGTCATTATGATCTTCGAGATTCTGATCTGTTTAAAGTGAAGTTTGAGCAATTAAAACAGCGAAATCAACAACCTGAAAACAGCAGTGAACGAAGAACAATAATAAATCAGATGGCGACGCGCATGTAATCGACAACACTTTCTAGTCTGGGAGAATGGAAAGTTCGAATCCATATCCGAACGAGCGACATTCGCTTTTCTTATCTTTTTCTTTTTTCTGCTCCCTGGTTAGAATCTCACGCGAATACAGCCGATTCATTTTTGTAAACAACGTACACCAGCCTGAACCAAAGTCTTTCATTCGAAAGTCTTTCGGTGTCGAAAATGTAAGATGATATGTTAAGTACAGTTTCTTCAGTGTTTCTTCGATGGCGCATAAACTGATTAGTGGGCATAGCGTCTGGGAATCGTTTTTTCTTGACGCCGGTTAGTCTCACGATCCGGTCAATGTTCTTTATTTCCCCCCTTTTATTTCCCGCTTCGTTTGATAACAACTAAGACGAAAATCAGCACTGTTGGCGCCGCTTAAAAGTGAAATTAAGTTTGCGTTCGCGTTGGCATCAATACCGGCACAGATCTTCAGAAAATCTCAACAAATTCACAAACAAATCGAATTTTATTTAGCACTGTCGTGAGATTCTAGCAATGATAAAGCAAACAAAGGATCGAAAAGGAACATCGTGATGCGGTATTTACGGTAAATTGTCTCTTCGCGATCGCGTCCTTGAGATCAAACCAATCTACGTAGCTTGTCCTTTTTTTAAATGGCTGGAACTTTGGAGACGGCAGACGACCAGACGAAGAAGATAAAGTGCATATCGCGGCGTAGCTGCTGAAGTTAGCCTCCAAAAGTGCGAAGAGATTGTGTATTAAAATCAACGATCGACAGACAACATAAACTTACGTGTCAGTCACGTGCACCTTCGCCGTGTGTTGAATCGCATTACCGCTATCGTTCGCATCAGTCGAGGGTACCAGCTCTGCCAGTCTGCATTTTACTTGCCATATGAAAAGAAGCGGTCAGTTGTTATTCGAGGAAATACGGTTCATATGAAAAGAAAGAGCCGCCTGGCCCTCTCACCCGCCAGAGCCTAAGTAGAAGTATGTATCAGTTTCCCGGTCGAGGCAGCCCAAGATAAAAATCCTTCTGTAGCTAAATTGGTGTTTTTGAAATCTCAAGCAAAAAGTCCCATGTTCGACTGCTTTAAGGATTCCAGAATCCAGGAGAGAAATGTATTTTGTGCATTATCCACTGATTTGTAATTGGAGTTTTTTATTGCACCGCTCTTCAGTGTTTCTTTGATGGCGCATAAACTGATTAGCAGGCATACGTCTGAGAATCAGCTTTTCCATGAAGCCGATCGGACTCATGATCCGGTCAATCTTTTTTTTTCCAATTTTTATTTCCCACTTCGTTTGATAACAACTAAAACGAAAATCAGCGCTGTCGACCCCGCTCAAAGTGAAGTTAAGTTCGCGTGTCATGTGGTTCACTATTGTTCGCTTCAAGATGAAAACAGATTAATTCTCTAATGCTCTTGTTAAACCCATGAAAATATCCAATTTCGGACCAAAATGGTCAAAATTAAACATTTAACGTTTTCAGTCTAAAGAGTAAAGGGCGAAAACAACCATTTGAGGCGGCACATAAGTCGCTCACGGGATGGAAGACTGGCTGCATAACGCGTAAGTAACGGGGTGAATAATGAAAGTTCCTAGCTTTAGCTTGAATGTACTGGATGTACTATTAAATGTTGGCAGTTCTTTTTCGTTCATTATTTTTGCTTATGACAGATACAACTGCTAAAATACTTTTTAACAAATTCGTCGCTATTTCCTGTGCAATCGGGACAAACATGTCGCAGATAGTTTGACTCGTTCTCCCAAACTTCCAATCCCTCTGTAATCAATAAAACCAAGAACCAAACGCATAATATTAACACAATTTTTATTTACAAAATAACTTTGATTCTCCTTACAATGACAATAAAAGAGGATCTCCTAGGAATCTATTTTAACAAATGGTTTTTTTTTTCTTTAAAGTAATCCATTTTCAACTGTAATCGATAATTATCTAATGGCAATAACTAGCATGCATGTACAATGTATCTCAGTTCTTTTTTCATATTTACAAAAAGTATTTTTTAATAAATTTCTTTAGGACTTTGTACTTTAAGACTATCGCTATTAATACTACAATATTATAATACTTAGAACTATACAGGTACTTAAGCTACTGTTACAAAGTTTTCACTCCCAAACCTCTGATTATGAGTTAATTAAGATATTGAATTCAAATTTTCTTACTTTTACGGAGGACATTGCACAATAATCTACTGTTCATTTAGTTTTTCTAAGTGGAGTACAAAATTACTTGCAAAATACAAAACATTCCTTTTGTTTGCCATACAAGTTAACCAGTTCTTGGACTGTTAAGCACTTATTCTCGTAAATAAATGAAGTTTCCTTTACAATGTACCAACGCTGGAAATAATTTTTCTTGCTTAGAAGGACATGTGTCTTTTTAAACCTCCCTTTTGATCGCATATCAGTTTACAAAATTGATCGGACATCCGCTATTTTGGATTTTTTTCTGGAGACACAATCGGTAAGCATACACGACGTGCTATAAGAAGTTTTGCAAAGCATTGTAGGGCGATTTCAAACGACACAGCCTTTTTTTTAATTTTCTCGAATCAAGATAGCCGTTTACAGCAAAATAAATCGTACAAACAGAGAAAATTCTTATTGTAATGTTTTTGGAATATGTTACGCTATGAGTTAACAAGATTTCCAAGGCAAAAGCTAAGTAATTTTTGTTCTCGGTCACCATGTCCGAGCATAATTTCAAATTGGTCGGACATTTTCGGATTTTGGTCAGACAATGTCCGATGACCGACTGTTATTTCCAGCACTGATTTGCAATAACAATTTGTACAAATGTTGCGTACAACAAAAACCATTATTCAATCATTTCTTATTTGTGGGGGAGGCGGGGGGGGGGGGGGGGGGGGGGGGGGGGGTAAAGGATTACCAATCAAGCCGGTAGTCAAGTCAAGTCTATTTATTGAAGGAGCCACAGCACGGATTATAAACGCAAAATGTTAGCCAAAACGTCTTTAGTTGTTAGTTCGTAATTCGTATAAATTTTTCTTAATATGATGAAGCCATCTTCCCTTCCGAACGGGGAGAAATTGAAACCAGTGAAAACATGTCTCAGCTCCTTTAATAAATATATCTTATTGGTGATTATCTTATTATCCAACATTTTTTCTGAAAGCTACAATAGAATCGTGTTTTCATTAGAATGAAAACATGCACTAAAAACAACCTGATAAAACGGTTTCCGATGTACAAATAAATAGTGGAATATTTGTATTCGTTTTGCGAGTATTTTGTAACGATTGAAAGAAGTTGGATAATAAAACAAGGTATTTAATTGACTTCTCATTTGAGAACCATTTGGTTCTTGTTCTATACTTCACAGTAAAACGGATCACCAGAATGGCAGACAGTATCGGTAGAAAAGTGAATGTAAAAATAAATAATAAATAAATAAATAAATAAATAAACAAATAAAATAAATGAACACCTCAGAAAAAAAAATATAAATAATATGAAAAAAAAAGAGAATCGGCAGCAAAGTGAACGTAAAAATTAAAAATGCACAAATAAAATAAATAAATACCAAAATAAAATAAATTTTAATAAAACAAAAACTGGAAGCTGAGGAACATGATATCAACGTACTATACAGCAGATTTAGAAAGATTAAGCACCGCATTCTACGGCAAACGGCAACGCTAGCTTGCAGTTTATTATCTTTACTTTTCCTCGAATCATTATCTACCAGAAAAATAAAAAAATAATTCACACATTCATGACAAACACAAAAACACTCACTTTCACGTAGAAATGGCAAACGGCAATGGAAAAGTTGGACTTTTGCCGTTCGCGGGAAAAACAAACGTGATGCTTAATCTCTCTAATGAACATGTACAGTAGGCGAAGACAGGGCATCTTACAGTACATCTTAGGGCTGATTTAGACGGTACAACTTTGTCGCATGCGACCACTTAAAACATGCTTACGACATGCTTACAACACAAATTACTACGTGTAAATCAGCTCAAGTCATGTCGTAAGCATGCCGTAAGCGTGTCGCATACAACAAAGTTGTACCGTGTAAATCGGCCCTCACAGTACACCTTCAACAGAAAGACAGAGAGAATAGACGGGAAGTAGAAAGAGAAAGAAAAAGTACAGAAAAAGGAAGAGGGAAGAGAAGGAAAACGGAAAAAGAAAACAGTAAGGTATAGAGTAGAATGGCAAGTACACGTCGTCTGGGTTGGTCATACTTAAGAAAGAACAAAAGAAAGAGAAAAACAAAACAAAACAAAACAAAACAAAAAACTGTTAAATTAGTGGCTTTTAAAAAAGCCGTTTGGTTAGGGTTGAGAAAGAAAAAGAGAAAAAAATGGAAGAAAGATCAGAAAAAGACAAAGTCAGCAACCCTAAAGGCTTCTAAAGAAACCGTTGCTGCAGAAGTGTGGAAATGGCCAATAAGATGAAGAGAACTTCCGCAGAAATGAAAACAGGGACCATCTAGTCACCGTCTTCATGTTCTGTTTCCGCACCATCCCCATCTTGATCAGGCATTTCCAAACAGAAGTTACGCTGGGGAGAAGGAATATAATCCCGAGCCATCTTTTTAAGATCACGGACCTTGGCCGGCGCTGGCACCAGCGGAATGTGGTACAGCTGTTCCAAAGGAACATCGGCCGGTCTGGATTTCAGGATCTTCGCCTTTATCCAAGGCTCCCCATCAGAGTAGGTGCAGCGCATCCAAACTTCGTCTGGATGATGCACTAGCTCGACCTCGCCAGTGACCGGGTTTACTTCTTCCCCCCAACCAAAGTTAAGCCAGTGGACGTTGCGAAACGTGCACTCACCTGAAGGAAAACACCGCTTTGTGTACTTGCCATTAATGAAATCCTTGTAGTTCATAAATTCCCGTTGCCCCATAGTGACAACTTCGAAGGGGTTTCGGTGGTTGGCTTCTTTCACCACCGAAGACCAATCACTCGGCACAAACACTGTAGCACTTGCCTTCCTCTTTTCGATTTGGGCGAAGTCAGAGTCGTTCCTGAGGAAGGTGTGGCCCCTTGTAAGGAATTTATGATTCAGGATATCATAGACCCCACTGACATGAAGTTCGTTGTACAAGCCAACGAGTGTGAGGTTTTTGTTTTGCCCACCGCATCCATCAGAAAAAGAAACCAAAGATTTAGCACCCGTGCGGTTGGCCTGCAAGAAGTGTTTCAGACAAGAGGCGACCTCCGATGACCCACGCTTTGCCACTGTCTCGTCCCACATGTACATATACCCCTTTTCGGCAACACAATCATGTATTCCGAAGTTGTAAGTCCACAACTGATGTGCATAGAATACATCATTGTGGTGTAGATTAGGGGTAGGGAGGTTTTGCTGAAAGTCGAACAAAATCACGTCCACAGCATCCACGGAAGAATAGGGTGCCGAACCTAGGGAACGGACCCTATTGGACCAGCTAGCGACAGCTGCCGTTTTGTCGCCTCGCATGGTCCTGTAACCTTTGTCTGCCTTGTCCTGGTGATCTGTCAACTCCTGACGGACACCTGTGTCGCTTGGATCAGACTTAAGAGCAAGATTAAGTCTGTCACAAGTGGCACAGGTATCCGAACGGGGAAGCCCAAAACCCAAATTGAAGTCAGTATTAAATACCTTGCGGTAAGTGTGCTCTTCGACTACCGGCTTGATTTTTTCCGGGAGTGGACTAATTCCTTGTTGCCTCGCAGCGATGAGCTCTTGTTCCCTCGGTAGGACTTCTGGTTCTTCAGCCTCTAAGTAGAGGTGGTACATTCTGTTTATGTTTAGGTTAGGGTTAAGGAACCGCTTTAGTGGAGCATCCATTCTGGAATAATGGCTTGTCATGTGCGGAAAGCTTTTTATGTGGTTCCTCACCTGAAATGGAATAATAGTTTGTTTAAAATAAATTATAAAGAAATGCTCAAAGAAATGTGTGTTTATTCGACTCAACAATGCACTCGGTACCGTTTACTAGTACGTCATGAGTGTGCTTTTGCTGTCTGCAAATTCTTTAAAGAGCCATAATAAGAAAACCTTCAGTGAACTAGCTTGTTCGATCCCTATTGTGTAAAACATTGGTTTCGTACTTTTTCGGAAAATTATGAACCTCGCCTTTAACTCGGTCCATAAACTACCAAAAAATAATCTCGACCAATATTTTCACAATAGAGCGTTTTCACTTGACGTCATAGCCGCCATATTGGTGTTCCCGTACAAAAGAATTTTAATTAACTTCTTTTGTTAGGAACACCAACATGGCTGCCATGGCCTTTGTCATTTGAGTCCCACGGGACTGAAGGTCACGTGAGTGAAAACGCTCTATACGGACCTCACGCTAGTTTAATAAAGACAAAACGCTCCGAGTGCATTGTTGAGTTATATAAGCACGCGGAAATTTTTAAATAACACTCGAGAACTGCAGAAGAGCATGTGCCAAAGGCGTGTGCTTTTCGCACTTCTGAAGTGTTCTTAAAAATTTCCAAGTGCTTATATTAAAGAAATAAAAAAAACTTGTTCCTCGTGCATTGTTGAGTTATATAAGCACTTGGAGATTTTTAAGAGCACTCGAGAAGTGCGAGAAGCACTCGCCTTTGGCTCGTGCTTCTCTGCACTTCTCTCGTGTTCTTAAAAATTCCCGCGTTCTTATATTAAAGAAATAAGAAACGCGCCGAGTGCATTATTGAGTTATATAAGCACGCGGGAATTTTTAAGAACACAAGAGAAGTGCAGAGAAGCACGAGCCGAAGGCGAGTGTTTCTCGCACTTCTCGAGTGTTCTTAAAAATCCCCAAGTGCTTATATAACTCAACAATGCACGAGGAACAAGTTTTTTTATTTCTTTTATAAAATAAAAACGGTTATAATGAACCTTACGTCACGTGCGTGCTTTATCGAGTTATAATAAACTAGGTTTAACCAATCATAGCGCGCGCATTTCCCTGAGCATTTTATAAAAGTCAATAATGCACTCGGCGGCAGTGTATATGACTGTGATCTTTTTATTTGCTTGATCGAATCTACACGATGTTCTGATAAGAAAATGAAAAAACAAATTTCGATATCGATTTTTCTTCTCTGCGTTGTAGCCGTCTAAAAACGTGAAATTTCACTTCCGGTGTGTTACAAAACCGCGCAAGAAGAAAGACTGGAAATAATCCGCTGTGACATCAATATAGGAATGCCGGTGTCGAGATTTCTCAGTTCCTTACATTTTTTGATGCGCCCTGAGGAAGAAACATGGTTCTGTTAAGTTGTGTTGTCTATGGTTGTAACAACACGCACCAAAAAACTGTTGCCACGTAGTACTTAAAAGTAGTCGTCTTCTTTCCTTTGTTTTCCTGAGAAAATTTTCCTTTTTTTCCCCCGTTGCCAACCCGGATGGGGTCGCTGGCCGTGACCATACCGCTTAGGTATTGGTCTTGCTGACATTTGTCAGCAAGATTATTGAATGATGTTAAAATATGGAACCGTAGCTCGGGCTCCACTTTTTCGAAACATCTTTCGCTGCAGCTACATGGATTTCCTGTAGCCCTTGGTGGGATGATCGTCCCGTTGTCGTCCCGTCGCTGCAGACCACGTACAATGGCATTTTTCCGCTTGTTTTTTTTTCACCTAAAAATAATAACGAGTTGAAGTGAAGATCAGACCGAGTTAATTTAGATTTTGCGCGCGTTGTGTCAGTTTTGCTTTACGCGGCGCGGAAGAAACATTTATATTGGAAGGCTGTACATGTTATGAAAATTAAGACTCTCTTGGCAAATCTCAAAATAAAAGTAGGAAAAACAAATAGTAAGTTATTTACCGACCGAGGTCGGTCCGTATAGGAAAAACTGTGCTCTCGGTCTTAAGTACAGCCCGAGGCTGTCAAGACCGAGGGCACAGTTTTTTCCTATACAGACCTCCCGGCCGGTAAATAACACCTATATATTTAGTATATACTTAAACAGTGGGTAGGGTTGTCTGTGCATTCTGAAACTCAGTTAAGTGCTATTAATTTGACCGTTGACAGATAGTACAAAAAACTCCACCTAGACTTTTAAATCTCTAATTTTGTTATTGATGCGATTAATTAGTAATTGAACTTTATTTCGTGCAAATCCGGGTAATCGTTCTCGTAATTTCAAATCGTCCTCGCACTAAGTGGTCGGCTGAGTTGAAATTACTCGCCCAATTATTCCCTGAAGTCTACTCCACTCAAAATGATTATTCATTCTATCAGACAGGATATCAAACAGGTTATGTCGCATCCTCAATCAGCTTCCCGAGCTCTGTCTTATAAGTCTTCAGTACGTAACAGGTATCGTTAGTACCTAAGCTGTCACCGCGAGACCTTTTCTGCGGCTTTTTGTCCTCTTTAGGTGCGGGCTGGTACCTTTCCCCAAACACAACGTCTTTGTGATCATCACCACCTTCGTCCGTGCGATGATTCTTGGTCACGTGTCCCTGTGCTTACATGATCTTGATCAAACGTTCTATCAGTGTCTGATGTTTTCATTGCGTGGTTAAGATGTCGAATGGGCACTTGTCTGCCCCCGCTGATAGGTTCCGTCTGGCTCGGTGCCTGCCCTTGTTGAAGAGGATACCACTCTGCCGGCTGGTACCAGGGCTGGGGTTAGCAGTGGCTGCTGTTTAAGAGACTGTCGCCTGATAACGGATGATCATCATTGTCTAGTGACTTGACCGGATTTGGACCATTCAGTGCTTCACTCTCATGAATGGGTCTAAACTTCTTTAGCAGTTGTTTACGATGGCCTATAAGGGAGACGCTGCAAACAAAAAAGAAACCACGCAAATAAAAAAGAAAACACGCAAATTAAAGAGAAACCACGCAAATAAAAAAGAACACACATAAATAAACATAAATATGCAAACAAAATGGAAACCACGCAAATAAAGAAAACGCGTAAACAAAAGAGAAACCACGTAACCATGCCTGGAGTCATCCTAGATCCCAGATCCCTTGCGGATTTTTTAGAGTTGTTTGCTGACCAAAATAATCACGGCGTCAGAGGCACCAGGGCGTCAGAGGCACCAGGGCGTCAGAGGCACCAGGGCGCCAGAGGCACCAGGGCGCCAGAGGCGCCAGGGCGTCAGAGGCACCAGGGCGTCAGAGGCACCAGGGCGTCAGAGGCACCAGGGCGTCAGAGGCACCAGGGCGTCAGAGGCACCAGGGCGTCAGAGGCACCACGGCGTCAGAGGCACCAGGGCATCAGTGGCAAGGGCATGGTGGAGGAGGTGCTGGAGGAGGTTTTTACCGCCGTTTTCGCTTTTTGTAAGCGTAGTTGTCGAACTGAACATTCTATGAAGATGTTCTGCTCCCGGGGTTCTGCTCACAATGTGGGTCAGAATTATTCACTGACGCCAAATTCTGTCACGTCTGTGGATTAACAAGTGGTACAAATGTAGATACTACTACTCTTAGTGTGCTGGACCAGTCGACAAGGAAGCACCCTAGCTCTGTCCTCACATTTAAATACAGAGAGAAAAAGGGACAAGAACGAAAATCAAGATTTGTGGGGAAGAAACCGAAGAAAGAGAAGAGTGAGAAAATTAATGAAGTCGCTATCCAGATTGGCCTGATACGATTGAAAGATGGAGAACTGAAGGTGGTACATGGGTCGACATTACCACTGTCGAGCTACTTCAGAAAGGAAGCAAAAAGATGGTGAAGTTTAACTAAGATTTATTGTCTGGTGGAGGTTTCACTTTGCAATATCCAGATCAAACGGAAGTTCAAAAGCACACAGTATCAATGATGCGTTCAAGCGATAGTTATTGATGAAGCTCACTGTATTCTAGAATGATAAGTGTGTCAACCGAAGGGACCAACCAAAGGGGCGTCATTCTCTAGGGTATCTGTGATGTCATATAGTAAAGATAATGGAAGGTTGCTGTTTATATAGTGGTAAAAATATTGGAAGTTAAAAGTAAGATTATATTTTCACATTGTAAGTTTCCAATACCAGACCTAAAAAAACTCCAGATCCCCGAAAATTTGCTCTCAGCGGTAAAATCTGAAATTCTAATTAGCGAATTAGCGAAATTTTGTCCACGCGTAACGCAAAAAGTCCGCGAAATTAAACTCTCGTAAATTTCATGCCACATGGTGATCAAATAAAGAATAACAAGTGCAAACAAAACTCCCGCTTACGTAATGTGTCGAGGGGAGTTCCTCACCGTGAAAACAGCTTATTTTCCAGAAGCTGGTTTCAAAGGTCAGTGACCCCATTCGTGCTTTGCTATTCTCTGGGTCCTCCCCAACCTCGTCAACTTGATAACTCGAACTGCCCTTTGGTTATCTTTAGAAGTATATGGTTTTAATGCTATATCATCCATATTATGTGTGAAGTGATATCACATCTGGAACCATTTTATTCATGGCTTTACCAGCCGCAGCTAGGTTTCTTTGTGCGGTATAGGGCGAGCAGAGATAAAAAAGCTCATACTGGGACTGTTTGGTCCGTGCTCGTTTCCCTCCAATAGCAGATTTTGTTTTTGACCAAAATACCATGAAGCTTGTTAAGGTTATTGTGAAACTTGGACGGTGCCTTCTTGAAAATCTTTCGTATGCACGCTAGTTTGAACGAAACCCCAAAAGCTATATATCAGCACTGTAAAGCTAATAAATTGTAGATTCCGAAAATAAAAATTAGTTTTCCTTGTTTTCCTTTAGTTAAGCGTGTAGCTCGCCCCTGAAAAGAAAACTCACTCCATTAGAAATTTTTCCATACCCGTTACAGCCAGCCGTTCAAAATTTTTGTTCTGTTTCAGTCGTTCAAATTTGATCTGTTAGCCTATCTCGTTGCCTAGCACGTGACTAAAATCTAACGTGAAGAAATTGTTCTTTCTTGTTGCACCTTTCTTGATGTAGTGCGAAAGTAATTTTATTGTTATATCTAGAAGAAAAAGTCGTTTGAAGCTGTATTTTTGTAATGGACGATTCCCTTAAAACTCTTTTTTAAGAATATCTCGAGTTCTTTGAATCATTTTGCAAAACGTCTTTCAACATTTTCTATATAAATATTATATCTTTACAGAAATTAAAAAGAACTAAAATTATGCAAAATGGGACCAAAAAAGGTTCACAGTACCCTTAACAGGCTACGGCTTTACACGCTATTCATTTATAGAATAAAATTGCTAACTTTGACCTCCGAATCTATTAAAACCCGACACTGATGGGACATCCACAACTGCTTGATTCATCTTTTCTGTCATACTTCGAAATTAATTTGCCTGGTTAATTAGAAGTGTGAATCATCTTAAAACAGGAATTCACTTTTGAAAGAAGCGAGGACAATGCAGCAGATATGTACGGGGCAATCATAGATGATGATGATGTCCAGGATATTGACAGCTCCCCGGCTTCACCATCTCTAAGCAAATGACCATCAATGTCTACTCTCCAACAGGGCGCTGAAATTGGATGGGACAGCCAAAGTAGCCATCTAGAAGTCGTAGAAGTTAAGGGAATTCCTTCAACTGGAAAATGTGCCAAATTTGATTATTCATACAGTGAAGACGAGGTGGAAAAAGTAAACGTTGTTATAAATAACCCCTTCAAATGGTGAGTTGCCATTTAATGTTTTTATGGCAAAAAATATATAAAAAAGGAAACCTTTCACTTAGTAGTTTTAAAGTTATTTGCCTCAAAATGTCAAATATAGAGCGTGGTTAGACCTTAATTCGTCTGTTAGTAAAAGCTTTCAAATTTTTGATAAAAGGTAAGGGTCAACATCTTTCATGTGGTTGTGACAGATTGTCAAAGACAAAAAGATATTGACTATCACGAGCCACCTTAACTGATTTTGATAAAATCGGAAAAAAAACGGAATTCCCTGCACGAAAAAAATCGATAGACATTAAATTCAGCAAAGCACAAAAAAATGCCAAACTGTAATCAAAATCTTGCAGAAATGTAGTGCCGCACTTGGGTATTTCCCATTGGGAAATTATTACCCTCTCGAGCATGTTGGATAGGACTGTTTGATATTGTGTTCGCTGCTTATTCCTGGGAGATTTTTGTTCCGGCAAGTTTTTTGTTTTATACACGGCGCTTTCAAAGGCCGCAAATCAGACACTAGCTTAGTAACCGCGCAATCTTACTAACTTATTAAATTTCAAGTTAATACACCAGTTAATACTTCACTGGCGGTATGGCGTGATTGAGCCAGTCACATTGGGATGTAAATATAGGCTGTGTAGTTTACAGTGTTGAAAGAAAAGTATGCGCATTGAACATTTTTAGAATCCTTAGGTAACACGTCAGTCACGTAGCAGTTTTAATGGTGTCATTGATGCCGCGTGTATTTTGACCTTTCTGGAACTTAATCTGTTAATGGCGGACATGCTGTGTGGCGAAATAAAGGAAGTTTATTTCCCATTTTTGCGTCTTTGGAAGTTTTCCTATTAAAATCATTACTATTTATAGTTAGTTCAACCTTTTATAAAGCATCATAGCTAATGTTCTTTTGGAGAGATTTTCGTTGAGAAGCGTAGCAAGTTGTTAGCAACCACTTTATCAATGTAGAACAATAATGTAGTAAATAAAGTTATAATAATAATAATAGCGGGGCACTCGCCGGGCCAAAGGCCCTGGCTGCGCAGCCCCATACTCATAGAACCTAGCACGTCATTTTTCATGGTCATGGCTAGCGGAATGTTTCGCGGGCGTGCGTGTGCCCGCTGCCCTGCGCCTTCGCGCAGGACTAGCTCGCGGGCGCGTATGACGTCGCAAAACATGCGTGTACGACGACATGTTGAAACCAAAGCGAGGCTTTTTTTTTTCGGCGGTTACACGGCCGAATGTCATGTCAGCTGGGAAAACACTTTGATGTTTTGCTGTGTTTACTGAGCGGAGAAAACGGTTTAAATTAAAGTCGTTATTTTCCTGCATTTTTCCGTGGTTTGCTACTCAAGACAGGGATACTAATTAAGGGATACTCAGAAGCCGCTTTAGTGGAAAAAGAAGACCTTTCAGGGATAAAATCTTGCTTCGAGGAACTATATACGTTTTTAGCAATGCGAGAGATGGGTTCGTTTAAAACGAATTTCAGCACCAAAGCGGAGATTTAAAGAATTTCCAAGCACAGTAGTTGCTGGAGGGACTTAAAGGTAAAACAAATTACATTTTTCGATGGGAATTTATCTTGATATCAATCTGTGATTGACTTTTTGTTTGTGTTCTCGTTAGTTTTGGAGAATTGTTTTTAAACGGGTAGCTTAAAAATTTAGTTGTATTAATTTCTTGAATTTCATCGAAGACACGGTTCGGCCTCGATGCGCATTTTGCGTTTTGCTTTTAAACATAAACTAATGGAGATTTGAATAAAATTTTTCGAAAGAAGATTGTGTTGTCCATTTTTATGTGTTTGTTCATTCATTACATAGATTGAAAAGCGATTTTATGTAAACAAAACAAGACTTAGATTTTATACTCCCGTTGCCTTATGCAAATATGTTTGTGCATTTTTGCAATTTTGGTTTCCAAATCAGTTTCTCGGGCATTTTGTGACAAGCAACAAGTGTATTTTATTCGGAAAATAGTCGTCAGTAGTTATTCTAGACGGAGAAAAAGTTGTTTTTGTGAACTTTTGTACAGTCTAAATGTACTGTGCAGACGGTCGGGTAACAAGCTTAAGCTTTAATACTGTTTTTGAGAATTGCTAAAATTTAAAAATAGCCCGGTCGTCAATCTTAATTCCGACCTTTCACCTAAGTTAAGTTTCATCTTAGTTAAGCTTGTTCAGAGGGTAACCATATATATTAATATTTATTTCTTATATTGCGCTTCTATAAAATAATCAAAAGAGCATTACAATTAATATAATAAAATCTTACAAACAAGAGGCTAAACATAGCCTATACTCATGCGCATGAGACTCTAAGACACGTTGATTGAAGCTACCAATTTTTCTGTAGTCACTTTGAATATTTAATTTATTGATTCTGATCAAACCCACACTAGTGTAATACTTCCCAAACGTTAACCGTGAATTATTTCTATTACATTGGGTTATTCCAGAAAGAATCCCCCCCCCCCCCACCGACGGATGGCAAGATTGTTTGACCGACCCCTTCTCCTGCCCGGATTTCCAATAAATTTGTGGAAGCCCTAAATTTACAGGTAATGAAAAAAATACATGTAATCGGTGATGAGTGCTATAAATTGGTGAAACATTTTAATAAAAATAAGTATTGCGTGACACATCATGACCCCCCCCCCCCTCCCCCGTTTGATTTCAAGTCCAAATCGAAATTAAATTTTTCTATAAAGCTAGTTCTTTAAATAACTGCTTTGATTTTGCCATGAATTAGTTTTTTCCAGGCTTCACAGTTTTTTCAAAGTGTTGTTACAAATACACTTCTTTCATATATGCAAATTTCGTGTGGAATGTAATTCGATCGTGCACTGCTTGTTCCAAATATTTGTTCGAAAGGTCAAAACTTTTTAATGAAACTCGTATTTCCTTGAATGAAAATGTCTTTCCCTTGAATAAAAAAGTTCAACGCTTATCAGGATTCAGTGATTTTCTGCTTCCGGAAGGCTTGGCGATTTACTTATCCTCATTGCAGCACGCAGCGCTGGCATCTGCGAATTATATTATAAACATCACAAGAAATATTTAAATAAGCAACCTGCTTTATTATATCTAGTGTTTTCTAAACTTTCCGACTTTTCTTGTGTATATAGAATGCCATTCTTATCCGTAAAGATGATTCACATAATGTTTTCGCGAATCAAAAAATCTTGAAAGCAAACTTTATTTCAGAAAGCGCTATTTAATTCAATAGGCCATTTCCGAGTTGCCTTTAGCCTCTCTATCAAAGCGAGGCTAGGTGCTAAACCTTTCATATGAAAATGAGTTTTCATTCACATGGAAATAAGTTTTATTTGCATGTGAATGAAAACTCATTTTCATATCATTGGTTCGCACCTAGCCTTGCTTTGATAGAGAGGCTAAAGACAACTCAGAAATGGCCTATTATATTTACTAGTGTGCCTTACCATGATTATTGGCTGGCTTCATAAAGAAAACATTCGAACAAGTTTGCGTCTAATGTTTCCCAAATCGTGACTGCTTTCTGTTACATTTGAAAAGACTACTTTTAAAAGATCCTTAAAATCAGTAAACGACCGGGTTATTTTTCAATTTTAGCAATTCTCAAAAACTGTATTACGCGACAGTCCGTTGACTCTGTGTTTAGAGTGCACAAAAGCTCACGAAAGCAACTTTTTCTCGGTCTAGAATAACAAGCATGACACAAAGAAAAAGTCAATCACAAATTGGTATCAACATAAATTCTCACCGAAAAATGAAATTTCTTTTATGGTAAAGTCCCTCGCCTGCTTGAAAATTCTTTAAAACTCCGCTTCTTCGGATTTGATCGCCCCGCACTGATAAAATAAAACTTGAAGCAAGATTTCGTGGCTTACAGCTCTCCTTTTTCTCCACTACAGCGGCTTCTGAGTATTCTTTAAAGCTTTCTCTTTCCATTTTGAGTATTTTGAATGTGTGTTATTATTCCGACAAGACAAAACATGCCGAGCGTGGCAGCCATTTTTGTAGAATTTTTATGTGACCTGCGACCCGGTTAGTAATAATATATGCGTGCATAAATTTGCATGCACTAATGTGACAAAAAGACGAAGAAACGCAACCCATTTTCTACCTTATGCGCTTACTGCGCATGAGTAATTACAAATTGATAATAAAACTACCAACTAATCGGCTTTTTACGAAACAGACTGAGAAACTACTGAAATTGTAATGAACACGTCCCAGGGTCCACACTTCGGCTTTAATACGCAATGACATTCTCGAAAAACCTTAAGAACAGGCAATAGGTACCCATTGTGGATGAAAGCAAGAGAGAATACTAAGTGAGTGTCTCTTGTTTTGAAAACCGAATTAAAAGAGAGAGAAAATGTGCACAATAAAACCATTTTTTAAAACTGACTGAAAGTTTTTTACTGAACGTTAGTGATGAACTGATTTTGCTTCAGTGGTTTTCGGTTCTTTTCAGGAAATAGAGCTGATTTTGGGCGAAAAGTTGTAACATAATAAAATCTTGATGGTTTGTGTGCCGCGGAAACCAGCACAAAGCCTTAATAGAGTACCGAAGTGTGACGTCACACTTGTGAAATTATGGGATTTGATTAGATATTCGGAAAGGATTTGCCCTTTCCGAATATCTAATCAAATCCCATAATTTCACAAATTAAGTTTTTGTGACGTCATCACTTTTGTTCTCTATAGTGTTGTATCCGATATGCTTTGGGAAAATATACATTTGTATACGTTTGTTCATTTTATTGTTGCTAAAGCCAATTTTACAGTCATTTGACAATTGAAAAAATTAAAACCATACAAACAGCGTTTTTCAATATATGGCACCTGCGGTTTAATTTTGACTACAATGTTTATACAGTATCGTCCTCGCTTTTAGAGTTGTTTGCTTTTTCTTTTAGTTATCATTTGGTTTGGGAGCAACAAATTCCTCTGTACCAGGCCGGTAAAATGGCCTAATTTCTTTGTAAAGATAATTCTTGCGCGCTGTATCAAGGCCATTTGGAGAGATAATTGGCGGAAGTCGGTTTGGTGGTGGTCTATTGGAGAGATCTTTGAGGATTTGGTATTCGGTTTCTCATGAATTCACAAACTCACGACAAAACACCATACCTGGGCGAAATGAAATGATGATATTTACAAATCCCTGAATTTAAAAAAAAAACGGTTCTAAATAAGAGGCCCAATCATACACTGGCACCAAAACTGAGCCGTCATGAAGACCACACAGTTTAATACGTTAACACCCGTGACGGTCGAGTTGTCTACAGCCTGCATGAGGTCAAACAGGGAGGACACAAAGCTTCGTCTAAACGATTGCTTTAGTAGACCAAAACACCAATCAGGACTAAATTTGGTATGCCCTGCAATCAAGAAAGAATAATGTATAGAAAGGTGAAAACCACATAGGACCCGCCAGCAGTAATACCATATAATGTAATTGTTATTGTTTTGTCCAGCACAATTATTGGCATGGATGTGCATGTCCGTTTCTCCGGCACCCTGAGTTGAAAAAAAGTTGTGAACATAACTTATTGTTGCATTCGCCCCTTTGCCCGTCGCTACTGATTCATCAATAAGGTAATTGATTTGTCGTGGTAAACCCTCGCAACAAATCCCGAACAGGCCGCATTTCCTGGGTGTCTTAAAATATATGGGGCCAGGTTGTTGGGGGTTTGAAGGTATGTGTACCTGTTGGGCGTAATCGTAAGAATAGTGAACTGTTCCTTTAAGTGAACATGGAGGCCGTTCTTTTAAGAGATCCACTTGAGTTTTGTTAAGAGTTTCTTTACATCGTTTCACTGACTCCTTATAAAGTTCTCTCTCCTTCATAGCCCTATTAACGTGTTCATTTTGCTGTTCAAGTAAATTTTTCTTTTCCTCCTCACTGATATTGACATTTCTGAAAATCTTAGTGTTATTCATTTCGCATGTGTTACAAAGAGTCATCATGATAATGTAGGGTGTGAAGGTGTTATAGATATTAACAAACTTAGAGTAGCTAACAGCAACAACGCCATCTTTTTCCGCACAGTCTTTGTAACGTCGCCATATGGATGCCTTTGATTCCGAGGAGGGTAAAAGTTGCACATCAAAATTTTTAAACTGTGGCACTCTACCTGGAAACGATATACCCTGTTCTGAACCAAAATTCTTAATAAAAGTGACAGTGCGTTGTAACACTTCTTGTGGCAATAAGTTGTGTGGAAGTCGGGAGGTGTTTCCATGCCTTCTAGCTACAAGCCCATTTTCTCAAAGGTGTCTCTTTAAATTGTCAAGCCGCTCTTTGCCGATCCCATACAAAAACTGGAAAGTATTTCGGCACACTTGTTGTCCATTGAAAAAATAACTTGTCCGTGTTGTTTTTGCCTGACTTTGAATGTAGCCATAATGACAAGGTCAAGTTCATTTGACGTTAATTCCACGCACTGCAGTCGATGTTCTACAACATCTTGGAAATGCAGGGATTCACTGCAAGGCCCTTTATTTTTACCGTAAGTGCAACCACAGTCACGTTTTTGAAAATCCTTCACAGAAATGCTAAAATCAATTCAATAATTATTATTCAGTTTTCATCATTGTTTTGTTTTTAACATTGTCGTGCACTGTAAAGTCATTGATATTTAGGACAACCTAATGTTGACAACTTCAGTATGCTAATTACATAACGTACAAAGCAATGGCAACGCGTTGATGTCCAACAGACAATGCGTTGTTCAATAAACTGATCAACGCGTTAGAAAACGTTGTCAACGCATTGACAAGCATTGCCAACACATTGAAAAATAATTGCAATGCATTTATTTAATGTTGCCAACTCGTTACAACGCATTTTCAACCCATTTTTCAATACGTTTTTACACTTTTCTCTATGCCGGGTTTTCACAAATAGGGTCACATTTTGTCTTTTTTTTGGAAGCTATTTTGTCTTTGAAAAAAAAAAATTGTCAAAAAAATTTAAGGCCTCTTTTTTGCTGTCCAAAGTAGCACAATTTGCAGAAATCAGTGTCCCGAAGACTGGGAATGAGTTGACGATATCCATTGTGTCGATGACGTAAAAAATACTTGAGATTCGTTCGTTTGTATGCTCACAGTGTGTTTCGTTCCATTTCTTCAAAAGAATGTCGGACTGTGATGAAGTTATGTCTTCTACAGAGTCTCTGTCAGACAGACAGAAAGTTGCCGAGGTCAAAGACTTCTCTTTTGCCGCCATGATACTTGTCAGTTGAAGTATTTTCTATGTCACAGCCTTGTAATACAATAGCTTTGGCCGCACGCTCGATAGACACTTTCTGGCGGAAAATTTAAAACGGGAAGGATGTTTTCACAAATTTAGATAAAGAAAGTAAAGCACTATCAAACCATGGAAATGCGTTTTTTACTTTATATGCACTTTAATACAGAAGGAAAATTCCATCACGAAACTGAAGGAGCATCTCGACAAAAAGACTTGTCTGAAAGCTTTACGTTTCTCTGCAACAGCTAATATTCCAGCAGATGAACAATTTTGAAAGGACATTAAGTCAGTTAAAGAAGGCATAATGAAATTTTGTTGAAGCCTTGACATGATACCATTATTGCCGTCTTGAAAGCCAGAAATCAAAGCTCGGTTTGGTTAGAAAAGATTCTACTAAGTCCAGTACAGTTGAGTTCCTGGAGCAAGAGTGAGAAAGTATTACATTGATTCTGATGCTATCTTGAACTGCAAGGTTTATTCCATCTCCCCTAGTGCATTTCACACTATATCAGTACACTGCCACCTTTGGCAGAAACAAATATTGTAAACCTTACATATATTATATTATACTTTTATTTTCATTTTTTAATGACACCTATTCAATGACATCTTAAATTTTCGGTGCATTGGGGGTCCGGGAGAGGTTCAAAATTTTCAATTTTTTGAATGACATTTATTCGATGCCATCTTTTCAATTGTTGTACATTGGGGTGTGTAGGGGTGTGTGTGGGGATTCCAGGGGGGCGAAGTTCAGAATTTTCAAAAAAGCCTTGCACTTCCCTTTGTGGTGAGTCATTGTTGGAAGAACTTCTGAATGGACATTACAAGTGTTTTAACTCATTTGTAATGTTTCCATTCTGATGTTCCCCAAAGGTTTAGCTGCATCAGGTTATCATTTAAAAATAGCGGCGGTAAGCGAAAAAAATCCAAAAACCTTAGAAGCAATTGTGCGATGAGTGGGCATTCTATAGATAAACTTACCGTGAAAAGTGAATCTTTGATCGTAAGTCTCCCAGCAATAGCCCTTCACATCTTCAGCAAAACTCTTTCTTTGAAGCCACCAGTCGAAAATTTAGGCTGATTGACGTGATTAAGCGATGTCCAACGAATTGCACTGTGTTCGTTTGGGTCCAGATTTGCGAGATTAAAAGCAAAAATGTTCAGGTTTTCGACATCGCCCTTCATTCAACATCCATGGTGTTGGTTTGAAATGATGTTTTCTCCTTTGTTTTTTGCGCTGTCACTAAGTTTGAGTTTCAGTATTTCTTTAAGGATTAGCGCCTTCATAGATAAGGTTAGTCATAGCTATTATGGTTTCCTACCCTTTGCTTTAGCGCCAGTCGTAATGTTTTCTAGGTTTTGTTAAGCATATTTTGATAGTCATAAGTTTCAGCGTTTTCAACTTAGCAGTTTAGATCTAGTGTAGACTTCGTCGAGTCAACGTCTTAGTCATCCATCTGTATTTTAGTTGTCTATATTCGTGCTCGTCATCAAGTTCTTTAGAGCTTTTAATCAAGACTAGCATTGGTGCATGTGCAAACCAAATTCGAACCGACTTTCATCGATTTTCGCCGACTTTCATAAACTGTTAAACCTTCACGCTGTTGCATTTAATTCGTCATGTACGTTTTTAAGCTGCGCACCGTGTTATTTGTAATTTGCTTGGTTTGTGACTTCGTTATTCTCCCGAGTAAGTTACATTTTTGTTCGAATTTGTCGCACAACTCACAATTGGTTCGATGTCTTCAATTCCAACACCGTGAAGGAATTTAAAGAATTCACTCAGTAATCACTGCTGTCAATCATCCCTATGGAGTACTGACGTTTGGCAATCATCATCAAGGCACAAAAACTTCATGCGATATCTATTACCTATCATCGCAAGTTAATCGGATTAACTAAGGATCGTAATGGCTTCCAGAAACGATCAATTTAAGGCCGCCCGCACTTTGTCAGAGTCTGGCGTGACCGGAAAGGTCACTGAACTGGACGAGTTAATTGCATTTACAATGTAATTCGTCGTGTTCGTTTTTAAGTTGTGCACTGTGCTTGGTTCGTGACCTCGTTATTCTCCCGAGTAAGTTACATCTGGTCGCCATTTTTAAACAGAATATTCCTTGGGTGCTCCACAGAGCATAGTTTTCATTGGTCTAAAGACAATGGCTTTTCAGCGACCCAGGCATAAACATAGGCACTGTCCACGTTGCTTTACAGTTGTTATTCTACACAAGATTGGGAACAATGCACAGAAACTTTCCTATTCACAAGTTGCTAAACTTTAAACTTAAGCTTTTTACTAACGCTTTTTACTTACGTACATAAGTTGTAATTGTTTCAGTTAAATGTAGCTGGTTATTTTGAAAACGAGGAGGTTTTCACTTAAGGAACGGAGTGTAAGGAGCGTTTTTTTCATTACAGTGCAATATAGAAAAAGGAAATCAACTTAATATATCGAAAACTCTTGCTGATATATGCAGCCGATATGCTAATACAGTTCAAACTAAGTTTGGCAAGCCTTTCAACTAAAATTAAGTTTATGACAGAGAATATCTAGAGGCGATTTATATTAAAATGTAGCCTTACTGTATTCATAAGGTGATGTATGAAATAAATTTCCTCAATTCTTTACCTTTTTACTCTGCTTGTGAGATTACACCTGGGCGTTTTGTGTTACCTTTTTCTCCTTATGCATCAGACATTGCGTCGATGACGTATTATCGTCAAATTGATTGGGTCGTCAAAGCCTTATAAATTATTAATATATTTTGAAATTAAATTAAAGAAGAGGAAGACAGCAGTGCAGATTGGAACATGCCGTTGTCAGCCTGGGAAATGAGGAAATTGGACTCCTAAGATGTCCTCTAGCAGTTTATTACTGAAGCTGTACAGTACTATGCACCAGAACAACACTTAATCATCACCAGAAATAAAAGCATCTTAACTCAGATGTTGAGAAAGTACAAGAATCCGAGTTCCCATATACAAAGTCCTCTGAACATTCAATTTCAGAGCTCCGGTACACTAGAGTTAGGGTCGATGTTGGTGGCCCAACAAGAGCCTTCTTCTACCATCTGATGCAGGAGTGAGAGAGAGACGATTTCAATGGCATTAAGTTATTTGAAGGAGAAACCAGTCACCTTCTACCATCGTGTGACTATAACCTGGTATCAAGCTGTTTCTTTGTGATAGATGGCAAGATGGTTGTGCATTCATTTATACATGAATGCAAAGGGTTGGAGGGTATCTCGCCGGCTGTCATCAGCTACATCATAAGTGATAGCCGAGACACTGTATTAAACGTCTGGTCATTGAAGACATCCCAGATCCCTGTCTCCGTCAAATTCTCAAAGAGGTAAATGACAGAGTTCGAGGCCAAGTTCTCACAGAATTTAAAAAAACGCATATAACGCAAGTGCCAATCCCATTCCCTTCAGTTTTACTTGAGACTTGAACTACAACAAAGGGAAGGAAATACAAACAATGACAGGTGTCAATGGTGGCTGTCTCTTTGAATGTTGACTCTGTATCGCCTAAATTAGCACAACGCCACTTGGGCCAGGGGCAGCTTGGAACCAAAACCAAGGCGAGTGGTACAGTTTTAACAGACCATATTTTTTCGTTTTGCGCGTTAGGGTGGATACTGCAATTAAGTCACACTATCTAAGGAATATCCACAGGGAGCCCATACAATCTTTTTATGTAACATAAAGACCGTTTGTAATTTTATAGGAAATGTATGGGATTTACCTAAATTTCATATTATGGCGACGTATCGCCAAATGTATGTACTGATCAACGCTAAATAAACGTTAAATTACCTTATTTTTTGTGTGTTGTCGTCCTTTTGCCCTAAAAGTGATATTTTGAGCGATTTTGAAGGATTCTGAGTTCGCCGTTGACTGTATGTCTAAGAGAAGGAGGTCCTTCTCTTAGACATACAGTCAACGGCGAACTCAGAATCCCACAAAATCGCTCAAAATATCCTTGGGAAATGCTATTAACATTGCCAAAGCTTTTGCCAAACTTGCTTTGATAATATGTATAGATAGGCAGAGCCTAAAGGCGTAGCACTATGAACAAGCTTAACTAAGGTGAAACTTAACTAAGGTGAAACTTAACTAAGGTGAAAGGTCGGAAGCACAAGATTGACGACCGGGCTATTTTTCAATTTTAGCAATGTCAAAAAACAGTATTACCCGACCGTCTGCAAAGTACATTTAGACCGTACAAAAGTTCACAAAAACAACTTTTCTCTGTCTAGAATAACAGTTATGTCTAAGTTCCGAATAAAATACAGTTTTTGTTTGTCAAAAATTGCCCGAGAAACTGACTTGGAAATCAAAATTGCAAAAATACACAAACATATTTGCATAAGGCGACGCGAGTGAAGACGGAAAAATCTAAGTCTTGTTTTGTTTACATAAAATCGCTTTTCAATCAATGTAATGAATGAACAAGCACATAAAAATGGACAACACAATCTTCTTTCGAAAAATTTTATTCAAATCTTCATTCATTAGGACTTCAACACGGTCAAAGTGTGTAATTCATTAATTATTCCTGACATGCGCAGTTTAGAGCTAATACTACCGCGGGAGACTTGGAACTAACTTGTATCTTAGCAACCAAATGCGGATCCTCCTGACGCATCCAGTTTCTTTCCGTCGATCAAAACCTGTTTTGAATCAGCGAAAACGAAACATGCGAACGAGAATGGCTTTCGAAAACTTTGAACCTGACTGTAAAGCAGAAGCGATCGATGATTATGGAGTTTGGTGTGTCTGCACCATTATTTCTTCAACCTGAGAGGCAGTGATGGTTTCATTTGATGGCTGGAGTTCCGAGTGAAATCGAAGGATCGAAGGATCGAAAGATCGAAGATGAGCGCGAGATTCGCAAAAAAACGATCGCAGTAAAAGATGGCGTCAAATTAAAAGAAACGCTCAACCTTTCGAGCAAAAATATTGAATGAAGCTTGTTTATAGTTCCTGCTCCAGTAATAAATAAATTATATCTCTTGAGTAAACGCCATGGTTTATAAAATGCTACAATGCAACTTCAGCCTTCCAGAAATTTATTCAAATACTAAACACAGAAACATGACAATACGCATCACTGATCACTGATCGCTGATCGCTTGATCGATCATGGTTGGGCCCGGCTCAGGATACCAAAACGAAATAAAACCAGTCGATTTACACCACTCACATGGAATTGCCTTAATGTTAAAGTCTTTCCGAATATATTTCGCTTTGAAATTGGAAACTTTCGTGCAAGGACGGATCATTTTCTACTTGTAAACAAAGAGCTCAAATTACGGCAAGAGCTTTAAATTTGCATAAAATCCTACACGAACAAGATGTGATCAGATCTCTCTGAATTGCGAAGATTACAACATCCATCTTTTGACCTCTGAATGAAAAGCGTATTCGTATTAAAAATATCGCAGTGGCTATTCGTATGGCACCCGTATGCGGACTTCGATTTGCTATTTGTACGGAGTATTCTTCGACGCGAAATGTAGAGTCACGATGAGTCGCTTGCGCGAGTATACAGAGACTTGGCAAATTAGTCTGAGACAAATCAACATCGCTTACCAGAAGCGCTTCGTAAAGCTAAATGAACATTAATATTGTGGACCAACAAAAGTGAAGAATAACATCGAAAATTGTCAAAAGTTTTGGACTCCCGTACAAATACCAAATCGAAGTCCGCGTAAGGGTGCCGTACGAATAGCCACTTCGTAAAAAATATATGTCAGCTTCAGATTATGGGACTGGGACGAGGCAGCCAAATGGAGTAGACGTGCTTTCAAACGCTCCGGAAAAATTTAAAGTACAAACGAATTTCGTCAACGAAGATAAGATAAATCCACTAAAAATACGTTTTCCAAGATTAACATATATAAGCATGCCAACCAAACCAAGTGAAAAGCGGCTACGAGTGCCCAGCGAAGAAGAAGCTTTACATTCACAAGTACGTGACGCGGACGCCATCTTACAAGACATTTTGCACAAACTGCAGAAGCTTGACTTGTTAGAGCAAATTAACGAGGGGCTTATGAAAATAGAGTCCGAAACAAGTACCTTTAAAGAAAAGATCGACAAACTAGAAAAAGGCCTGAATTTTATCACGGGCGAGGTAAATGAAACGAAGGAAGTCATTGAACAGAAAGCTGATAAAAGTCAAGTTCGAAGCTCTAGAAAACGAGCTCAATGAACTGCGTAACAGGTCTCGGAGGAATAATCTGGTTTTCTACAATGTTCCAGAAAAGACCGAAGGGCAAGACTGTGCTGGTTTTATCCAGGATTTCATATTAACACACATGGGTTTAGAAGCGCTCTGCGGACATGTGGAAATTGAACGAGCACACCGAACCCCGACAAAGTCATTGTGCGATTCTTCCAGTAAACAACGACCAAGGCCAATACATGTGGCATTCTTGCGATATGTTGACAAGATGAAAGTGCTATCCAATGCTGCTGCGAGATTAAAGAACAACCCTTTAGGAGGCAACTTGATCGGAATAAGCGAAGATTTTGCAAAAAAGACGCAGGAACAGAGGAAATCGTTAGTTCCTTTTAAGAAGCATTTGCAAAAGAAGCTTAGCAGTGAGTGTAAAGTGTTTATCGCCTACCCCGCTTCCTTGAAATTCGTAGATGAAAATGGCAATCTTAAAATAGTTCGAAAGGAAGACTTTAGGAATCTTAAAGACGAAATGGAGAACAAAAAGAATGAGCTCAACTACCCATTTGCGAAGTTATTTAAACTCCGTATGGCAGAGCCTTTAATTAGCTTAATCCTCCCAAGAGGTAACTGTTTTGTAATTCTTGTGTGTATTTATGTTAATGAGTGTAAGTTGGTGTAGTTGTAACGTTTCTGAAATGTTTTGCACATTAAAAAAAAAAAAAAAAAAAAAAAGTCAGCTTCAGATTATCAAAACCTCAAGAAACCAGTTTTCCTTTACGGCCAGCATTTGAGACTCAATTGGATGTGACGTAAAAAACGTCAACCGTTACTAGGAAACACTTTGACCATGTTGAAGTCGTCATGATTAGTTTATGTTTAAAAGTAAAACACGTTCTATTTATAGAGCATCAAGGCAGAGTTGTCCTTGATGAAATTCAAGATAACAACACGACTTAATTTGAGCACGTTTCATTAACAGGTCTCCAAAACTTAAGATAACACAAAGAAAAAGTAAATGAAAAATTGATATCAACATAAATTCCCATCCAAAAATGTACAAAATAGTACAATTGGTTTTAATTGCAGCTAATTTTCTTTTCAGAGAAGTGTTTCAATTGTGGAGGAAAAGGCCACCTTCGGAGGGATTGCCCCTCCCCCCTCCAGCCTCAAAGGAAGAATACCGAGTTTAGAAGAGGGGGTGGAAGGGGAAGGGGGAATCCCTTCCGAAGGGGTCAAACGATCACCCTTCAGTTTTTTTGAGGTTTTTTTGAGTTTTTTTTCTAAGAGGTTTTGTAAAGAGTTTTTTCTAAGAGGTTTTTTTTAATTTTTTTTAAAGCTTTTTTAAGAGCCATTTTATAGTAGTGTTTGTTTAGCCCCCCTTAATAAACATTGATTTTTGACACCTTTGCTGTTTATTAATTGTCTAATATGGTATTTACAGTAGAGTGGAATGCTATATCTCTTTTAAGGCAGTGAATCAACTTTCAAGAAAAAAAACATTTGCAAAAAAAAATAACATGTTTGTATAAACAATAGTAATAAGCTTACAGTGTCACCCTCGATAAATAAAGTTGATTATTATTATTATTACTGGCATAAATTGACCACAAATTTTATTCAAAAACCAGCGCACTTCGAAATGGTGCACAGTTATAAAAAAAATTTGAAACTCAAAGGAAAAACATTCCTTGTGATATTGGCAACATATCCAGCAATTTCGGCTGAAAGTAAACAAATACAGGATTTATTAGTGACAAGCAGAGAAGAAATTTGAACTTTATTTATTCAGGTATATGTACATTCCATTATTGTGGTTTTACCTCTTTTTTCACTCCGAACACTGTATCCTTCCAAAATATACATCTCCACACACTCAATTATAACTAAAGACACTTTTACGAAGCAATAAGCAAGGTTTTGCATGAGAAAAACCAATCTAAGTATCATTGCACCGATTTGTGTCTAGTTTAAACGTAACTTAAATACCAAAAGTTATTGTATGTTTTATTTGTAATTATAAAATGCTCAAGGAAATGCACGCGCTATGATTGGTCAAACCGAGTTCATTAGAACTCGCAGAAGCATGCGCATGATGAAAGGTTCATTGTAACCGTTATTATTTTACAAAAGAAATAAAAAACTTGTTCCTCATGCATTGTTGAGTTACATAAGCACTTGGAAATTTTTTAAAGTGCCCGGTGACGAAAATTTTTGTATTTCTTTTCCGCTTTTTTTAACGCAAATGTATGTAATAGGATTAGACAAATGCGAATTGCTATAAATTAGATTGATATATGCTTACACATCCCAGAAGTAGCTGGCCGAAAACCCACGAAAATCACTTAAAATCCGTCCGCCATTACTCCGTTCATAAATCCGAGCCCACGTTCTACTGGTTTGCGATCTGGTACACGTGACTTGATTTGTGATGTCAATGACTCAACGCGGTTCCCTCCGGGACATAGACAACAAAGCCAAAAGGCGCGTGTTGAGTCATTGATGTCACAAAATCTTTAGGCCAACTCGATCCAACTCTCAGGGTTCGGTCCCGGTCATTTTTGAATTGAGTAATGGCGGCAAGCCGAATTCGAAATGTGAAGTTAAAATAATAGCACTTCCTGTATGAGTTTTGAGTTGAAACTTCGCAAGGTAAATAACGAGTACTTGTATTTTCAAAATATGAAGAGAAAGAGAAAATGTATATTTTTGATCATAGTGGCACTTTAACACTCGAGAGGTACGAGAAGCACTCAGCTTGGGCTGGTGCTTCTCTGCACTTCTCGAGTGTTTTTAAAAATTCCCAAGTGCTAATAACTCAATAATGCACTTGGTGCATTTTTTAATTTCTTTATGAGTTTATAAAGCGTGTTCAAACTGTGCACGCAAGTTTAGTTGCAACACCATAGTACATCATGCATGAGTGCATACATAAGGGAAGAAACCTAAGCGCATAAAGAATGGTGAGTCATTGCATAAACTTTGCCGAGATTTTACTCACTTGGATGGCTGGTGACTGCAATGTCTTTTCTAATAAATGCACTTTCCAAGTTTTGAGAGATATTTGTGAAAAAATGAAAACAATCAATGTGAGAAGTTTGAAATGTTCCCAATTTTCGAGTAGTACTGTAGCTCTTCCAGACCTCTAATTTTATTGGCCCCGTAGTACTGTAACTTCTATTGTGTTTAGGTCTAGGGCTATTGTTTGTGTTGTTTAACCTATTGTTTCGTTAACCAGTCACTGAGCTTGTTTGGAAAGGTACAGTCTCTCCCCAATTTTCTTCCTACAGGACATTGACTGTTGCCAATTTGTGGCTGTCAGGAATTGCAAATGCTGTCACTTAAAGATTAGATTTCCTTTTAAGAACATCACCAGTTGTCAAATGAATTTGCTTGACAAGCTCACTAGTACAAATTCAATGGCCAAAAAAAAATTAAATATTTTCACATTAACAGACATCAGGGCCATATCGAGTAAGGCAGACTGATTGTTTTCACAAGCCCGATATCTTATTAAGATAAGAGATATCCGACTTGATAAGACTTATTTTTTTTAGCAATTTTCCCTTTGTTTTAACATGAAATTACTTTTTAGACCATCAAATAAACACACACAATAATAACGGCTCCTTCTGACACTGAATTGGTTTGAATTCTCAGGCAATATTGTAAGAGGCAACAGAAATCTTGATAGACAAGCAAACATTGGTGGCAGGCAGTTGACATTTGCATGTGCGGTCTTATTCTTTTCAGCCTATATTTGTGGTCACCTTGCTGACAACTTAACATTTGCACAAAAAAACTTGCCATGCACATGGGCTAGCACTTGCCCTGAAAAATATTTAGGTTTTTTCAGGACTGCTGACTTCTCCAGTCTGGTATAAGTAGCTACTCAGTTGAAACACGTCAGTTACGTTATTTGAGTACTCTGCTACCTTGTTGCAATAATCAGCCAAACATCCCTTCATTTCTTTAGTATTGCATCTACCAAGGAGCCAGCATCTGTCCATTACAAAGATATTGACGACTGTCACACTCATGACATCTGTCGTCAATTGATCATTTCGGCATTGTTTTAATAGGTCATTTCTACTTCTTTTTGAATAAATAAAGTGGTAGTCAACTGCCCTGCCTTTTTTTTTGTTTCAGTGTTTTTGCTATAGTTAAGCCCCGGGAGTAATGCACAGCTTCAAAAAAGGTCAAGCTTACGTCGTTCACCTTTTATCACATTCAGAAGCTTTGTCTAACAATTTCATGAAGATATGTTCATCACTAAGGTGCAAAATCCCTTGAAGACGTTGTACATCTTCGCAAGTAATTCCATCTAAAAGACTCAACTCTCTCGAAACTTCTGCTGGTGGTGATTCGCTTTCGCAACCTACAGGAAAGATTAACAACAACTTAACCTGGCCTTCAGAAGAAGGAAGCTTATTAAGCTTAATTCCTGAATTACTTACTGTGCTATTCCTCCAGTGTAGGATATCATCAACCCAATTGCCATTTTCGTCTCCTTTCCATTCTATTAAAACCATTTCTCTATTTAACTGCATAAAAATCTTCCCATAACATCGAGATTTGAAGTCGCCTGGCGACACGGTAACGCCAGGGTTTCTTAAAGTTGCACATGCCTTCCAAAAGAAATCATTGTTCATGAAAAGACCACTTACAAAGCACCACACGCTTATCTCTTGGCAGTCATTTTGTTGTATTTCCAGGAGGAGTTTTGTTTTCTTGTCATAAAATAATCCACAAATGCCAAATACAACTTGTCTCGGCAAGTTAATCGTTCTCCTGAACTCAGGCAGCCTTTTTGTAGTGAAGGTCGGCTTCCACTCGAAAAAAAGAAAGGCCGTCAGTTTAACTCACGCTGAAATTCTTTGACTTTTTGAGGCTACACTAAATTATTATGTACATGACAATCATTCACAAAATAAAGCAATGCCTATAAACATTGATAAACAGAAGAGGTTTCACGTGCCGGTGTGCATTACGCTAAATTTTCATATTCACAATAATCAATCGTCTGAATTGTACTGAAATGATCAAGTGCAAGGGCCGTTGACAAAACCAGGATCGGATCGGATCAACCCCTCTAATCCGAGACCTTACCGTTTGTCATTTAGTGAGTTACAGGGGTATTTATCCGATCCGATCCGGGTTTTGTCAACAGCCGAGTGCAAGCAATAATTTGATGGCCCATGAGTAAAATGAACACATGGACTACCGGGAGTAAACAGCATCTGGGACATTGACGTACTGTTTGCAGGATGTTGGGTTACAATGACTGGAATATAAGGTGAGTTTAATTCGAGAGTACATTTCAGAAGTAACACAAAACATCATTTCAGTTTCTACGCGAGCGAAATATTCTTGGTGCTGATTATTGCAAACTTTGCGCTAAAGCTTTGTTTAAACTTTCGCTCTCTGTTAGCCTGTAAATCACACGTGCTATTTGCGACTCTCGAGCGTTCTCATCAAATTTATACCTGCTCAATATTTTATCGAGTTGCCGATTTCGACGGGGATTCAGGCCAAAAAATTGTCATAGACTTCGAAAATTACAATCAAGCTAACGAAAATTCAAGGTGTTTCTGAAAGTTCGAATTGTGCTAGTGAAAATTCAAAGTGTGCTTCTAAAAATTCGAACTGTGATACAGAAAATTCCAAGTGTGCTTCTGAAAATTCGAAATGTGTTACCGAAAAGTTGAGGCAGCCTTCGAATTCATGCGAACTTTCGCTAGCCATTTGGAAATTTCAGAGCAATTTAAACAATAGACGATTTGAACTTTCGTTCCGAGTTCGCGGAAATGTTGTTTCTTTCGAAATATCGTTTCTTTTCATCTAAATTCGTTTGCATTACTTTTGCACAGTACTGAACCAGGAATATAAATTGCCAACATGTATAACATCATTTATTTTTGTAGGGATAATTTGTTGCAACTTATAAAGCATCTGAATGTCCAGAAGAAAATGATTAAGGCAAATGGAATTATTGTTGATGCGAGAAATACAACATAAAATTTACGGGTAACTATGTACAACATACATGTACATTGTACAAGATCAAAGCCAGTGGCACATCCCTCACTGGGGAATTATGTGCTACTTGGCACGAAGCATACATAAGTATAAATATCACAAAGAGCATACATTTTTTTTGTGTGGGATTGATTCTTCTAATCTTTCCTACTTAGCATAATGTAATATATTAGACTCTTAAACCTCTGGTCCAGTACAATGTAACAGTATGTTCAGTGGCTTTTACACGTCTAGATTTATATTGGGATCATTTGTATTCCAACGGTAATTACGCCCTTTGTTATAACTTAAAACACATTCCTCATTTTTACGGTGTGCAAAATCAAGTTTAATCTTGGGCAGTTTTACTGTTCGTGTTATGATTTAATCTTTTAAAGTAATTTATAAACAGAGAACAAACAGTTCCCTGAAGGCAGTCGAAGACAAGTGAGAACGCTCTCTTATTTAAAAGAAACACAGCTGAGCCAACTGGTACAGCTTAATCCTCGAGCCAGAGAGTTCATTCCAAGGCGAGCAGCCGTAGCTGCTGCAGAACGGATCAGAGAGATCGCAGAGGGAGAAGACCAATAAACTGTTCCAGTGACTAGCGAGAACATGAACTGTCAGAACTATTAACCTGTTATTTAAGCGTTACTGTTTTATGACTGTCTCTAAAAGAAGAGTGAAGCAGTGTGTTTATATTTGCTTTATTTGCATGTATCAAATAGGGGGAGAGTGTCGGACCGTAAATGATGCTACTATCTAGTTGCGTGATGTGAGACTGTAGTGGTGTGACGTCAGTAAAACCGGTTTGGACCGGCCACAAACCAGACAAAAAAGCACGAGGAGAGAAGCGCGGTTCGGTGAGAGACACAGATCGGAGCGAGAGAAGTTTTGTAACCTTTATCGACCATTATCGTTGTGAGAATAAATTTGTCAAATAATCAGCGCGACAAACATTTCTTACCCTTAAATTTGTTTTATGTAGTAGAAAGGGTCATCAATATTATGTACCCTGCAATTGTAAGGGTCCCTCCTTGGGGGAGAGGCTGTACCTTTCCAAACAAGCTCAGTGATTGGTTAACGAAACAATAGGTTAAACAACAGAAACAATAGCCCTAGACCTAAACACAATAGAAGCTGCAGTACTTCGGGGCCAATAAAAATAGAGGTCTGGAAGAGCTACAGTACTACTCCTCCTTGGAGGCAGAGTAGTGTTCATGGAAAAAGGTTTTGTTCTAAAATATTTGCTTTATGGTAGGCAGACACAACAGGTCATGTAGTAGGGACATGTAGCAACAAAATGTAGCAGCGACAAATTTTTGTAGTACACATTTAGGGACATGTAGCAGGGACCTACAGTGCGGTCATGTAGTAGGGACAAAACCAGGGACATGTTGCAGCGCACTTCACCTCGTGAACTGATTCTATCATACAGTAGTTGTGCAACACCAATTTTGGGGACATTTTGTCCATGCGACATGTTGCACAGAGTTCAACTTGTTGAACTTCATGGGACACATCGTGGAGACAAAATGTCCCCAAAATTGGTGTTGCACAATTATTATAGTATCAGTTCTCATGAGAGGACGTGTCGCTGCAACATGTCCCGCAACATTTCCATGTGTGCAAATGCTATGATTTTGTCCCTGCTATATGTGTGCACTACATAAAAATAATTTTTTTGTCGCTGCTACATGATCCCTCGTGTCTGCCCACCTTTATAAACCGAGTGGTATCACTTCATAAAATGGTTATTAAAAAATATATTTATTTACAATTTTTTCTTGCTCAAAGCTTTTATGCAAAAACGTGGTGGTAGAACAAATTTACACTCACTTGATATTAGAATAATCTGTGACCCTGCACAGGAAAACGTACCTTAACGCTTTTCCGTTAAACGGGTAAAAGCGTTAGTCATCCGTTAGTCATCCGTTAGTTATCCGTTAGTCATCCGTTAGTCATCCGTTAGTCATCCGTTAAAAAGCTTTCTCAAGAACGTTAGAGGCGTTAGACTAACCGTTAAACGCCAGACCGTTAGAATGGTCAGCATAACCGTTAGCAAAAAAATTGCATCCGTTAGAACGGCTGGCAGAGCCGTTAGAAAAAAAACAACGTCCGTTTAACGGGTAAAAAAGCCGTTAGGAAAAAATGACATCCGTTACAACGGCAGCCATTGCCGTTAGGTAGAGAACGATAAAATTAACCAGGAATACGTGTCTCGCAGAACATCGCGAAGTTCGTGGGAGGGTGCACTGCGGGTCGAAACTTTGGTGGCGTCTCAATTTGCGTATGACGCTTTGTTAATTTCACTTCTTTCGGATTTTTGCCTTTCATGAATTTTTATTTCGTGAAAATGAAGGAACAGAACAGCCAACTGAAACTACGGGTGCAAAAATTCACCGCCGTCGGAGGTGTAAACAATACACGTGTCTTGCGAGTTTCGCTGGCGCTAGTGAATGTTTCTCGGGCGAAAATAACCTTAAAGCGATCACTTTTTCATTTAATTTTCTTTTCTGTGTTTCGGATACAGGGGAATAAAAACTAGATATATTTTCGTGTGTCTGATTGCGAGATGTTTTATGGAATCTCTGCGTTATCATTTATGCGTTACTGGAAAGGTTTCAAATTACTTTTGACATTATGCAAATTGCAACATTTTTACCTATTTCAAAGGGCTAAATTTGTTTCTCTCCTCCTAAATTATCACTTCTGTCGTTAACTTTGATTAAATTTGTAAGTTTCATTTAAAATGTGTTATGATATTGACGGGAATAGTTCCAGCAAAACGAAGAGTTGTTTTGACCCCGGATCAGGACCACGCAAAATAAACTGAAAGATTCGTGGGTGCACCGCGGGTCGAAACTTTGGTGGCGTCTCAATTTGCGTATAACGCTTTTTTAATTTCACTTCTTTCGAATTTTTGCCTTTCATGAATTTTTATTTCGTGAAGTTGAAGGAACAGAACAGCCAACTGAAACTTTGGGTGCAAAAATTCACCGCCGATTGAAGATGTAACAATAATACACGCGGTGTTTTGCGATACGTTTCTTGCGAGTTTCGCTTGCGCTAGTGAATGTTTCTGGGGCGAAAATAACCTTAAAGCGATCACTTTTTCATTTAATTTTCTTTTCTGTGTTTCGGATACAGAGGAATAAAAACTGGATATATTTTCGTGTGTCTGATTGCGAGATGTTTTATGAAACAACTGCGTTATGCGTTACTGGAAAGGTTTCAAATTACTTTTACATTATGCAAATTGTAACATTTTTACCTCTCGGACGAAATATTATTATTCCTATAGCCTGCGAAGACAGCCGCCAGAGTCGGCAATGTTTCCAAATCTCTAGCTAGGACTCTCAATATTCACGTACACTAAATACTCTCGTTTTTCACACGGGGAAAACTTGAAATTTGAGGCACGCTGTGATGGGATCTCCGCTGTGATTTTTATCACTCGATTTCTGCCGCTTTCTCGCCGTCTGATAACAGCGGCTGGTTGTCGTCTTATCGAGCTAAAAATAATTAGTAACTACAGTGGAATGCGAGCCACCGCTACACGCTATCTGTTTCAAAGTCATTGCTCCACCGTTAAACGCTTTTAGTTAGCCGTTACAGTCATATGTAAATGGTAGGCGTTTAACGCTTTTACGGCATCCGTTAGAGTTTTTGCCTTACCGTTTAACGGCCCAAGCCATCCGTTAGATCAAATTGCGCAACCGTTAAGAAGCTTTCATTAACCGTTAGCCGTTAGCCATTGGCCGTTAGAGCGTTTGGACAAAACGTTAAAATGCTTTGAAGGCCGTTAGCTATCCGTTAGCTATCCGTTAGCCGTCCGTTAGCTATCCGTTAGTCGCCCGTTAGTTGTCCGTTAGCTATCCGTCCGTTTTTACCCGTTTAACGGATAAGCGTTAAGGTACGTTTTCCCATGCAGGGTCACATCTACAATCACAGACAAAAGTAGTTGGGAAGGCAATTCAAAAACAGACTCAAAGAGCTTCCTTCTCCCAATCACGGCTTATTCTTAAGTGCAATGACTGTCATTGGCAGAGCACTACAGTTGCACTTCATAGGCTTTTACGAAATGCAAGTACATGCCGGCGCTTTAAAGAGTTTCTAACAGCAACATAACATTCTCTTGTGATTTTCTTTAGAATGAGGAGCAAGAACAGTCCCGTGTAGAAGCCACAGTATCAGTTGTTGATAATAAAGGTTTGTTGATAGCCATTGATTTATCTGAAACACCAAAATCCGATTTATCTGATCTAACACACATAAATTGTGCCACCGGCATAGAATAATTCAGAAAAACCACTTGATCTCTTTCTATTTTTCGGATTATTTAGTAGAGGCTTTAGAGCGTTTTAACATGAGCTCTTGGCTCTCGGAAAACCACTTTTTACATTTTTTTAATATATAAAAAAGATTACTATTACTATTACTATGTATTTCACTTATAGTGAGGGCACAGACGAATGAAGGGAATAACCATTTCGATGTGATACACCGGTATTAGGTTATCCCAAAAACACACATGAAGTATAATATCATTCAGAATAAGTCATGGAATGCTGCTGGTTTACTCTTTTTATTATGGTATCTCTTTATAATCCATGCAAATTTTTTTATTTGTAGTGGTATCATCCAAAATCACAATTCAAGACTCCGCCACTAAAACCTACGTGTGCATGTTTTGCGAAGTACAACAACTAAAACTCTCCAGACACCTAAAGAGACATCACAAAGACGAAGGAATTGTGGCGGAAGCGATGGCTCTGAAGGAGGGTTCAGCAGAACAAGTGCTAGCCTTTGAAAGAATACGTCTCAGGGGAGACTACCATCACAACTGTAACGTTTTGTCCCTCGGCGAGGGAGAGATTATAGTTGTACGCAACCCTGCCGGTAAAAACCCCTCAAATGTCGCGTCATTTTTACCATGTCCAGATTGCCTGGGCTTCTTCAAGGGGGACGAACTTTGGCGCCACAACAAGCGCTGCCCACATAAAACATCCAAGCCGACGAAATGGAACAAACTGCAATTAGAAGCAAAGCTTATGCTGCCGACTGCTTCTATTTCAACGGTAGATGTCGACAAACATCTTTTCTCAACTGTGCTTTCTTCGATGAAGAATGACACCATCTCCTCCGTGGCCAGGCACGACCAAGTTATACTTCAATTTGGAGCTTCAATCCTGGAAAAGGTGGGCAAGAAGAACATAAATTATGTGTCACAGAGGATGCGCCAGCTGGCTAGGCTTCTCTTAATACTGCGAGCGAGAAGTCATGAGGAGGCGGCCTTAGGAGATTACATCGACACCTCTCAGTTTGATGCTTTGGTTGAAGCTGTTAAAGAATTGTGTGGATTTGACCAGGAATCCCGATTGGATATCAAGATTCCTTCTCTAGCCCTGAAGCTTGGACACAGCATCAAGCGATGTGCCCAAGTCGTGAAGTGTTCTGCCCTGCGGCGGAAAGACGAGAATCTTATCAAGAGGGCAAAGCGTTTTATTGACCTTTTTGAAAGCGAGTGGACTACAAAAATCAGTTCACGGTCCCTCGCTTCATTAGGGTCAAAAAAACAAAATAAAGTCGACTATCTGCCCCTTGCTGAAGATCTGACACTGTTAAAGAATCACCTAGATTCCAAAATGCAGGCGTTGTCTTCAGTCTTGACAGAAGGGAAAGGGTCTGTTGAGCAATGGACCAACCTTGCAAGAACAACACTGACAAGAATCATCATCTTTAATAAGAGAAGGTCCGGCGAATCCGCCACGCTAGAAACTCAGCATACTTTTTTTTCCAGTTTTGTCCACACAGCGGAGATCGTGAATGTTTACAATGAACTTATAAGTTCATACAGTGTAATCCCGATTTCTCGAACCAAAATTCATTTCCCTTGGGTGTGCTACACTGTAATTTTACCCCCGATATATCGCGATCGAACTCCCGATTTCTCAAACCAATTTAGGTTTCCCTTGGAGGTTCCACCGAATTTAACATTATTAAAGTAACATTGTCTACATTAAATCTTCAGGCTCGATCTGATTGAAATCAATGGCAAACGAAATAGAAAGGTGCCCATCTTACTAACACCGGAAACCAAGGTCGCAATAGAGGTGCTGATCAAAACACGACCAGAAAGTATCCCAAAGGAAAACAAGTTTGTATTTGCTTGCGCCACAAAGGGGTCTTTGGGCCACCTGAGAGGCTGGGATTGTGTGTCCAGTAATGTAAAAGAAATCGAGGGATCACTTCAGCAAAGCAAGTCAATAACAAGCACCAAATTGCGAAAATATATCGCAACCGTTTCACAAACAGCGGCTCTTAGTGAGGTGGATGTTGACTGGCTAGCGCGCCATCTTGGCCACGACGTGCAGATACACCGCGACTTCTATCGGATACATCATTCAACAACAGAGCTGGCAAAAGTCAGCAAGCTTCTGCTCGCGGTTGATTCTGGTAACTTACAACAACTCGTCGGGAAAAACCTGGGAGACATGTCTGTTGAAGGTACTTAAACATGAAGTTTATTCATTGTTAACGTTAATTGTCAAACGGTTTGCTCTGCACATAATTTTAACAAAAATAGCTGACAGGGTGAAAAGGCGTCTCTGTAAAGGTCAAGGAAGGTAAAGGAACGGAAACTACGGAAACATATGGACTCAAATCACATTGACCGTTGCAAAGAAAGCGCAATTTTCGCAATATTTGATTCAACGAGATATTAACAAACCGAATGTTCTAATTTACAGATATTCCTGACATTACAGAGACCAACAATGAGTCAGAAGGTGGGTCAGATTTTGCATACCATTGTAAAGATGTAAAAATAGTAGTATAAAGTGCGAGACTAACTATTCTCGTTTCCGGAGGCTGTGATCCATTTGGTCAGCACCAAGAATCGAGACCTCTGGCTGGTCGACTGGCTGGTCGACTGGCTGGTTCTGATTTTGTGAGCATGGGCAGAGTACTCGTTTTGTATTCTCAGCCAATCAGCTTTGTCAGATTTGACGGGAAGCACGTCTGTTCATGCTCAATTCTTGGAACTGACTTGGAGAATCACAATGGAGAGCAACGCGCTTGCATTTCACAAGTCATTGTAATAACTTTTGTCACATTTTGCTTTGTAATCCTGATTCGAGACTTTAGGCAAAAAATCCTAGAAATCTCTCAAAATAATTTTTTTCCATAGTTATAAAAAGAATATTATCGTTTGTCTCACAATGAAGTCAACAATGAACAACAACCTTTTTCTAGACATTTTTTTAATTGCAGTTTGAAATGTGCATGTAAGGGGCGGCAACACTGCTAAATTACGCGAACAATCTGTTTAGAGAAACGTATTGAACAAGGTAAATATGACCGCAAAATTGGTGTTCTCACTGTGAATATTTGACGAAAATAAGAGAGTCTCAACCTTCCCCTTCTTCCTCCCCCCTCCCCCCCCCCCCCCTTTCTCACGCACATCGAACCCCCTATCACGGGCGGATCCACAATTTTTCTTAAGAGGCAATGCACCTCTAAGAAATGAATAAACCGCATACTTTTTTTTTCTTTTCTTTGCAGAATACTACTTATACTAGAGAGATGCAAATCATCTCAGGAGGGGGGAGGGAGGGTTGCCCTTAACTGTTAGCCATTATAGCGCTTTACTCAAAGCTGAGATTATTGTAACTCAAATCTCTAACCTACAAATACCACGCCCATTGTACTCTATACCTTATCACACTGACAGAATGGTCTATTAAAAGCGCAAACTGTTACTTAAAAGATCCCAGGGCCAAGTCTCACTCCTGCCCGCCTTTTTTCTTTCTTTCTTCTTCAGACTTAACATTATAAAACTAATGTACCGTATTTTTTCTTTTTCCATTTGTCAAAAATCCTTACCTTTAATTTAAAAAAAATATATTCAACCATGTCAATGTGACAACATAAGCTTACCGAAATATTGCATTACACCTTAACATTTTTTATTCACACATTGACTCTTAACAGCCTTTAAAGGACATACTTTTACTACAAAATTTAATTAACAACCACCATTCTTAAACAAACGCATTAGTTATCTGATTGCTGACAGTTAACACAAAAGACGCCACATAACTTTCATTCTTATAAATGCGCTCTTTACAAGATTAAATTTACAACATATCATTATTTATCCGTGTATATGTCTCCATGTGTGGCCCCATCAATTCCAGCCACTTCCCAAAGGCTGCTAAAAACCGCAGCTGAATTCTTACACTTTCTCGCCGTTACCTTTCTGTTACTAATAAAGAAACCTTTGCTTTTCCGATTAATAAAAAAAGTTCAAATGTTGATAACAAAACTATTAGACAACCTGATATTCCAGCCATCTCACTTTAACTTACAAGAACTACGAACACATTATTTCTCAATAACATTACACTGCAAAATATCTAATTAACACTTATTTCTCCCAAAAAACACCTCAAATATTTGTTTGTTGAACTCTCATATAACAAAATACATTAATTTTCTTTACTTTCTTTACACTGTCTGCTCACTGAAAATACCATTTACACTTAATATTATGAAAATTTTCAAACCAAAGCTATTGCAACAAAAAGAAATTATTCACTTCATCAAACATTTACTTATATACCTTAAAACTTAAAATGTTTAATAAAGTACGTATATCAAAACAATCATGCCAAACTAAATATAATCTGAAATAACCGATAACCAACATACGATAAGCAATATTGTTTTGTGTGAAAAAAATAACTCTTAAACATAAAAAATTTTTCTCTTAACTCCCCTGCATTGGGCAGGCTTATCAGCAAGAAAAGTTTAACCTTAAATAAAAATTCAGAAAAAGGCTACTGACTTCTGATCAACTGCTAGATTCTCCTTCTAGTTTGTCTTGTATATGCTCATGTAACAAAAGCAAAATTTAGCTATAAATCACGAGACATGCATTATACGGCCTTATTCCAAACATTATTTGCAATAAGACCCTAAGTGACTCCTGATCTGAAACCAAATTCTCCCTTTGTTACATGAGCATATACAACAACAACAACGATTTATTTTTCAAATAATAAAACAAAATATAGTAGCAACCCGCAAATAACTACAGTTAATCCTAACTCATTGCTATCCACTAAACAGTTACAGAAGCTCACTATAAAATAAATGACTGGGATGTTGTTCCCAAACGCTTCCTCAATAAGTATACAGAAATTACGACAAAATCCAGTCACCAATAACTCAAAATGTTGCTTTTCCATGTCACATAGTAAATGTTCTGCAAACCGTTTACTCTCATCTTTGATGCATGGATCGCTTAGCAAAGTCCACCTCAAATCGTCTTCCACTTTTATGGCTTCTTCTGCCGAGTAAATCCATGAGGTTAATTCTTCCATCTCGCTGACATTCAATAATTTATCTTGCGACTTTTTTTTCTTCATGCTCGTCGTAATCCGCTAAATTAACCTCATCACCCTTCACAGTTTTCCTCTTCTTTGTTGGCACTTTACCCTTGCTTACAATTTCCTCTTCATACCTAGAACAATTAACACAATAACCACATGATAAAGCCCAAACTAAAAGCCAAAACGCAACATACTCCCTTTACTCCTTGTTCTACTATAATATAGCGGCACTGCATCATGGGAAAAAACTTACAGGAGATAGCCCAAAGAGCACTTTGATCTAAGTTATAATTGTGTTTTTAGTTAACTCTGTAAAGCTCCAGTGTCAACATACAAAATCTCCATATTGCTGTCCATGCATTGTCTTACAGTATAAGCTTGATAATATGTTGAAAACAAAAATAATTGTTTTTTTTCTTTGTTGATTATTTCGGTAATTCTCATAAACTTTAATGTTGTCTTCACTATTTATTAAATTTTATATTCTGAGGAGAAATTTTATGCTGGTCACTCTTGGGGATTAAAGGGTTTATTTTTCATTGTATTTTAGCTGTTACTCAGACGATGAAGCAGCTGGTCAAAACAGCCAGAAGACCCACTGCCAAGTACACCCGGTGTGGGAGAGTGCCTTACGAACCTAAAAAGGCACCACCTTTTACACTTCAGCAAATGTTGCGCATGCATGCATACTGCTTAAATACAATTGAGGCAATGAGAAATTAATTAATTAATCAATCCCAAATTGGCCCTGTAGGGAGGGGTCAGATCTAATTGAGGAGAGGGAGGCTCAATCCCATTTTCTCAGCTCATGTTTTGGTCACATTGTTTTCTTTTACGTTGTTCCTGAGAGGGGAGGAACCTCTTCATCTCATAACTTGCCTGTCAATGAAAATGGAGTGTTAAAAATTATTGAATGTATTTCTAAAAGCCAATGTATTTTTGGTGGGTATTTTTTTTCTTTTATTCGCAACTTGATATCAGGGATGGCCGGGTATCGGTAATTCCTAATAAAAATACATTCTTTTTTTAACTTTCTCATTTTTAATTGCTTTTATTTTGAATTAATTTTATCAATAATTTTACCATTAACATGATATCTAATCTTCAGGTGATCCTATTACATTGCCAAAGCGCATTGAAGTGAAAATAGCGTGGTCAAAAGCGGATAGACTGTAGATTGTTTGATGGCAGTATACACAGGGCTGTCATTAGGTTTTGAGTTGCATCAGTTGCACTGAACTGTGCATCTGTAGTACTGTTGTTCTATAATATGGTCAAGTTGAACCTAAAACTCTCAAGATAACTCATCACATTCAGGTCAAACACCGATTTACTCAGCTGTCCACCTTAATAATAGAATTTTGGCCAAAATTTTTTTATTAGGGTACTTAGTGAAGCTGAGGTGTCCCTACTGAAGAAAGGACTGAACTTTGCCATGACTCCTTTGAATGTCCCAGTTTGATATAGGGACTAAAGGATCAGCGCAGTCATACCTCTTAATCCACATATTACCATTCCAGTCCAACATGTTGTCTGCTATACAGATATACAACACACTATATATATGTTCTCAAATTAGCCCTTATATTCATTTTAATACACCAGTACAAGTGGATTGATCTTCTTCATCATGTTTGCAACACACATGAATGGCTGGGAGGCAAGGGTGAACATGAAGATGAAGTGCATGATGGAAATTACCTTGGTTTCATTGACAGGACAGACTTTGCTGAGCTTCAAAAGATCATTCTGAACCCCGAGCTTCTTGATAGCTTCAGGTAAGATACTTTATTGATACACAATAAAATTACTGTAGCAGGATACATTGTAGCTTGCGAGTTTCTTTGTGCTTACAATGTATTCTTCTCACCCAGACATTAAAGTGCACCTAACCTCCCCAAAATTTTTTCGCTTAATTAAATCCTCTTGTCATGTGGAGTATTTTTTCGCAAAAAATTTTTTGATTTGGTCAAATCCTCGATTTTTTTAATACGACAAAAGTTTTGTTCAAGTTCGAGCAAAAGAGGGGTCTGGGACGAGCCAGAGCTGTCAGGATCTGTGACGTCAAATCAAGAACCAAAATAATTCGAGCGCCTCTCTGATTCTTTTGTTGTTCGAGTTTTCTATCTGTCTTACTACAAAGTTTTTTCGCACCAAAATTGAGAAGACAATGTCGTCTTCGTTAACAGATTCAGAGATGAGCGACGCGGACTCGAACGATTTCGAACTGAATATTTCGTCTGAATACGAGATAGAAGTGGAACGCGATGTCGATTTCGGCTTCACATCTCCACCGACAAGTGATGACGAAGGTGCTGTATCTTCTGCAGTAGCTGATGACCCTCTAGCCGACGCAGAATGGACAGCTCAGTACGAAAAAGAAATGAAGGCTAATGAAGAACTGGAAAAGAAGTTAAAGGACCGATTAGACGGCAGTGTAGGAGTCAGCGAATGGTGAGTTTCGCCCGCAAGTGTTTACATTTTGTTTCGCGTGTTCTTGATTTTAATATTGCATGTTCTCCACTTTTCGCTTTTAAAATTTATTCAAGCTATAAGGTAATCTCCCTTAGTCATGGAACTGTCAATAACATAGTATTTAGTTTAAATAGGTGCAAGTGTGGACACTGCAGTGTCGTCTTGCTGCAGAACATCAGCGAATGCTATTGTTGTAGTGAGCTGGAAGGCTGCTTGGAAAGCATGCAAAGTGATCTTGTCCTTCAAGACTTTGCACCAAACACGACCTTGAAATGCGTAACAGAACATCCTGGATTTAATCCGGTTTGTCTCCAGAAGTGGAGTCTTAGGATGGCTGCAGCCAAATTCAAGACTAAGGGGAATCAGCGATATAGGCAAAAAGGAAGCGAAGAAAGGTTAGTTGCTTATACTGTAAACACAGAGTTCTCAACAAACCTCACGCATCAGACGCACGCAATCGGATGCAATCTCACACGTACTAATTTGTTTTGGCGAAACAGTCATTCTGAAGTAAAAAAAAATCACCAGCAAAGTAACTTTATTATAAGGAAAGAAGGTAAAATTGGGCATATAAATGGCTGTGTTTCTATGGCAACAAGAGCATTTTGGACTAGCAAATATTGTCATTCTGTCGTCATTTCTCAACTGATCGTTTGTTATTTAAATGGGCTTTGTCACGCTTCCTGCATGCTTGCCCAAATATTTTCATTTCTTGCCAAATGACAATAAAGATAATGCCAAAAACTAGTTCAGAACAATTTCATTTCAACCAAGATTGTGAAGGTCACACTCTTCTGACAATAATTTTATCCTCCATCCCAACCGTCCTCGAAATTAAGCCATCTGGACTGTAAACTTTATGTTTTCTCTTTTGCAGAAATTGATATCTCTCTGGATTACAATAATTTCAGATGCTGATTACTGAATATTATCTTCTTCAATCTCTTTTAGTTTCTTGCGAAGTGTCTCTTATCGCGAGTTCTCAAGACTGGTGTATGGGATGCTGGGAAACAAGAGGATTCCATTACCAGCTTGTGCATATTGTGCTATTCGAAAAGAATTCCCAGTCAACAAGGATGACAGTTATACAGGTTTTGACCTTGATGAAGAAGACTCTGATTGAAGCCAAACTTCCTTGATGTAACATTTTTTTTTAGATATATTTCCAACTGAACAACCTACTGTAAGAATAGATTTAGTGAAACAGAGTGTAAAGGGTAACACTCTTGACTGTTTTTTTACATGTAGAAAGATAACTAAACCCATCTTTGGTTGAAAGACTGTTCTCTCAGTCAGTGTCAGCCATTGTTATTATTGATCAAGGAAACAACTATGGAAATCTATTAAAAGTGGTATTTTTTAGGATTTACGGGAAAGGGCAACCAAATGCCTACTAAAACATACTGTAAAATTCCAATAATAAGCCTTTTCCCAAAAAAGTCCTCCTAAAAATAAGACCCAAACAATGCAACAGTCCATGTTCAATATATTATTATGTCAAACTTCTACCATAATATATAGACTTTCTGTTTAAATCTGCAAATGTAGAGATTCCTGTCTCTGATTACCCTGAAAAGTGTTCATATAACATCAAATTTCCAAAAGCCCCAGATTTATGATACAAATGTACATGTAGTACTTGGCTTAATTGCGCATGGGATATCGATAGTATCTTGATCTCAACTAATTGTCAGAAAAATCAGTCAAAACAGACAGTGACAATTGCAGAAAGATATCCATACTTCCCAGATTGGGGGGGGGGGGGGGGTTGAGGTTTTGAATGAAAAAGAATGAAAAAGTATGAAGTTATACTGGAATTTCCAGTAGAGGGGTATTGGGAAGTGAGGTTAAACCAACAGACCTTCCTAATGGGGGAGGTATGTATATTTTATGGATTAACATGATCAAATAATTAAAGGTACAAGTAAAAGCAATGTAAAAGTTTGAAACATTTTTATGCCTGGTGGTTGCTACAATTTTATTCCTTATCATATTTTTGTTAGCAGCATTTCCCACCCATCACTGTATACTACACTAAGAATCATTTCCTCTTTAAAAACATAGCAGCCTTCAAACATTACACAAAGGTTACTAAATTGCCTTTTTCATCACCTCAGATAGTGACCACATGTACAAATATCACTTTTTTGTTTGGCTAGCAATAGACTGTGATGTGGGTAATATTCTGTGGGCAGTGAAACAAAATAGTCAAAATAGTCAAAAAAGAGTTATTAAGGCACTATTAGACACCAATTCCATTGTTTTCTTTTGTTTAGTTTTTACTTATTTTGATTAATTGGCGCTAGATACTGTTTCACGGTCTAAGTAAAATCACTCTAACTCCAACACAAGACTTAAAGGCTTAGTTCAAAACTGTTTTGATCGAAAACTGTTACTTATTGTGCTTATTTTTAGGGCAGTTGACAACATTTTTGTGCCCTTTTAATGGTTGCATGCATTCTCGACATTTTCGTGTGGTTTTTTCTTTTGTCTGCTGTCCAGTTCTTTCTGGGACCTGGAAAACTAATAAAACAAAAACATCTAAATTGTTACAATTATCTAGTAAATGATATTGTTACAGCTTTGTACTCCAACTGCATCTGATTAACATTAATACTCCTTGTAATGACAAATGGACATCATTTTATTAGTGAGTGACACTAATAATATCATTACTATAGTAATAATAAAAATGTTCATGATAGGTAGCTTGAGATAGCCCTGTAACAAAGTATTGCACAGCAATAATATGCAAGGAAAATAAGATTAAGTAATTTGTGTACATTTAAAGAGTTAACTACAGAACACTACAGTATGTTATCAAACAGCAGAGATTCGATTTGCAGCAGCAGCTATCCACCAGCTTGCCATGTTCTTTTACTTTAAAGAATCAGGACCCAAGTGGGCGTCCCCATACTGCTCTGGAACAAAGGTGACAGAAAGAATAGTTAGTGAGATGCAGTTCTTGGATTTTCAGTTCTTGGATTCTCAGCCAACATGCTATAGAAAAGCTCAAGTGTTCAGTTCAATTTAAACGCAAAAGTTCGATTGGCAAATGTAGGTGTACAAGTGAAAATGTCCGCACAGAGGTTTCAACTTTTTTTTTGGGGGGGTGGGGGGGTGGGGGGGTGGGGGGGGGGGGGGGGGGGGTTCTGTTTAGAAATTTGCTTTTGGTTTCTTGTATTGTACTTAAATCAGGCAACTTCCATGCAAAGAATGGAATAGGAACTCCTCCCCTCACGATAAACTGATCTTGTTCTTTCAATGCACGCTGCATAAATTTTAATTGCTGCCATTTTTCATTGTAATCTTTTCTCCCTCTCACTTTTCTGTAAGAGCACCAAATGTCCTCTGAAATGTTTTGCATTATTTTATTGAATTTTGTCTGACTCGTTATTGGTGAACTGAGGTCAAAAAGACGCTTTGATTCTATTTCAAATTCTAATTCACTTGAATGTTTCCCAAATAGAACACACACTCACCATGCAAGTGGGATTTTGTTTTTGAAAGAATAAATGTCCTTTTTTCCCTTTTTTTTACGTGTTTTATTATGCAACAAAATGGCAGATCAAAGACAATTGAACAAAGTCACGAGGTTGATTGCACTTACCAGTCTGCTTTTGGGAAATAGTTTTTTTAATGGTAAATGACAAATAACTTGACTTGACTTGCGTGACTTGACTTGACTTCACGTGACTTTCACGTGATTTTCGGTCGCTCACTAGGCAAAACCTGCAAGTGCGTTTAATCCACTCCGTATAATATTGTTGTTGCTGTTGATGCTGCTTGTGGTATATTCGCTAGGAAAGTTCCAGACGGTCAAGGTTTCCGTGCGGTCAAGGTTTCCGTGCGTATCTGTGTTATGTTAAGAGCAGGAAATGTTCTATTGTGTACGCTGTCCAATGAACGACCTTTGTTTTGTGTTTTGACATGTTTTTAGTTACCGTTCCATGGTCTAAGATGCCATTCTGCTTTGGAGTTCTTGGTGTAAGCATGGTGAGCAAAACTGTTTTTCTCGACCTATGAGTTCGCTTAATCTGACCTAATGGCCCTCTGAAGCTTTTTGAATTTGAGAGTAGTGTTTACATCGGCTAGACGAGTTTTCAGTGACATGTGATTCTTCTTTATCATTGCAGATTCAACCGTCCCTGTTCTCCGCAAGAAAAACAAAAGCAAAACAAGGTGAGTTCAATTTTCATATCATGGGTTATTTAGCAGTAGGTGTAGCAAATTGAATGTTTTTGTATTTGGAGGTTTCTTCGTCTAAGTTTACGAAGGTGCTGTATGTTGCAAGTTTTATTTATTTAGTTCTTTTATTTCAGATTAAGGCGCAGAACGGAAGCAACCTTTGAAAAACATATTCTCTTTACACTCACTTCAGCTCATATCAAGGTCAGTGTTAATGCCTTGTTTATTAAGTAGTTTCGCGCTTTCAATCTAGGCACCAAAAATGCACCAGAAATGTTCTCCTTGGCCAGAACTGAAAAGACTATCATACCAAAGCAGACATACATAGTCAAATTATTTGGATAGTTAGTTGCCTCGTCACGATAAATCGCCGCGTTTGGATTGTAAAGGGAAGACGTGTTATTTTGCCTTTTAATTGATTTGATATGTGCAAATGATGGACAGTGATGGACTTGGGCCAGGAGGGTTTATTTGGTTTTTTTTTTTTACACGAAAACGCCAACCTCGTTCCCAGGGGTTTTCCCTTCGAGAGAGGGGCGCCAAGGGAAAAGCCCTGGGAACGAGGTTGCGCGAAAACGCTGGGGTTTACATGTAACCTGGTAAACCCTTAACGCATTTTGATCAACCCTTGCGCGGGTTCATTAACCCTAACTAAATTCGTAAGGGTTGGCTTTTCGAAACAGTTGACCCTAAGCTATTTCGTAAGGGTTGACTTGTAAGAAAAATAACCCTGACCCTAACGCTAAAACCCCCGCCCAAAAACTAAGCCCTACTCGTCCAGGATTTCATTGAACCCTTATTTAAAAACTTGGGGTTTATGGGTTAGGGTTAGCGTAGGGTTTAGGGGTTAGGACCCATTTGAATAAGTTCACATATTTTTTAAAACAGGCATTTATTTATTATAACCACCGGTTTTCTTTTTTTTGTTCTGTGTTAACTACTTTGTCATTTGTTTCTTTTTTTTTTCATTTTGTTTTTCAATTTCTTTTCTTTTCTGCAGTGTAAATTGGAGTTTCCAGTATATAAAAAAACTGGTAAGGAGGCTGCTCTCAGATTGTCTTCACAACAGAACGAGTCCAGTGGATAATTTAAAACATTACAAATGGAGTCGATGGCATACTAGTGTGGCTTAATTATTTTCACTTCCACTTCTGGTAGAACGTAGCATATCTCATTTAAGACGATTGTTAGAAAAAGGCAGCTCAATTTGGCAATATTTGTGTGATAAAACGGGGGAAAGAATTGTTTCACTGTTTTTCCGACGTCAAAAGCAAATTGTTTTTCAGTATCGCGGATGATCATCTATGTAGTGCAATGCGTTTTCTAGGAATAGAGACTTTAATCTGTACAGAAGAGGAAGGTCTCTTTTTCTTGAATCATCTTCCACCCCAAAATGGTCCTTTCAGGCTCATAAGTGAACCAAAATTAATTTATTACGCCTCCACGGTATGATTCTAGCATATTACATGCCAAACTTTGGACGCCAATTTCCTTCTGAGACGAATAAAATTTCACCAAGTTTCTCTCCGATAAATTCTCAAATAACCCCTTGGCCTTTTCAAGGTAGATTTGATATGAAGCAAAGCGATTTATACTCTTCTGTGAAGAGCTGTTCAAACGATGCGCCAGGGTCTTCTTCAAAAACGGACGATGTTCAAAGCGATGGCGAACACCTTGTGAATTTGAGCGTCACGGAAGGGAAGAGTAGATCGGACAGAGAAAAAGATTATTTAGTAGAACCTCACAGTACCGATGTGCCGCACGAATCTTCTGTCTCCTCAGCCTCTTGTCTTGAAAATAGAAAGGTTGCTACTCTAAGTAACGACGAAATGTCACCCGAGCCCCTTTCAGAACTTAGTGAAACACGAAAGTTTTATTCTATTTAACCCAATTTTGACCGTGAAGGCAGTGCGTTACAAAATACCACCATAGATAAAATGATCGAACGAGTCTCTCGATTTTTGTGGTATTTGAAAAACGTGAAAAAGGTCGAACCAAAACTGACTTACTGCGGCGATGCGGAAATAATCCAACAATTCTCAACTTACATGATGGAATCGCGCGGTGTGAAGGCGATCACTTGTAGTCGTTACATTTCGGCTTTCACTAACGTAATAAAAGTACCCACAATCTCTAATCAAATCAAGGATTTAGACGATTCAGTAGAAAAAATTCGATCTATTCAGAGACAGCTCGAGCATCTTGCAAGAAAGGGGAAAATAGATGATTTGGCAAAGCAGTCTGTGATAGAGAAAGTTGTTTACCCTGAGCTTTTAGAACTTTGCAGGGAGTTAAAATGGGAAGTAAGCGAGAAAACCGGCTTGAACCAGGCAGGGAGCTGCATGAATTTGTGTTTATTACTTCTATATTGCTCAGCTAACCCCGGGCGAGTAAAGGAATACATCACTCTTCGCATTTATGCAGGTCAAGGCAACGAGGAATGTAAGAATCAAAATTTTATTTGCTTTAACCAAGACGGGACTGTTACCTTGTTTGAAGATGCTTACAAAACAAGACTTACTTATGGACCGAATAGAACGGATTTGACGCCGTTAACTTTCCTTACGTACTATTTGAAGCTGTACTGTACTAAAATGAGACCGTTGCTTTTAGCGGGGAAAGACCATGATTTTTTCTTCGTCAATTCAAGGGGCGATCCTTTTAGTCATACTTCGTATAGCCATTACGTGTCTGGTATTTTTGAAAAATATTTTTCAATGAAATTAACTACAAGCGACATAAGAAAAGCGGTTGTCAGCCACTTTTTCACTTTGCCTGCGAGTAGCGATGTTTCACTAAGAGAGTCGTTTGCGACCTTGCTGAAACATTCGGTGCGGACACAAAAGCGATTTTACGATGAACGTCCGTTGGCTCAGAAGAAAAGTAAGGCATTGCATCTGTTAAGCTCGATGGCTTGTCGAAGCCTTGAAGAAGATGGAATAGAATTCTAAAGCGACGAAGACGAAGAAGGGAACATCGAATATCTTCCCCTCCCTGGCGATTTCGTGGCATTAGTAGCTGCGAATTCAACTGACAAGTCGCCCAAAGTGTTTGTGGCAAAAGTTATAAGATTACCAGAAGATCGCAAAACAGCGTATCTGGCAGAGTTTTCCGAGACCGAACCCGAAAAATTTAAACTTAGTGCTGGCAAAAGTTACCAAGAAGCGGTAAATGCTTTGATATATCCAATCGACCTTGTGTACGTGCATTCTAACGGGATGTAAAAACTTAGGACACCAAAGATCGACATTCATCGTCAGGTTAAGAAGGCGTAAAATATTGATAATGACTAAGATGTATAGTTTCTTGTGAGCACAGTGTAAAGTGGCTACCTTTTCTTGAATGTCACAGATAATTCATCATGGCTGGGATGACATGTGAGGACGAACTGTTGTCACAAGTACTGAGAGAAATCGACCTGTTGCCACAACTGTACTATGCGTTCATCGTCAGTAATGAAAAAACCGTCATTTCCGTGAATTTGGAAAGCTATTCTCGTTCTATTTCGAGCAATTATTTGTCCTTTACAACTGATTTTTACTCCGTGTTTCTCCGTCACAGCCCTTCCTTACGCATCTGTAGTATTTGATTGGAACCCCACGGGCAAAATCACCTTTGTCTGCCAGACATCTTCGATAGAGCTTTGTTAGAATTACGTTTTGATATTTTGGAGTGGAAGCTCTATGGCTACTTATCTTTCGAAGAATATGATCTCATATCACTTGTGCGATTATGCGGTTTCCTGCTTATCAAAACTGATATACTCCACGCTTTTCTGGTTCGGTTACTACCACTCCGCGAAGTAGAAAACTCGCAAAGTGGGCCAATATTTGTGTACGAACTGTACAGAAACGGGTTTTTAGGAACCGCTCATTCCTATTCACAAGGTGTCGATCATCCATGCTTTTATAACGTGCTACAGATGTGTACCAGTTTTCATCAAGTCAAATGCAAACTACACAGTTTTCAACGTTTCAGAGATTTTGCGCGAATCTACACTTACCCCTCAGGCAAGTTCAGATTTTCAAGAGTGCGTGCAGGGTTTATGTAAAACACCGTACACTAATTAGTTTGTAGTATATTTCTTACAGCAGAGAGCCTTTTCAGCCGTGATAGCGATGTTTGATACCTGTCCTAGCTGGTCGAAAGCGCTCTCGGCTGTAACAAAAAGGGGAAGTGAGCTTTTTCGTTTTTCTTTCGCTCGAGGGAAAGTTTTATATTAGTTTAACGAATTTCATGATAACTTGTACATAAAACAAGAACCAATTCAACGTTACCGTTTTCATTCGCTCGAGGGAAAGTTTTCCAAGTATTCTGTTGCTTTATGTTGACGTGTTGTACACAGTTCCCTCCGCTTTTAGGTAATTTCGTACTGGCAAGCTGATTTAATTGTTTTGCAGTTGTTACAGAGATGTTTGCTATCCGTCCTGTACTCTGATTAAAACCTCAGCTTGCAGTAAATGAAAGAAATTGTGAATAAGGAAATATTAAGTTTTAAAATCTAATCTGTATTGTTTTGTTAATTTGGAAACTGAAATATATATATATATAGAGAGAGAGAGACAGAGAGAGAAAGCAGTTTTCAATTGAGTGTCGTAAAACCAAAACCAAAGTAATTACTCTGACCAATCACAGCAGTCGTAAACAATTCAATGAACCAATCAGAGCTCGAAGCAATTACATGTCGGCGGCGCCGAGGGCGGGAAAACGCATGCGAGCAAGTCGCGATTGGTTTTGGTTTTACTTCTGATTGGTTGAGAATGTGGCGCGAGATTTTTTTAGCCAATCACAAAGCGTAGCAATGCAAAACCAAAGCAATTGTGTAATTACTTTCGACACTCGATTGAAAACTGCTCTATTAGTTTAACGAATTTCATGATAACTTGGACATACTTGTACCAATTAAACGTTACCGTTTTTTCCTATAAAGGTGTCTGTTTGCATTTCTGTGTTCTATTCCAAATCTAGCCTTCTACCCCTTTCATGAAGCGAAACGAAAAATGTTACCATTCCAAAACAAAAATCCCTCCTCAACAACTTGTTTACTTCAAGCGAGTTTCTACGCAATTCAATGCATGAGAAAAACATGTAGACATCCTTTGCGAGGCTGTCTCCACGTGGTTTTGGTTTTTAATATGCCACCTTATTACCAGGGTGACGCAAACATTACCATAAAACCCCGCCTAAAATTAAATCGCAAAAAAGTCTGTGTAAACGGGTCCAACGAAGCCATTTTCCTTAGGCCTGCGAGCAGAGGCTACTTTTTCTCGATATGAACGTGAATTGGGCCGGCCTCTGTTTTTGTGGATGGAATGGTCCATGACAAGTCTCGCTTTGTTAATGTTTGGTCTTTTAATATTTAGTAAAGATTTTCAGAACAAATGACTTTACAACAAAATATTTCTTGATCAATGTAGCAAACATTTGAAAACAGAATACATGAAAATAATAAAATCCAATGTCAACTATAGTGTACTGTTGTCTGTGGGGTCTTGCAATCGCTTGGCGGCATTTCCCTTAATATTATTAATTAAGTTCGGAAAGTGCCATTATATATATAAAAAAATAGACAGTGAAAAGGCAGAACTAGAAAAAAAAAACTGAAAAGTCGGGGACGATCCCGGGGGTTGGGCATTTTCCCTCTTTTTTTGCCCCCACCCGGGGCATTTGAACATCTTAAGTGTCCCCACCCCGGGGAATTTGCCAATCTTTTTAAAAAAATGCTAAAGCCCGGGGGTTAGCCCGGGGGTTAGCCCGGGGGTTAGCCCGGGGGGGGGGGGGGGGGTGGGGGTAGAGGGATGGGCACTGCTGGAATTGACTGGTGCATAAACTGATGAACAAGGGGTACAGTTAAACCCCGTTAATACGGACACTGAAGGGACCATAGAAAGTGTCCGTATAAACGGTGTCCGTATTAAGCAGGTCATGTTATTTAAGTCAAAAATACAGCTTTTATTGGATCGAAATACTTTAGAAACAAAACAGGGCATTAGCATCGTCAAACTTAACATCTCTAACTTACACAAAGCAATTATTATGTGGACGATGTCCGTGGAAACACTCAAAAGTCGCTTATTTGTACATTACAGTCGACTCCCGATAACTCGAACCTTCAAGGGAAATCGAAAAAGGTTCGAGTTATCGGGAGTTCGAGTTATCGGGAGTTGAGAACAAATGACCATAAAGTAAGTGGAAAACCGTGACCACATGCACCCGGGCACGTGCACTTTTATTCTTACAACGTAGTACATTTTTAAATACTGTAAATCTAATTATAATTGTTTGTAATGGAATACATAATCAGATGTTTCTTGACACATGTATTGTACAAGCAGAACGTAACGTAACAATAAAAAAAACAATGCAAAACATCGGGGGAAAACCAGGTAATACGTTCAACGTCAGGATACTGCGACAGAGTTCATGGAATTACTCAGTTTTTGAGAAATAGTCGGTTAATAGGCCCTGACGTTTCTCAACTAATCTGTCTCTATCGACTATTCTTGAAATGTTCTTAATGTTGGTCTTAAAAGAATCGTGATCAACCCGTACAAACAAACTGAATGTTTGTAGCACGTCAATGGCGTGACAAAGATCTTGGATATCATGTATATCAAGAAGTTTGGTCCCCAGAGCTTCACGAGATGCTAAGCGCTGTACCAGAACCAAGAAATATTGTTGACAAGTACGCAGTTTCTGTGCAACATGATGGCGAAGTTGTTGGACATTTAATGAAAGGAAAATCAGGCCGTTTTGCGAAGACAATTTTCTATTTTTTGCATGCCGATCAGAAGAATGACTGTACTGTTGTGGTGACTGGCAAGGCAGTTAACCGTGGAGATGGGGAAGGGATGCAAGTGCCATGCACACTGAACTTCAAGGGACACAGAAAATGGATTGACATTTTAAAGAAGGAGTTAATCGGCAAAGATTAATGCAACCTGAACTACCCTAAACGGACTGACCTCTAGAATACTTGGCTGCTTAAAAATTAATTCAATGTTTTGTTCTACAGTACTATATTTTTTGACTTGTCACATCTTGACAAACGTGGTTCGAGTTATCGAGAGTGAAATTATATAGAAAATGACCTGAAGGGAAATGGAAATTACTTCGAGTTAGCGGGAGGTTCGAGTTACCGAGGGTAAAATTACAGTAAATGTATGAACGAAATCCACAGGAAATCGATTTTGGTTCGAGTTAGCGCGAGGTTCGAGTTAGCGAGGGTTCGAGTTATCGGGAGTTGACTGTATATACTTTATCAAAAACCGCCAGTACATTTGTTGCCAAAATACATCAGAAATTGACGTCTAGACTTCATCTTATCCCATCTTCTGCAGCACTGTGAACATGACATGTCGCCATCCGAAGGTTTTTTACCTTCAGAAAAGGTTAGTCTTAAACACAGTTAACAATGAAGTGTCCATATTAGCGAGGTTAACTTTCTATGAGAATCCGTTGATTGGACAAGAAAAACGTTTCCGTTGTCCGCATTAACGGGTGTTCGTATTAAACGGGTTGAATTTTTAAAAACGGTAAGGCCTTGCCCCAGGGACAAAGAAAACTGTCCGTAACAACGAGGTGTCCGTATGGCAAGGTTCGACTGTATTGGAAAGAGAAGAGCAAAACGAATTTCAGTTCGAAAAGCGGAAAACACACTGTATTCAGTTTTTGTCGATTATATCATTTTGTTTTTTGCTAAATGAAATCTGTTATTCGTAGCATTCTTATAACAGGCATAGCAGACCCTCTCCCCGCCGCTTCCCTGCGCACTTGAAACCAGCGGCCCGGCACTTGAAAAACAGTGCTGGTATTGCACTGTAAAATCCCGGCTTTACGTTTTTTTGCCAAAGAAGAAGGGAGCAAACAATGGCGGGACTAGACTTGAATCAGTTTCTAAAGTAGAATAATAAATCCCTATTCGATGGTTAACCATGTCCCCTTTGGGGCTCGGAAAAGTAGTACGCAATTCGAAAAATGTCCACGCGTATTATGTTAAAACCATCCGGAATTACTTTGAATTACCTGAAGTGGCATAACAATAAGGTTAAATCTACGAAGTGTCTGATTTTAGATATAACACCTACAATCTTTGATAGCTTTAAACAAAGTTCATTAACGTGGTTTTCCTAAGTAAGGTTAGAATAAAAAACAATACTAAGATAGCTTTTTAGTTTTGTTTATTTCCCGCGATTACATTTTCCTATCCAGTCCTTAAGTGCGTATAGCAAAGCATATTTCGCATTTTAAAAAGATTCACAAACTTAAAAAACGGCTTTACACAGATAAAAAAATCGCGACGTGACCTAAGTTAAGCCCTGTTGGGCGGAGCTAGTACTTGGATGGTTCACCAGCCATTATGTTCTCTTGCCAGCCGTGAATACTCTGTCTTCTACATTTTTTTTTCTTGTTTTAAATTCCTATTTTATCCTTAAATGCGAATAGCAAAAAAGGATATTTAGAATTAAAATATGCCTCGGGCTTATATTTTCAAGGCCTTATTAAAGTGTATATGACAGTGATTTTTTATTTGCTTAGATCTTTTTTATTTGCTTGATCTTTTTCATTTGCTTGACCATAGACAACACACGTTAAAAGAACCATGTTTCTTCCTCAGGGCGGATCAAAAACTGTGAGGAACTGAGAAACTTCGACACCGGCATTCTGCCGAGGTGCCTATTAAAAATTATTGCTTAGCTTTCAAAATCGACAAAAAAGGAAACATTTATTGGTGAAGATTTTGAACGTAACACAGCTTTTCGGCCCGAATAGTTTTCGGAACTTTCGAGAAACGCTTGCCAGCTCCGACGAAGGGCTAGCGCTCGAAACGTCAGCTATTTGAATCTTTTTACAGTGGTCAATTTACCTTATCGACTAAGTCGATGAAACTAAATTCTTAAGTTAGGTCGGGCCTCCCACTCAGTCAATATGTACACAGTATTTTACCTTAAAAACGATAAAACAAATGATGAACTTATGAACAAAATAACGACTAGAAAACTCAAAATAGCTCATAACTCGCGTCATATTTCGAGTGAAAGAAACACGCACCAGATTTGACGTAAGTCACGTGATCACCCACACCACGAAAATAAATGCAATTGGCTCTTTCAAAAAAACAAACTGTTCTGATAATGCTACTGGCTGTTTTAGTAGTGGTCTGGATTTAAAGACAAAAGAATCGTTTATTTTTTTCATTCTTGTCGAGAATCGCTTTAGTGTGGCTGAGCAAAATTTTGTTCGTATACCGAAGTATTTGCTAGACGACATTTTATCTATATCAAAAGAATTTGAAGCTATGTCTTGCATGCTACCTGAGGATGTTAAAGATATAGTTTGTAAATTAGGCAGCAAGCTACAAATAAAGCAATATTTATTAGAAACAAAAATTTGTGCAGAGGGTTTCATGCACAATGCAAATCCTGCACAAGCAATGGCCGAATTTTTTTTTGTGAAAACTGAAAATTCCCCACCCCCATCACTTTTCTAATGGTCCATCCCTTAGCTCACATTAGAGAGAATTACTCACGTAATTCTCGATACTTGTTCACGCAATCTCAAAAGGTACAACATCTCTTAAACCTGGTATTTAAATTGCCCATTTTCCTAACCAAAAATTGACCTTATCTTACTTTTGAGATGGTGTTTAAATGACAATTTTCTTGATTGCAGTATATCGACTCAGTCACTGCATCCGCCTTGCACCCTACCCCACCCATTGCTATTGGGGAACCTAGTACTTCCAGTGTGACAACAGTAGGGACCTTAAGATACAAGGACGGGGGGAATGAGGACGGCTACCGGAAGTAAATTTACACTACTAAGCATCGCATGAGAACTTCCAACTCGCGTGCTTGGCATCCTAGTCTCGTCGAGAACGCCATTTCGTGGGTTTTGCCGTCCTGTCGAGAACGTGAGCATTTTTGTCGTGTTTTCACTTGTAAAGTGTTTCAATCGATTCCATTTTCAGATATACTAACGATATTGCTTTTTAAGATCACAATTTTGTGATTGCAGTATAAATGGCTTGAAACAGGTAAAATGTTTTGATAAATATACTCACAATGTATGTTTGTGTTTCAGTCGTCGCCATGAATTTTCCTGTGCAATCAACAACAGGATCCACGGCCAAAAAAACTAAATCATTGTAAGTAAATTTGAAGACTTCTGGTAGAAATAGGGTATCAATCGAGTAAAGAAAGCACATCAAAAGGGTACTTCGGTCTTTAGTTATGATTTTATTCGATATTTTGATTTGTTATGTTTTTAGTCAGAAGTCGATGTTTACCTTCTGCTCAGTTATGGCAACTGATAAATTGAATGTTTCAGCGAGAATTCGCAAATGAATTAAGTCTTAGTCAAGGGCTTGATTTTGATTATAATTTTCAGGAAGCCAATGGTTTGGAGCACTCTACACGACGAGATGTTATGCAGAGAAATATTGGTAGTAGATCCCTTTACTGGCACAAAAATGAGTACGGTGGCGAGAGGAACAAAGTGGGAACAGGTCGCCGTAAGAGCACACAAAGACTTTCATTTCCAGGAGCTGTTGTACCTTGGTGGCAAACAAACGTTTCGGGAATATCCAGTGCTTCTACAAGTAGTGGAATTTCAGTTTTCCCAAAGCGAAATTCGGCTTTGCATTCCGTTTCATCCATCGCGTCTAAGTCAAATAGTTCGTACTGTTCATATGGAAATTCTGGATTCTTGGAGAAATTTTCTTCATACAGCAGGAAAAACTCGTCGTCTATAGTACCTTAGTTGTAGCTTTCTAAAAGAAAATTTCTGGCATCTTTAAAGGACGTCATTGCTGGTATTAAACGAAAAGTATCGGCGTCGCCGTCCTACGTGAAAATACACATTCTTAAGTATTTTGTTTTTGGCGGGAACGACAGGATTACTCCCAGTCTCATTCGTCCAGTGCCGTCCCCGTCCTAGCTTCCCGTCCTTGTGTCTTAAGGTCCGTAGTGTGTTCCACAGATTGTGATGAAGTGATGGCCGAGGAACTCAACAGTGTGGAGTTGGAATTGGGTTGCCCAAGCATAACAAAAGAGACCAGCGATTTCGGATGCCAAGTAAATACACAAGGCAGACTACTTATGTCGAAATCAGTGGGGACCCAAACGGATCACAAAGTCATCTTTTGTGACCAAAACACTCAAACTGAGCCAGAATTATTTGAGAAAGAGATTTCGATTTCCGGTGATGAATTGGACTCGGCTAACGCACATGACATGACTGAAACCGTTTCACCTCACAAGGCCTACCCATCTTTTGTACCACCCAAAATGGATGAAAGTGATCATGACGATGATGAAAAATTGCAGTCAGAAACAGAAAACTCAACATCCCCAAATCCCCAAGAAGATGTAAGTTTCTAGCGTTTGAAAAGGAATTGCATGAGCTTTTTAAGCGATGCCAGGAATGCGGGAAAGCTGTTAAGAAAAAAGAAACATCCACTCAGGGTACTCAGCTGTATGTCACATTGAAATCTATAAATGGGCACACTACATTCTGGAAGAGCCAGCCGATGCTCAAGGGGATGCTTGCTGGAAACCTATTGATGGCCTCTTCAATTTTACTAAGTGGGGCCACTTACACAAAAATAGCATCATTGGATAAAATTTTGAATTTGAACTTTTTCAGTGAGAAAACATTTTATAACATTCAAGACACATTTATTTCCTGTAATCAATGAGGTTTGGGGGGAATAAAAAAATTCTGTTTATGCTGAGCTCCACAATGAAGAGTTGTGGCTGTCTGGAGATGGTCACTGTGATAGTCCAGGGCATAATGCCAAATATTGAACATATACCATGATCGATCAAGACAGTGAAAAAATAGATGAGGTTCAAATCACTCAAGTTAGTGAGGTTACCAGCAGCAATACTATGGAAAGCGAGGTGCTGTTAAGGTGCATGGAGAACATTCAAAACAGGGGGGTTAATTAAGTAAAAGTTGTGGCAACAGATCGCCATAGTAGTATAAAATCAAACATGAAAAGGAATTTTCCTAATGTGGAGCATCAGTTTAACGTTTGGTATTTGGCTTAAAGTATCACAAAAAAATGACTGAAAAGGCAAAAAAGAAAGACTGCAACAAGCTTTTTCCCTGGATTACAGGGGAACTCGGGGGTAAAAACTAAGCTTTTTCGAATAATTGGCCTGTTTGCTGTTTCAATTTTCGATAACTACTTTGACAGATCGTTTGTTGCAACATAGATATTTTGCTCGAAAGACGAGTTAAAAATGCAAATAGAGTTCCGCCATCTTGGAAATTGACTGCTTGCTCAAAAACCGGTCAGCGTATCAATCATGACGTCAGAACATCAAACGTAATTTGATATTTGCACGTCTTCCAGTTGTGTATTAAGTAGTTCGCATTAGTAAGAGAGACACATTTTTTTACGGAATATTGTTGTTAAAATGTCCACATCTGGGTCAGAATCAGAGTTTTTCGAAGAGGAACAGGACGGTCAAAAGTTAACTATCCAGCCATATCAGTTTGAACCGCGTGTAAACTTGGATGGCGCTGATACCGGGTATCAGGCGATGAGTCGATGGAAAGCGGCAATGAAATAAATCACCGACTGGAAAATTTAGACTGGTATGTTGTGTAGTGATCCCGTTAGCTTTTGTTTTATTGTAATACCTTCACTGACCATTTACTTAGACTAATGATAAATAAACTGATGTTAAGTCAGCTGTGGTGTTCATTTTTGTACTCTTATCGTTTTGGGTGTTTGTTTATTATTTTAATTAAAGAGCCTCTGCTCGCCGCCCCCAATCAAGTTTAAAGAATGTTCGAGCAACCTAGGAACATTACGGTAAAATAAATTACGCTGTGAATGTATGTCGATCTAAATGTTTAATTGATGTTTTCTTTGTGTTATCTAACTTCACTTGCGTCACGTCACTTTGTGGCAAGCTGTCTGTGTAATAATTTTAAGAATTTTGACTTCCAAATTTGTATCGCTGGCAATTATCAATATGTGACTTGTGTATTTTATTCAGAATTTAGTCATACATCGATCGACTTGGGAGGCAAACTCGGTTACAGATGAAGGAACCTAACTAACAGTAATCCTCACTCACCACTGGTTTCTGAGGTTTTACGGCTACCATAGCTTTTTAGCCGTTTTGCTTATCGCTTGATTGTGTGCCGCTCAATGCACATCTTATTCAGTTTCCACCCGACACTGTTGCTCATTGTTTATTAGGCTTCTGCGTCTGCATGTACTTTATCAGAACAAGGAACAATCTCAGTTTTCTTTTCTATAATTTAGGTGTTCGTGTGAGAATTGCCAGATCATGGGAAGAGTGAAAGCATGCTTGTGTTGCCAAGAAATTATGCAAGTAAAAAATAAGCTTATTGAGGCTGTTACTAGCAGTGAATGCCAAGAGCAACCCATTTGTATTACTCAGCACCCGGGGTTTCATCTAGTCTGTATAAATAGATGGGTATTGCAGACAGCTTGGTATCAGTACAAGCAACAATATAGAGAACCTTATGATGGACCCGAGGATAAACGTTTTAGACCTATAGCTTACAGACAATTGGCTCGATGGTGCTTGGGAATTTTGGGGAAAGATATAAGGGTAGTACTTCCATCTTGTGCAGTTATATGTATACGGAACTTCTATCCTCCACCTGGGCAGGAGGAAGAGTTTGACTTCGAAGGCTTTTGATATGCAGATGAGTGATGTGTTGTAAACTGAAAGATACTCAATAACTGCAATAGAATTTGTGGAAAATACATTATTGGATTTTGATTGGAATTTCCAGCGTTTTGTCTGCATGCTACTGTGGCCCATTTTTCTTTAGCTATTTTTGTACTGATTGAAAAAAGCAATTTTAAGAGTGTAAACACAGGATATCAATTTTATCCAGCAAAATTATCTTCTTTATTATGGTGGTTTTCCATTGAGTGTCAAAAGTATTTCTGTTTGCTGTAATTTTCCATTCCCAAGGTAATGATTTGCTGTGGAAACCTGTAACACTTGTCTTCAGAAGGAAACCAAAACCAGTTGGCTATACTTTGTCTCAATTTATATAATAGTGTTTTTGATCGAAGGCTTTATTTTGGTGTTACCACTAGTGATTATTAACTTTTTTTATTGAGAGTCACACAATACCGTCTTAGGAATTTTAACGTTTACGCCCTTTTTCGATAGGATAGAGTTTCAATGCGATCTTCTGTGCGACTCATTAGGACTTCAACACGGTCAAAGTGTGTAATTCATTATTTATTCCACACATGCGCAGTTTAGACCTAATACTACCGCGGGAGACCTGGAACTAACTAGTATCTTAGCAACCAAATGCAGACATTCCTCCTGACTCATCCAGTTTCTTTCCGTCGATCAAAACCTGTTTTGAATCAGCGAACACGAAACATGCGAACGAGAATGGCTTTTGAAAACTTTGAACCTGACTGTAAAGCAGAAGCGTTAGCGATCGATGATTATAGAGTTTGGTGTGTCTGCGCCGTTGTTTCTTCAACCTGAGAGGCAGTGATGGTTTCATTTGATGGCTGGAGTTCCGAGTGAAATCGAAGGATCGAAGATGAGCGCGAGATTCGCAAAGAAACGATCGCAGTAAAAGATGGCGTCAAAAGAAAACGCTCAACCTTTCGAGCAAAAATATTAAATGAAGCTTGTTTATAGTTCCTGCTCCAGTGATAAATAAATTATATCTCTTGAGTAAACGCCATGGTTTATAAAATGCTACAATGCAACTTCAGCCTTCCAGAAATTTATTCAAATAATAAACACAGAAACATGACAATACGCATCACTGATCACTTGATCGACCATGGCCGGGCCCGGCTCAGGATACCAAAACGAAATAAAACCAGTCGATTTACACCACTCGCATGGAATTGTCTTAATGTTAGTCTTTCCAAATATATTTCGCTTTGAAATGGTAAACTTTCGTGCAAGGACGGCTCGCTTTCTACTTGTAAACAAAGAGCTCAAGTTACGGCAAGAGCTTAAAATTTGCATAAAATCCTACACGAACGAGATGTGATCAGATCTCTCTGAATTGTGAAGATTACAACATCCATCTTTTGACCTCTGAATGAAAAGAATCGTACTTGTATTAAAAATATCGCATTGGCTATTCGTACGGCACCGGTATGGGGACTTCGATTTGCTATTCGTACGGGAGTATTCTTTGACGCGAAATATTTCTAAGTGTCACGATGAGTCGCTCGCGTGAGTATACAGAGACTCAGCAAATTTATAGTCTGAGCCAATTCAACATCGCTTACCAGAAGCGCTTCGTAAAGCTAAACGAACTTTAATATTGTGAACCAACAAAAGTGAAGAATAACATCGAAAATTGTCGAAAGTTTTGGACTCCTGTATGAATAGCAAATCGAAGTCCGCGTACGGGTGATGTACGAATAGCCACTTCGTAAAAATATATGTCAGCTTCAGATTATCGAAACCTCAAGAAACCGGTTTTCCTTTACGGCCAGCATTTGAGACTCTCAATTGGATGTGACGTAAAAAACGTCAACCGTTACTAGGAAACAAGGCTCATAAATATGTACGAACCCCACTCAAGTGGGGTTCGCATAATTACACACTTTGACCGTGTTGAAGTCGTCATGTTGCGATTTACTGCGAAGCCTTAGGACACAGCGAAGTCTTCATTTCCCGTTCACTTTCCATGTGCAAAGTACAAGGGAGGATAGTCGGTAGGATCTCTTCGTTTTCTGATAATTTAGTGAATATTTTGTAGTCGTGATCGCGTTTTAGTAAACAGTAGTTTATTGTCTGCTTTGATCGTTTCCGCCCATGCTGTTAGAATCTAAGAGATATTTTGTTGTTTGTATTTTAGTTTGACGTTGAATCATAGAATAAATCATTGGTTAATCACTCTGTGATTCAGTTGGTCTATTCGACTGGTTTATCAGTTCTGCAATATTCCTGGTACATGCTTGCACTGTTGCGAAATCGAACTATTTGTGGCCAGGAGCTACATTTGGTATTCATACAAAACTCGCGTGAAAATACATTGACGTTCTAACATCACATCACACTGCTGACCAATGTAACACGGCTCGTATTTTTCCAAGATGGCGGAACTCTATTTACGTTTTTTGCTTGCCTTTCAAATAAAATATCTACTTCGTTACAGAAGATTGGTAAGAAAAAATGTCACAAATTGAAAGTGGATATATAGGCCTAATATCCAAAATAAGTTTATTTTTGCGCTGGAGTTCCCCTTTAAGTCAGTCTCCAACCATCTCTGGAGTGTGCAAACACTTGTGAAGGGGATAAGGATCTTTTGAGGGAGAAGGGGATATCCATTGTTCACCACACAGCCAATGACTATTTTATGGGACAGTGCAGACATGTACAATGAATGTGCCAACACACCCATCCCAAGAAATATGACAAGAACTAAGAGGTGGCTTGAACCTGGTTCACCAGCACACAAGGCTCTGAAAGAGGTTGTTTTCAACAAAAATTTACTGACATTGAACACTTATCCCTGAACTGTTAGACTGGAACATTGGAGGTGTATCACAGTGTACAAACAAAATACCTCTCTAAGCGGCAGCACTTTTCGCACAAGGGCATGGTTGCTCGGACACAGTTGGCAGCCCTTGATCACAATGCCAACACCGGAAGAGAGCAAGCCATAGTCTCAAAGGGTGTGAATGAAGGGGAACTTTGATACAAGGTATTCTTTCCAACGGGGACAAAAGAATGGATTGCCAAACCCATAATTGACCATCTCAAATCTATGCTCGATGCAATTGTTGAGATAAAGATGCAAGAAGATGAAAGAGATGCATTTGGCTATAACTACTGCCGTAGTAACTGTGGACTTGTGTTCAGCACCACCCAGACACGAAACAGGTTAGATATTTACAGCATAATGACCAAAAGCTTTAGGAATTGTTGTCATGCATTTTGTTAACACATTTTTCACTCCATCATTTGCAATCTTTAATTTGCGATTTGAAATAAAATTCTAAGTAAGGACTTTTCATTTAGCTAGGATCTATCATCAGGTGGGCATAGTACAAGTTATGCAAAAAGGGAAAAAAATTCTCATCATAGCAATTTCTACACTGGTTTGTAGTTGTACGAAATAACTACCTGATAAAAAATAATAAAAGAAAAAGAAAACTTCTGCCACAGGGCTCATCTGAAAATCTGCATAAGCAAACAAACAACGAAATAAAGCAGCATTTTGGGAAGCAGGAGCTAGAGAAATGTTCGCTTGAATATATAACAGGTGTGCATGTATGTTGAAACGTTCTGCCAACAGGAATGTATTATGCATGTACCATTCTCAAACTTGTCAGTTAGTATTGCTGCGTTCGTAGGTGTTCATTTGTAGTTGATGTAGTTATTTATTTTCTTTGGTGAAACAGTTATGTTGCTCAGGATGAAATCAGATCTGTGTTGAATATTTAGGCACGAGCAGCAGCTTCACCCTGATTTCCGATCTGAAGAAGCAGCTTAGTCAAGTCATGACAACAAGGCTGAAGATTATTTCTTCAATTACCACTAGGCTAAGCTGACATTTGGCTTGATTTTAATGGTATTCGAGAATGCAGTCAAAGAAGGGGATGGCCAAAGGCTGCATGAGCTTTACCGGCTCCTGCTATTGATCTACAAATCCAAGGGAAACCACAAGTGTGCTTATGTTACTCTGCTTCATTTAGTTAAACTGACTGCTCTCTACAGTGAGTGCGAGGCGCACAGAGCAAATTGGAATCGAGGAGTTAATACTACTGGGGGGTAAAGGAAGCAACATTCCCCTGGACCTATTGAAAGAGCAGAAGAACTTCAGCATCAAAACCCTGTGGCACAACCTTGGACCAAATTTCAATGAGCAGAAATTAATGCAACTCGCTGGAATTGTTGACCCCACTGATGACATCTTGGCAGGTATAGACAGAGACTTTCTTGTAATTCGTAGCTGGTTTTTGTAATATAATGGAATTCAAAATCCCGCGTTGTGGGCCTACTAGTAAAATTAGATCTAAGATTTTTTAAATTAAAAATGGATAAATATTTTTTGGGAGGTGATCCGATATGCATGAGAAAACATAATTTATTTGGTCATGTTGCTCATGGGTCAACAACGGGGGCTTAATACCGGAAACTTCACTCAAAATTAGAGTTGTGGATTTGAATAAATCAGTCCGACCAATTACACGAATTGTCTTATTTTGTCTGCAGTTAGTGATGTGGGAAGAATATTTTGTCTTGTTATTTTTTCCCGTAGTCTAGCTAATATTTTTTTGCCATTGTCATGGCCTAATTTTGTCAGTGAGTCATTCATTACTCAGTATTTGATAAAGGAAGTAATTAAAATTAAACAATCTTTGTGAACTCGAACTGTTTCTGTTTTTCATATGTTCATTTCTATAGAATTGGTTGTGTGAAGGCCATCTACAATTTCAACACGACCACATCTTGTACAAATTAATTCTGCTGAATCACAATCGAATGAAAATGATCCACCACAATCTACACATGATTTTAACTTGTTTATAGTATTAGGTCTAAAAACAAACTTACTTTCGAGGTATTCTTGAGTATGTTCATCTGTTAATGGAGATAGCTCTTCAAATATGAGAAAAAGCTTTTCTAGTAGATGTGAACGGTAAAGTTCGGTTGGGTAATCACCACCAGCAAGCGAAGCAAAGGTTGTGGCCATAAAATGGTGTCGGTCTGTTGGGTAGAGCTTAGTCATGTTTGATGACCGCTTCGAAAGGAGGTTGACAAATGTCAACGGGGAGTTCATTGCAAAAGTGCCAGTTCAGGCTCAAGCCAAAGAGGCAAAATAGATTGTAGAGCCATAAAAAATATGGTGGTGTGGTGGAGGGCGAAAAGCCTCAAACAGGCAAAATAAATGAGCTCAAAAATCTCTCAATGGAACAGGGTGGTAGAAGTGGTAGAAGGAGAAGTTCCATTGAGAGGTTCTGTTGGCCAACAGTTTTGCCTTTTTAATTGAAATGTGGTGAAGCGTGACGTGATTTTTCCCTCAAGTATTATAGACCAAACCCTGAATTTAGTCTTTCAAGTTTGACTTTGACACTGCGGTAAGATTCTCAATCTTTTTTTGGATTTTTTTCTCGTTCTTCGTTGCAAATGTCTTTTCTGATTTTTTCAAGATCTGGCGATCGAGTTCGTCCGCTTTGTGTTTTGTTTTCACCAGAGCGAATCAAGGCTTTCAATTCCTGATATTTCTGTACCTCATGAAGTATAATAGAAAACTAGGAATCACTGATGCGTTTGTCTCTGAGGGCTTTAGAAACTAACCCGCTGACAGAGTTTTGTTATGCAACGGCAAGTGTACAGATCTTTTCATTTTTCGTTACTTTGTTTTCTAGCCTTTTACTGAAAGCAGTAAGGCCAGCCAGGAGGTACGACCCCACCCCAGGAGGCAACCAAACACACCCAGGTAGCTGAGCGAGCCATATTTGGCTTGCTCCGCGTCCTGGGGGTGTTTGGTTGCCTCCTGGGGTGGGGCGGACAAACAACTCCCTGTACTACTCTTGCTGTAATTATTCCGATGCCTAAAAGTTCCATGCCAGCGGTAATCCTCTGATAATAACACCCTGATACCTTAGGTACCCTGTGGTACTAATATTGTCAAAATAAAGATGGCAGATGTACAGATCATTATAGATATGTAAAGCATTTTTTATTAGATGGGATATCTTATCTATTTAAACGATTGATCATCCAAACAAGGGGCCAGTGTGAGTCTCGAAGAATCTCTGAGCAGTTTGCAGCCGCAGCCATCATTCTCAAATGTTGCATACGGTTGTGTGTATAAAGTCAGCGACTGGCCGGTAGTTTCCTGCGTACAACTGGCTTGGTAAGTGAACTTTTATTAGCACTCCAAATTCTATTTATTTCATCAGGTACATTTTATAAACCTAATATTGTGTATTCAAATATAATGAGCCCAGAATGTCTTCACCAGAATCAATGACATCTTTTACCAGATGTCAACAGATATCATAGTCCTCCATATTTGTCATTCGCCCGTCATCGTGAGCGAAATACCGATACAAAATATCTGTTTCGCATGGCTACGCGTATGTAACTTCACACAGATTTTATCACATCTATCAACTCCTAAACAAATAAACTTTATGGAAATCGAGTAATTTTGAGCAGAAACATGGCCGCATCCGAGATATTTTAAGCGATTTTCACTAGAAATTCGAATCATGAAAAATCTCAATTTTCTTGAATGCGTTAATATTTTCGAATATAGTTTTCGCATCCTCCCGAATAAATATACTATTTATTTTAAATTGGCAAAGATTCATTGATATATGTGCACCTAATCATCTCCGCGCAAGTTGTAAACTTCATGGGCGATTTTACCATGGTTTTACTTAAAACTTCACTCACCCCTCCAATGTGAAGCGTGATTTTCGCTGTAAAGGAAAAGAAATATCAAATATTTGCAGATAAAATACAAATATTAGCGTCAAAAAACATTTCTTTGACTTTAACGAGGAGTTTCTGTGTATTTTAGGTGCTACAAATCAGAAAATAAAGTGAACATCTCTCGAGGCGACCAAACGTAACTTTCTCGCCGCCGCCACTGTTGGAAGACGCGGTGATTATGCTAATTAGCTCAAGAGCGGGAAATTTTACTTCTGGATGACATCCACCTCGCCGCCTTCAGTGTTTGCTTAAAGACCCAGTATTGTCCATTATGCTTCACGCGCCTCTGTTATTGTTTTGGTTTGCACGGGAGCGAGGTTTCCATTGTTTTCCGGGGTTTTGCTTTTCTCGATGCAAACATTCAATCCAGTGGAAAAGAATTATATTGTCTCGTGCTTCTGTTCTGTTCAAACGTTTTATATTAAATTACGTTCTTAAGTGTTGCCTGATAAATAAGGTACTCGAATAAACGTTTAACGACCAACATGGCCGATGCAAACGGATTACAAAGAGTTATAAGACCTACCCAATTTTTCAACATCAAGAAAATGGCCGCCGATGCTCACAGCACGCAATGCATAATGGACAATACTGGGTCTTTAAGGTCTATAATAACATGGTCTTGGTCGATGAGCAGGATCTTCCAAAATACGTGAATTGTAACATCAGACGTAAAGTATGTCGTTCTGTTTGCAAATGTTAGGAAAACAAAGAAAAGAAAAGTTTTTATTAGCAAGCCCAGAAATCCAGGCAATCACTGGACATTACTTTAAGTGGACTTGACAGTCAGCAAATGGTACTATTGATACCTATTGTTGGGGAATGCCAGAATATTTGAAGATCGCAGTTGCTCCATTTGTGACAGCCATTTACCAAAATGTCGACATGATACTCAAGCCTGTCAGTGGAATCATACAAGCACACATTGAAAGTATGGGATCAAGCCACTCCTGCTCTAAAGCTTGTCGAGGGAATGTTGAAGAATGAAAACCGAGGGCAGTAACAAGAAACCATTGATGAAAAGGCAAACATTGAAAACACAGTTGGTGATCAAATATTTGAAGACGACACAGAAAACTACTGCTGTTCGTGTGAGAACGATAGTACTCCGGATAATGAGGGGGTGTATTCCCATTCAAGAAAATGTGAATAAAGTGTCACAGAATGGAAACCATGGGTAACTAGCAGAGGATAATGAGGAAAGTTGTCCCTCTCTGGGTAACAAAGGTAGAATTTTGTCAAAAGATGAGGATAGTGGTACCTCTTCTGTACAGTTGGGCGAAAGTGAAATACAGAACGAAGCATTGTTGTAAAACAAAGAACAATTCGAGAATATTTTATGTTGGTCAATCCATTGCTGATTTAGATGAGCTGGAAAGGCTAAAAACTATGTATGAAGAGCAAACCTTTTGTGAGCTATGGAAAGAGATGTGCGCTTTTTGCAAGCTGCTGCAAAACGTGTTCCCAAGCGAGTCGAAATTGCAAACAATCTGTAAGATATTGTTCGCTAAACTTAGCTTGTTAATTTGGAGGAAAGGCAAGGAAATGTACTCAGAGTAAGAAACAAAAACATTTAGGCAGGAATGCCCTTTCGAGGTGTACCTCATGTTGTCGCCAGAAGGACACACCTTCGGGTCGTCCGAGTCAATGAGGATCACAACCATGTCGCCAATAAGAATGTGTAGGAACACATACCCGGCAAAGAGCATTCCAGATGAAGCAAAACGTTGAGCAATAGAGGCAATGAGACTGCAAGCTAATTACAAACTTGTGAAACAAACTACTGGCCGAAAGGTAACACTTACAGATATATCAAACATCAGGCAGAAAACCAGAAAAGATATCAACACAAACAATCTGGAGGATGTCGTTGACTATCTAAAAAATCAGCCAGGCTCAACCACTGAGGTCATAATTGATGACGACAAGAATTTAAAAGTTATACTCTACCAGGATAGTTACATGAATATGTTTGATAAATTCCCAGAAATAATCCTGGTCGATACAACCTATAATCTGTTAGATTTACGAATGCCTGCCTAACTACAGTGTGTTGCCCAGTTTCCGGCCAGTACCAGTTTCCGGCCAAAAAACAATTACGTCGGTTATGTTCGTCGGAGTTTTAAATTTTCGTCCACCGAAGCGTTCCGAAAGAAAGACGAACATTTCCGCTACACATTGGTGGTTTTGGCGTTCTTTTTGAACAAGGAACGGCTGAGGAAGGAAATGTTTTGTCCAGGTGATTGAACGTTTAGCGATTAATTTTGGCTCGTTTCACTGCACATCAAAACTACCGTAGATAAACAAATAGCTCGTTTCACAGGAAATATCTCAAGGAGCTTCATAATTTTTGGACAAATATTAGATTAAAGATGAAAGTGATTAGGGAATCTATCATCGTCAGCTGGAATAGGGCTGTTCCTGAAATTTTAGCAGTCAACTCTCAGCGAAGATTTCGACCTAGTGTGCCAGTTTCCGGCCACTAAAAGACACATTGCTCAAAACCTATTTCTTATTAAGTGAAAGAACCGAATATTAAAATTTCCTGGTCGAGAAATTAAAGATACATGTGTTAGTGTAACAAAGATTACGAATTAACAACAGCTTATGCATGTATAGCGTGACTAAAAGTACGTAAGTCATGATTTGTTTTTGTAGTAGTCTGTCAACAAACTGCGGAAGACACGCTTCCGGGTCACTAAGGTCATACGTATTTTGAATAGTAAAACAGTAGGCGACAAAGCTTAATATTGAAACTTACCTGATATTTATAACTAGGCGACCACTATTATCAAGGGACTTACAAGTCGGTTTACGTCGAGCGGTTTCAAGGAAAATTTACTTTAAGTCGGTGGCCGGAAACTGGGCTAGCTGGCCGGAAACTGGGCAACTTACTAGTTTTGCGAAAAATGGTATAATTTCTTTAATACTTGGGGAAGGTCGCCAACCATTTAACGTTTTAAAGGTAAGTAAATGAACTGTCTTTGAAAGGAAATTGAGAAATTTTCCGTGCAAAACAAAGGAGTTATAGCGATTACAAACTAAAGTGGCCGGAAACTGGGCAACATACTGTACTTTTGAATATTGATGAAAATGGATGCAGTGAAATCGTTGCAATGTTTACTTTAGCTGGAGAAACAAAGGATGTGATACAATGAACGGTGGAAGTGTTCAAAACGCACAATCCTTCTGGGTGCCACACTAAAGTTGTGACGTCTGACAAAGACTTCAATGAATGCGATGCTTTTACAAGCTGTTTTCCTGATGCCTGCCTCAACATCTACCTTCATCACATCTTGCAGTCTTTTAGGAGAGGTTTCATCCGAGAAGTTGGGCATATCATCAGCAGAAAGGCTGCGTGCATTAGAAATCTTGTCAAAAATGGCTCACTCAAAGACATCCTCTGAATACGATGAAGTGCTCAACAAAGTTAAAAATACGAACAAATTGTCATTTTCCACTCTCACTGGGGATTGGTATACGGGTTTTTACTGGGTATCCAAGTGTATTTACTTGAAGTGCTATACTGTACATCTGGTGAGGCTGGAGTCCAAAGCACATCGCATGGAACAGCAATGAGAAAAACTGGATTCACATGATCAGTTAGCCTTTTGACTGTTTATTTGGTCCAGGCTAACTACTGGTATGAGTACACAAAATCTAAGCACTGTGTTCTCGTACCAAGGCAATTTCCCTTGTTCTCTTATGACCATGATCAGTGGGAGAAGAATTATCCTGTCACAGAGAGCAGATGACAATGGTGAAAGTGAAGTAGTCCTTCAAGAAATCCCTGTAGAAAAAGACCCTTACAAAGAGACAAAACATATTGCAGCTTGTAACCAAGCCAGTTTTTCCAACTTGAACAGAACTGACAATCTCACTCGTGGTCAAACAGTTGCAGTGAAACTCCCGAAAGTTGCTTTCATTGAAGACAAGGATGTTGTGCTAGCTTCAGCTGGAACAGGTGCGAGTGATCCTAAAGTTGCAAAAACATGTCCCTCTGAATCCACGGTGAAGTATGCTTTGGACCTGCTAGCTGCAAGTGCCATACCACAACTGTCAATCATATTTTCAGTGTTTCAGACAGTGACAGTGAAGATGAGAGTACTGATGAAGCTACTGTAATTTTTGGAAGACTGGGCACTTTTATCCGAAAATCTGTGCAGATTTTTCAAAGTATGTGCAAGCTTTCCAAGGATGAGGTCAGGATTTCCAAGGAACAAGAATGTCTTGCAAAAACGAGTGCTTAATGTGATCACTTTGAAAGCCTTTCTGCTGGATGCATGGCCCAATGATGAGGTTTTGAGACAAAACCAATTTATCATGATGTTTCCGACTTCCTCACGTAAAAAGGTTCACAATTAATGCAGTGCGTTTAAAGCTGGTTAGTGAACACAAGCCACCCAAGATTGTTTACCTGCCAACATTCAGCCAGATGTGGGCAAGCAAGGGGCAGAATATTTTAAACATGAGACGTCTAATTTTTTTCACACTGCCCAGCAGAAGATGCTACATGTATCTTAACTACAATCGTCGACAAAAGTCTTTGGTACACTTCAATAAAAGTGCACTCTTGACTATTTCTTCAAGAATTATTAAACATTTCAGCCACCGGGTTAATAGAAATGATCCCCTCCCCCCTCCCCCCTCGGACAATGTTGTTTAAACTAGTTTTAAGCGCCGAAATCAACTTTGTGATGGGGGGGAGGGGGTATTTAGCAAGAATTTCTCTTGATGGTTAAGAAAAGGTAAGAGCGTCCCAAAAATATTGTCGAGGATTGTAGTCCATTTTGAACGTAAGCAACATTGGGGACTGCTTTGTTTTGATACCACAACAACAACTATCTATTTTGATGATGGGCTCACTGACATCCTGAATGTTATCAAGAACATGTTGAATGGCTTTAGGGTTTTGTCAGAGAATGACCGATATCTGAGGGATAACTGGAACAGTCCCAACTTGAGCCTTCCATTGCCAAGAATTGGTATGCCTACCCAGCCCATAAGTGGAGAAGGTACCGCTAGCTACAGTGTGGGATTGATCCTAACAATAAGACATATCATTGAATGTGGAAAGAGCACACCTACCTTTAACTAATAAATAACTTTAAACACCCAATGGCCATTTTACTAACACTCCTAATTCAGGACTGGTGAAGATGATGAGCTCTCTGTTAATTACTTTAACTATAATCACAGTTTTTTTACATCCACTTCAAGTTGTTTCCAACAATTTAAGCACTCCTTTTATACACGATGTGCCTATTTGTTATGTAATTAGCGCACATGGCTGTCCAATTACAGCTATCCGATTACAACATTTTGTAATTGAATAGTACAAAAAACTCCACATAGACTTTTTAATCTCGAATTTTGTTATTGATGCGATTAATTAGTAATTAAACTTTATTTCGTACAAATCCGGGTAATCGTTCTCGTAATTTCAAATCGTCCTCGCACTAAGTGGTCGGCTGAGTTGAAATTACTTGCCCAATTATTCCCTGAAGTCTACTCCACTCAAAATGATTATTCATTCTATCAAACAGGGTATCAAACAGGTTATGTCGCATCCTCAATCAGCTTCCCGAGCTCTGTCTTATAAGTCTTCAGTACGTAACAGGTATCGTTAGTACCTAAGCTGTCACCGCGAGACCGTTTCTGCGGCTTTTTGTCTTCGTTAGGTGCGGGCTGGTACCTTTCCCCAAACACAACGTCTTTGTGATCATCACCACCTTCGTCCGTGCGAAGATTCTCGGTCACGTGTCCATGTGCTTACATGATCTTGATCAAACGTTCTATCAGTGTCTGATGTTTTCATTGCGTGGTTAAGATGTCGAATGGGCACTTGTCTGCCCCCGCTGATAGGTTCCGTCTGGCTCGGTGCCTGCCCTTGTTGAAGAGGATACCATTCTGCCGGCTGGTACCAGGGCTGGGGTTAGCAGTGGCTGCTGTTTAAGATACTGTCGCCTGATAACCGATGATCATCATTGTCTAGTGACTTGACCGGATTTGGACCATTCAGTGCTTCACTCTCATGAATGGGTCTAAACTTCTTTAGCAGTTGTTTACGATGGCTTATAAGGGACACGCTGCAAACAAAAAAGAATCCACGGCAATAAAAAAGAAAACACGCAAATTAAAGAGAAACCACACAAATAAAAAAGAACACACGTAAATAAACATAAATATGCAAACAAAATGGAAACCACGCAAATAAAGAAAACGCGTAAACAAAAGAGAAACCACGTAACCATGCCTGGAGTCATTCTCGATCCCAGATCCCTTGCGGATTTTTTAGAGTTGTTTGCTGACCAAAATAATCACGGCGTCAGAGGCACCAGGGCGTCAGAGGCACCAGGGCATCAGTGGCAAGGGCATGGTGGAGGAGGTGCTGTAGGAGATTTTTACCGCCGTTATCGCTTTTTGTAAGCGTAGTTGTCGAACTGAACATTCTATGAAGATGTTCTGCTCCCGGGGTTCTGCTCACAATGTGGGTCAGAATTATTCACTGACGCCAAATTCTGTCACGTCTGTGGATTAACAAGTGGTACAAATGTAGATACCACTACTCTTAGTGTGCTGGACCAGTCGACAAGGAAGCACCCTAGCTCTGTCCTCACATTTAAATACAGAGAGAAAAAGGGCCAAGAACGAAAATCAAGATTTGTGGGGAAGAAACCGAAGAAAGAGAAGAGTGAGAAAATTAATGAAGTCGCTATCCAGATTGGCCTGATACGATTGAAAGATGGAGAACTGAAGGTGGTACGTGGGTCGACATTACCGCTGTCGAGCTACTTCAGAAAGGAAGCGAAAAGATGGTGAAGTTTAACAACGATTTATTGTCTTGTGGAGGTTTCACTTTGCAATATCCAGATCAAACGGAAGTTCAAAAGCACACAGTATCAATGATGCGTTCAAGCGATAGTTATTGATGAAGCTCACTGTATTCTAGAATGATAAGTGTGTCGACCGAAGGGACCAACCAAAGGGGCGTCATTCTCTAGGGTATCTGTGATGTCATATAGTAAAGATAATGGAAGGTTGCTGTTTATATAGTGGTAAAAATATTGGAAGTTAAAAGTAAGATTATATTTTCACATTGTAAGTTTCCAATACCAGACCTAAAAAAACTCCAGATCCCCGAAAATTTGCTCTCAGCGGTAAAATCTGAAATTCTAATTAGCGAAAATTTGTCCACGCGTAACGCAAAAAGTCCGCGAAATTAAACTCTCGTAAATTTCATGCCACGTGGTGATCAAATAAAGTATAACAAGTGCAAACAAAACTCCCGCTTACGTAATGTGTCGAGGGGAGTTCCTCACCGTGAAAACAGCTTATTTTCCAGAAGCTGGTTTCAAAGGTCAGTGACCCCATTCGTGCTTTGCTATTCTCTGGGTCCTCCCCAACCTCGTCAACTTGATAACTCGAACTGCCATTTGGTTATCTTTAGAAGTATATGGTTTTAATGCTATATCATCCATATTATGTGTGAAGTGATATCACAGCTGGAACCATTTTATTCATGGCTTTACCAGCCGCAGCTAGGCTTCTTTGTGCGGTATAGGGCGAGCAGAGAGAAAAGAGCTCATACTGGGACTGTTTGGTCCGTGCTCGTTTCCCTCCAATAGCAGATTTTGTTTTTGACCAAAATACCATGAAGCTTGTTAAGGTTACTGTGAAACTTGGACGGTGCCTTCTTGAAAATCTTTCGTATGCGAGCTAGTTTGAACAAAACCCCAAAAGCTATATATCAGCACTGTAAAGCTAACAAATTGTAGATTCCGAAAATAAAAATTAGTTTTCCTTTAGTTAAGCGTGTAGCTCGCCCCTGAAAAGAAAACTCACTCCATTCGAAATTTTTCCATACCCGTTACAGCCAGCCGTTCAAAATTTTTGTTCTATTTCAGTCGTTCAAATTTGATCTGTTAGCCTATCTCGTTGCCTAGCATGTGACTAAAATCTACCGTGAAGAAATTGTTCTTTCTTGTTGCACCTTTCTTGATGTAGTGCGAAAGTAATTTTACTGTTATATCTAGAAGAAATAGTCGTTTGAAGCTGTATTTTTGTAATGGACGATTCCCTTAAAACTCTTTTTTAAGAATATCTCGAGTTCTTTGAATCATTTTGCAAAACGTCTTTCAACATTTTCTATATAAATATTATATCTTTACAGAAATTAAAAAAACTAAAATTATGCAAAATGGGACCAAAAAAGATTCACAGCCAGGCTATGGCTTTACATGCTATTCATTTATAGAATAAAATTGCTACCTTTGACCTCCGAATCTATTAAAAGCCGACACTGATGGGACATCCACAACTGCTTGATTCATCATTTCTGTCATACTTCGAAATTAATTTGCCTGGTTAATTAGGAGTGTGAATCGTCTTAAAACAGGAATTCACTTTTGAAAGAAGCAATCAGTCACCAGCTAATGCCTATGACACGAACACCACACAAAGGGTTTTACACGGTACATGTTGGTCGCACGCTATTGTCGTAGAGAAACCAACGCCCGTGGACAAACTAAAACAAGGTTTATTTCTTTTTTCATCTCTTTTTTTTTTTATTTTTTTTTTCAGCAAAAAACGACAAAAAACAAAAAACAAAAAAGATGGAGGAGCTGATTGAATTATTCAAAGTAAGAAAATCCTTGCCTCACTATTTTGCCAAGAGAGATTGTGTTAATTTTGCAAAGGTATAATTAGCAACTACCTTTTTTCTTCAAAAATAGTTTTTCTCTTTTCTTTTCATTCAGAGACTGCAAATAGCTCCCCAGCAAGAACCACCTCCTCAGGAACAAGGTCAGCTTCTGGGAAATAAGAAAAGAAACATTCATGTGGCGAAAACTGCAATCTTGTTCAGTGTATAATATAATGTCATGTTGCAAATTAGACAATTAATGGACGATAATTAATGAAACTTTTTTCATCTTTCAGTAATTTTAAACGCAAATTGTCCGGTTTGTTTAGAGACGCCAACGGAAGACCATTTTGTCATTGTCCATGGCGGCACCGCGCATGGTTTATTTTGTGAGCCATGCGCGGTTGTCCTCGGGGGCAATAACAGAATCACCACCTGCCCCGTATGCCGAACTCCAAACAGCACCGTTGTACGTCTGCATATTGCCTAAACAAAAGGTGAGAAAAATAACAATAAAGCGAATAACTACCCTATGATAATAGTGAGAAGGAAGTTTTGACTAACGCAAGAAGCTCTTATTCCCTTTTATCATCAAATCAATTCACACCAGATATTGTCGCCCTAACAATGGCCTTTACTGCGTCATTTTTTAGTGACTTTTATATATGTGGCACGAGTCGACTATGATCTATTAATTTGGGCGCCCAAAAAGTGAGGGGGTGCTCTATCTTCAGAGGCTTTATTTCTAACAGCGTAAAACATTGGAATGCTAATAAGTTTGCAATTATTGTCATTTTGACATGTCAACTCCGATGAATTCCTTACATGTAGAAACGAAAAAAAGGTCGAATAAAAACCTGTCATTCAAAAGTGAGGGGGTGCTCTATCTTCAGAGGCTTTATTTCTAACAGCATAAAACATTGGAATGCTAATAAGTTTGCAATTATTGTCATTTTGACATGTCAACTCCGATGAATTCCTTACATGTAGAAACGAAAAAAAAAGGTCGAATAAAAACCTGTCATTCACGGAGGTGTTAATTGGATTGAAATCAAAGTAAAACTCGGCGTAGAAAATATGTAACTAACCAGATAAAACAACATGTTCTAACAGACCGGGAAAACAATATCTTTTAGAGTTTTTGTAACAAAACAGACTCTCACACGCTTTAACAACACGAGCAGATTGAAGGCGTTTCCCGAAAAATATGTGTCCTGACAAAGACCTATAGTGAAACTCTCTTGTCATACGCAGATAGATAGCATAAAATGTCAAGTTATCAATTATGGAATGTAGATTTGTTAAAACCATAACAGAAAATAATATATTGATACAAGTTAACGTTAAAACCGTATTCGGTTGGATAAAAAACCAAGTTATCATTGTGATAATATGAGACGTCCACACCTAATTATCAGGCATTAAACCATAGCGTGTGCCATCTAACTTCTGGAATGGTCTATTAAAAAGGGATGATATTGTAAATCTGAGATAACATTCTTTAACAGCCATCGCTTTGACAAAGCATATCGTGAACATCACATTACTTAATTCTAATCAAATATTTCGAATGTTGAAATCCAGGGCAGCAGTCCACGAGTCAGAGTAACAAAGTCGTGATATGACAATAAAAGGTGTGTTGTGAACCTTACCGGAAAATTCTGTCAAACATTCGTTTGAACGTTTCTCGTTGTGTTTACAAGGAGATAATAGTGGAGAAGGGGAGAGAAGCAACCTTTTAGGGGAATTCATGCAAAGTCGTACTATGAAAAAGTAAACAAGTGCGCCGATGACGAGAAGGCAGAGATTGCGTCGGTAAAGTATCAGTTAATCTTTCACGATGAAAAGCTACCAAGGCGGTAATGGAAACGTCAATTTCAATTTTAAAATTTTGTTCATGGGACGCGCTGTCTATTTTTGTCGACACAAGCAACAGTCGTTACTGATAAATTGAACAAACAACCGTCGATCAACAAATCAAATAAGGAATCCTCTTTGTAAGAACCGTGCACGGTTTTTTCCTATCCTTTTTTGGGACGAGCAACGAAAACCGTCACAATATCAGAAGCGAAGCCATGATGGCAATTTTAGTTATAGCGATGATTCACTTGAACGTTAAAAGTTCTGGAGAGGAAAAAGAAAAAGAAATTTATGATCTGGTGTGCAATGCTATGAAAACATGTCACCCACAAAGGTGATAATTATCTTTTTTTTTTTTTGCCGAATGTATCTCAATCTTCCGATGTGAAGATGTTGTAGATGTTTTGAAATGTAGCAGACTTTATAGACCTCTCTGGAGATTAAAGGCAGAGTCGAATCAATAGAATGCGTTCTGTCAAACGTTCAGTCAAGCAAGCAAGCAAAAAATTGAAAAAGTTTTAATGGTACGCACTGTCAACTTAGGTGAGACAGTTAATAACTGCAAGAGACCATTTTTTCTAAAAACGGGGCATTCATTACAGATAAATTAAACAACTGTCTATCAGAATTGATAGGGATCTCCAGTTCAGAAAACCCGCACCCATTGCTCCCAGTGTCAAATGCAAGTGTGCAAGTGTGCAGGACGCAAAAGTAAGCTCAACCTTTTACCGACTTCGCTTTAGAGACACAAACTGAAACGCTCGTCTCATCGCATCAGGCTTCCACAGGGAAACCCTAACATTTGCAATGTATGATTTAACAGCGTTCAAGCGCAAGTTCCTTGCGAAACTTAGAACAAGCGTCGTTACAGCCTACGCGCGATTTAGTTGCGAAAGGCAAATGGGAACGAGCGAAAGTGTGAAACTTAGCTTTTAGCAAAGAAATCGCACGGAAACGTCGTAACTTCGCCTCGAGAAAGTCAATCCAGATACAATACATACAATTTGGAGCCAATGTAATGTACTTTTACCCGTCTTTGAAGTCAACAAACATATAACCTTTTCGCTGAAATGGAAACTGAATTGATTTATATTTTATATGGCTTTGTAAAACAAATCATATATTACAACTGGATAGAAAGTCAATGTGCTGATGAATCTCTTGTTAAGCGTGCAATCTTCAAATCGAAGAATTGTACAGCAGGTAGAGACTCGAGAACAAACAGTAGAGTTTGGCCCGTCGGAATGGCATCTTAAAGAATGCGTAATTAAATCTGACAAAAATGTTCAAGCACTGGACATGTCGCCGCTAAACACCCCACCAACATTATCTCTAAATCAAATGCCTGCAAAACAGGACAAAAATTCATCCATGAAGAAAAAATGAAACAGTTAAATGTTATTTGGGAAATTCAGACCCCATTCTGGGAAAGCCATGCCTTTCTAAATGTAATTGATCTGTACACTGCGGCATATACCGAGTGTACATTAATTGATCAAGGTACCCGCGCCTTTCATGTTAATTGGAATCCTTATGTAAACGTTGCACAGGCAGGAACCAAGGAGGGAGAGTTGGTGTAGCCCTGCCAATTTCTTGCTTGGGTTGATTATTTAGGGCCCCATATAACATGGATAATGACCGAATTTTAGTTAAAAAAATCGTGTCTACTCTACGACAGATTTTCTTCAGATATTTTAAATTTTTTTGTTTTCCAAATTGGAACCGCGGTCCCTGCTGACAGGAATTCATTTATTTGATTTGATTTGTGAAACTGAAGCTGCATAGTTAAAGGACAAAACAACTTACGCGCGAAAAGTGAGGACTAAAACGGTTAAGACGCGGTTTCAGACGCATGATATCACAAGCAACAGGAGGGGGGAGGGGTGTCGAGGATTGGGAGTGGCTTACTCGTCAAAGTTTTGTACGGGAGGCTTTCATAGCATTTTGGTCAGAATAGGTAACCCTAGCAAATAGCAATCCTTCCAATTTGGGGCTAACGCTTCTCACTTCAGCCGATAAACATTGGAACTCGAATAGCCGTTAAATACATGCTTCTGTTTGGGATATTTAGGAAGGCCTTTTTAAAGTACATTTTTTCCTACACTCTGTAAATGAAACGATAAACAACAGCTTAAAGGTACTAAACATACGTTTAAGATGGGATTAAGTTCAGCTTAGTGACACTTAAACTAGCTATAGCTAAATTAGCTTCATCCGTATGAAGATCCATGAAATATACAAATTTTAGCCAGCAAGAACACCATGACAACATTTCCTAGCAATTCATGCTATTGTGGTACAGTAAAGTTGATGTGATGTGATGGCTACATGTAGCTGTATACAGTCAATAAACAAGAAATTTAAACAATGAAGACCACTAAAAATACATGGATAAACAAAATTGCCAAAAGTTTGTAAGCTACTGCATCTAATTTTATATAAAGTTTCATAGAAACGTTCAAGGGGGGAGGGGGGGGGGGGGGGAGATTCACAGTTAAGCGACGAAAGGTAAATTTTCATCTCCTAGGAAAGGGATTGAAATTTCTTGACCCTCCCTTGGAATTCGTCCTAAAATGTTATGACCTTTACACAAACCTTTCATATTCCTTGGAACCCCACAACTTATAATGTGCAGATGGTGTATAATGGTCATGAATATTGTTTTAGAGATTTTCTTGTTTCCTACAAACTATGCCACTTTCTACTTTGTTTGATTATGCTATAAATTTTACTTCTTCAATGTATCAATACCAGAATCCTTTACCGAATCCTGGAAAATGATTTGGAAACTGGCAACCACTCTTTGAAAGCTTCTTAGGATAATTATAAATTCTTTTAATGTATGAGTTAAAATACGCTTGTTGTGAAAGGTTCAATCAGACCGAAGGTCATGTATTTCTATCCTCTACCGCTGTGCTCAGCCGAATAGAACACATTTCCCATGTAATCACTACAGACAATCAGAGGGAGCCGACCAGCTTTCTGGACCAGCCATTTTATTCACAGTAAATGAATGAATAACTCTTACAATGTCTGTCTGTCTGTCTGCGTAACGTTATAGCGGTGATTAAGCCGAAAAACCAGTGGAAAAACTACTAATTCGGAGAAAAAACAAGAAACGTATTCTCCAAACCAATGAAGAACCACCTTAACCTCTGGAGTTTAAAGGCTGGTTTTCACTAGCGCATAAGCATAAGCACAAGCCAACATTCCACTAGTTCAGCGGCGCAAGAAATGACGAAGGAGAAAGGACCGAAAAAAAAAACTGAAACCAACTTAACAAAAGGTCGATTTTTTTTTAGGAACTGAAAGACAAGAGTTGCATGTATCAATGGAAGACCTCATCCGGTTATTCGAGGTGAGAAAATCCGACACTGGCCACTATTTTCTTTTTGCAATTGTTAGGTAAAAAAAGGGGGGAAAAAAAAAGCACTACTAACCATTCGCGTGTTTGCGAATTTAAGCACTCAACAAAGCCTTTTTCTATTTTGATGTAGAGAATGTCCATTTCACCACCACCACCACCTCCGCCTCCTCCTCCTCCTCCGCCACAGCCAAGTAAGTTTTGTAATACGCAGTCATCCCGTCTCACCGACACATCCTTAAGCTCAGGTATATTAAGGCCTGGGTCAGTTACGGTACATCCAAAAAGGGGGGTGGTCTATCTCATAAAGTATGGAGCATATTGATATGAAACTTGGCCAAAGGCTAAAACTTGATACAAAGATTAATTTTGATAACAAGTTGTCACGAAAAGAGTCACGTAACTGATTAAGGTATCAGATTTCCATGTTTTTCTTTAGGCTAAGTGCAGTAGAACTTAAACCACTTTGACTGACAAAATATCGTTAGGATATTTTTAAGTGTGCAAAGTCATACACGAAACAAACTGGGAGGCGTGTCCAGGTCACGTGACGGTTGAAATGTCACGATTTTGTTGTCACGGAATAACCAGAAAACAGTCATGCTGCATGGGAGGAGCACGTTTCCAGTTACATTTGGAAAGTACCTTAAAAGGGTAGAAATAATGCCACTTAAAACTCTCAGAAAACACAATTTTTCCTTGTCTGCAAGAGCACTGAAGGAACAAACCGGAAGTAAAAGCTCAATTGGTGACGCGATAGGTTGCCATGGAAACATCAACGTCAAAAAGGACTGTCTTAACAAGTCAAATGCCGTTGCCAAGTCTCATACTTATTGCACGTTTCCTTTTGAAGATAGACCACCCCCTTACTCTTTTGATAAAATAGGGGAAGAGCCAGTCCTTAATATACCTGGGAGGCGGGACTCAGCCCAAGGTGAATTGAAATTTTAATTTGGGCAATGACTGGAAAGAAAAAAGAAAATGATTTTTGATAGCCACACAAGGCCACCTTAGGTTAAATCTTAAATATTATTATTTCTATCAATTTAACTAATCCTACGATAAAAACTATTTCCATCAAAATCCAAATTTTATCAATATTATTTCAAAACACCGATGAGATGAGCAAATAGTTTTTGGATTGCTTGAAACGCGAACGAGATGTTTCCGTAACTGCCAGCCAGACTTCAAAATGATAGATTGACTGAGAGGGATTTCAAAGCGAGGCTAGTAAGGATTGGTTTTTTGTTTTCTCATTTGGTGTATGTTATTTGGTATTGATCGGAATGTGTACATCATTTTTGTACATGTTTTGGAGGAAACATCCCCTCCCAAGGGATTTTGGCAAGATGACAAGTAAGAGTTTAAGAACCAGTACTGCCCATTATGCTTCACGCACCCCTAATCAATAGCAGCCCCGCTACTGAGCAAACCTAAACAATTACAGAGGTGCGCGTAGCACGATGGACAGTACAGGGGCATTGAGATTTCCAGCGGGACAATAAGGTAGACGAACTTCCAATCTGTGTATATCTCCCAACAGTTACAAGTCAATGCCCCGTTTGTTGGGGCGAAGTCAACATAAGGACAGGGGGCGTCGCCCTAGTGCACGGCGAAACAGCCAACAAGTTAGCGGGAGTGCACGAGGGCCGAATAGAAATATTGGCCCAAGGTAGTGACAGTATATAAAGAGGCCATCTAGTTCAGTACAAAAACGGAAGCAACGGCAAACTTACAAGTGGAACCATTGTTAGGGTGATACTAATACCAAAACTTAAAATTGAAATCGCGCCTGGCCAAACAAAACCGAATGAAAACTAGCGCAATATCGAAATACCTCCACGTCCCCCTCGTAAACTTGTTAGCATTAGGTCTCTAAGACCTCTAAGCTTTGCTTCTCAAGCAGTATTCTGTTCAGTTTTCGGAGAACGTGACAGCCGATGACATTATCCTTCGATATACCAACCGCCGGAACGGGTTTATTTAACAATACGTACGTCTGACAGAGTGTTGGATGTTAAGTGAGACGATTCCCAGCAATTCTTCACATGCTACCTGAATCAATTGCAAAAAGAGTTGAGACCATATGCATTAAAACGCACATACAATTTCGACGTTCAATGTTCCCCCCTTCCTTGTCAATGTTGTCTGAATGTCCTAACTGAACGTCTAAACTAAGGCCTCTGAATAGGCCAGTGAGCTCAGAAAAATAAATATAATTTATTTTCTGTGGAGTTGGCTCAGCTGGTAGAGTGCCAGTCACCACCAAAGTACAGTCGTTCCTATTGGCACGCAAAAAATAGAGAGGATGATTTCGATTATATTCGATTCTTTCAAATCCAACCTCTGAAACATTTCAAGGATAAATATAGTAACAGATTAGTTGAGAAGCGTCAGGGCATATTAGCTGACTATTTCTCGAAAAAGTAAATCGCATGAACTCTGCAGCAGCAGCCTGAAATCATTTGCATTACTGTACCTAGTCTGTTCCTCTCGCTTTGCTTTGTTATCTTATGTTACATTACGTTTTGATTGTTTAATATTTTGAAATATTGTTCCATTCCATGCAGTAATACAATTTGATTGAGATGTAAACTGTTTGAACAGAAATACACAGTAAACACGTTTTTTTCCTTATTTCCGGTCATTTGTTCTCAACTCCTGATAACTCGAACCTTTTACGATTTACCTTGAAAGTTTGAGTTATCGGGAGTTGACTGTAATTAAACTCCTATGCTGACGATGAACAACTGTATGATTCAAATATTGACCCTGCAGCCCTAGAGACTCGCCTACAACACAATCTTAATATTGTAAATAAGTAGTAGTAAATAAGTAGCACTACTAACCATTTGCGTGTTTGCGAATTTAAGCACTCAACAAAGCCTTTTTCTATTTTGATGTAGAGAATGACTATTGCACCACCACCTCCGCCTCCTCCTCCTCCTCCTCCTCCGCCACAGCCAAGTAAGTTTTGTGATACGCAGTCATCCCGTCTCACCGACACATCCTTAAGGCGGAACTCAGCCCAAGGTGAATTGAAATTTTAATTTGGGCAATGACTGGAAAGAAAAAAGAAAATGATTTTTGATAGCCACACAAGGCCACCCTAGGTTAAATCTTAAATATTATTATTTCTATCAATTTAACTAATCCTACGATAAAAACTATTTCCGTCAAAATCCAAATTTTATCAATATTATTTCAAAACATCCATGAGATGAGCAGATAGTTTTTGGATTGCTTGAAACGCGAACGAGATGTTTCCGTAACTACCAGCCAGACTTCAAAATGATAGATTGACTGAGAGGGATTTCAAAGCGAGGCTAGTAAGGATTGGTTTTTGTTTTTCATTTGGTGTATGTTATTTGGTGTTGATCGGAATGTTTACATCATTTTTGTACATGTTTTGGAGGAAACATCCCCTCCCAAGGGATTTTGGCAAGATGACAAGAGTTTAAGAACCAGTACTGCCCATTATGCTTCATGCACCCCTAATCAATAGTAGCCCCACTACTGAGCAAACCCAAACAATTACAGAGGTGCGCGTAGCACGATGGACAGTACAGGGGCATTGAGATTTCCAGTGGGACAATAAGGTAGACGAACTTCCAATCTGTGTATATCTCCCAACAGTTACAAGTCAATGCCCCGTATGCTGGGGTGAAGTCGACGTAAGGACAGGGGGCGTCGTCTTAGTGCACGGGGAAACAGCGCACGGCTTCTTTTGCGAGCCGTGCGTGATGCGCCTGTCGCACTATGGATTGGGCTGTGTTGCCGTGTGACCATTTGGTCTGCATGGTGTGTTTTCAAAAACACGAGGAGACATTAAAGACGATGTTTGAGTGTGGATGTGGGTGAGAATTGTTGCTTTTTATAAATGTAAAAATAAAGTAAATACGGTTTTTTGAACATTTCATAATAAGGAGTTAAAGTAAAGTTTGTAAGTAAGAATTTTGAGATTATGCTAGTAATGTGCTGTTGAGATTACTGGGTAAGAAATGTAAAAAAAATGAGTTATTTATGTTTGTGTATTGAGTTTAGTTAATGCTTTTTTCATTTTATAGAGAGATTTGAAGTGTATTTAATTACATACAAAGGAGTTGTGCAAGTGTATGTCAGTTAAATTTCATTGTATAAAAAGTAGGAAAATTGAGTACATTTTCTTAAATAGGTGTTAAAATGCAGTTGTATGTTTTATGAGAATATGTTTTAATTGTATAATAAAGAATCGACGGTTAAGAAATAGATGTGAGAGAAAATAAAGTTATGCAATGGCTATACGTTTTGTTGAAATTTTTATTAGATAGGGTGGTATCTGATAGCATTAACGAACAGTTTTAATATAGTAAATGTGGGTTTTGAGAAATTGAGAAAGTAGATTTACTTTTTGTTTGAAGATGAAATAGTGTAGAACATAATTTTTTTAAGTTTGATTTATTGCGTGATAACTGTTTTTATTATAGTGTTGATATTGTTGTAACAAATGTGTTTTTTGTCTTTAGATGAGGCAAGAAAGAAATAGCAAAATGGAAGAAATGTTCAAAGAAGAGTAATTTGAAGAGTAAGGGAAGGTGTAAAAAATTAGCAGTTATGAGAAAGTGAGAAAAATTGGAAAAAGCTAGAGAAAAAGATACGATCATTTTGCTGAAAAGAATTTCATAAAATATTTGAGTAGTTTTATCATGTGAGAAAATCATAACCTTATAATATATATTTGTTAGATGTGTTTGTTATCTTTTTCGAGCTATCCAAAGGCGCGTCACGTGGGTCTGGGTTGGGGGATGCAAATGTCAGTTACAATTGAGGCCATTTGTCAGTCGTCAGTTCAATTCTGCGATCCTTGTTAACCAAGATCTAAAGATCCACTATAATGATGAAAAAATGCATATCATAATCGTGAAAATCATGGACTTTGTAGAAATTTTCCGTTTCAATTGTGACTGTAATATTATTATGTAACTTGAACGCACAGGAATAATGTTAAATCTGTCGAGTGATACATGTAATATACAAACTGACTAAACAGAAATTAGGAGTGTTGGACTTAGCTGAAAGGAGAATGGGATCAAACATATTCTTCAATATCAAGTCACGAGCCCTTCTATTTAGCAAATTTTAACCAGTTTTCCGTGGTGTGGACTCTTATTTACCACGCATTACATGCTCAAAATGTTGTGTACTCACGAGGCGCAGCCGAGTGATTCAGCAACAAATTTTGACCATGTGATGACGTAAATCGTGGTAAATAAGAGTCCACACCACGGAAAACAGGTGGAAATCTGTTTTTTACCACAATAGTTAAAAAAAAGGGAAGAAATCGAAGTTTCGTTACAAAACGCGACTGCTAAGAAAGCGCAAGCGTTGTCTATAACTTCCTCACAATCTGATTGGACTCTGATTGGACTCACTCGGCTGCGCCTCGTGAGTCCACAACATTTTGACCATGTAATGACGTAAATCGTGGTAAATAAGAGTCCACACCACAGAAAACAGGTGGAAAACTGTTTTTTACCACAATAGTTTAAAAAAAAAGGGAAAAAATCGAAGTGTCATTACAAAACGCGACTGCTAAGAAAGCGCAAGCGTTGTCTATAACTTCCTCGCAATCTGATTGGTTTATTTTTCAAGCGCGCGCTTTTATAGGCATTGCGTAATGTTAGCGTCAGCACCGTTGTCAGCCGTACTCTCATTTACCACCCGCATCTACCAATCAGATTGCGAGATTAACGGCAACTGTGGTAAAATTTGACATTTACTTCCACGATCCTCACACTCAAGTTCCGTTTTTTAAATTGATTTCATTTACTTTTTTTTCCAAGTTAGTGTAAGTAGAATGTTCCATCTCACTCCGAATCAATAGCCTCGCTTCTCGAAAACCGCACCTTTGATTGATCGCAAGATTTCTCGCAGCATGAATATCTATCATTCTGTTTGCAGGTTGAAAGGAAGCAGATGACAAAAAATTATTATAAACATGTGTATTAAAAAAGAAAAATGATTACCTGTAATGATTATTAAAAATTTTATTACTTTTATAATTGTTTTATTAAATAAAAGTATGTGATCAAGTAACAGAAATCTTCGATTATTGCAAAGGTTTTAGGCAAGGTTGTAGCCTCTCTCCCATGCTGTTTAATTTATACCTAAATGAAATCCCTTTTCTACTTGACCGAGAAGACACATATGCTATAGCATACGTGAAAACAAAATCAAAAAAAAAAAAATCAAACGGATCACACCAAAACTGTTTACTCCATGCGGACGACTTAGTGTTGATTTCTCATGAAGCAGAATGCCCAGAAAAGGCGCTTTCCATTCTCTCAGGATATTGCGATAGTGGGTTGTTATCTGTGAATTCAAAGAAAACAATAGACATGATCGTTCAGGATAAAAATCGGAAATCAGTTCTTGAAAAAAAAAATAATATTAATAAACACAAAAATGTAAACTTTTATACTAACGGGAACTTTCAAGTCTGCAAATGAAATTCGAAAGATAGGGTAAGACGATCCTTCTTTGCTATCCGTCGTTATTTAGATTTCTCAAAAGTACCACGTAATATCACAAATGAACTCTTTAAATCACTTTTTCTAGCAATTATGTTTACGGATCGGAGGTAGGGGGGTTAATGATGAAGATGATTTTAACACTTGGCAAAAAGATGACATCTAAAAAAATTAAACATATATTTTCCTTTGTAAACAATCTCTGTTAGTAAATAAGCAATGTCCAACTGTTGCAGCCGGAAATGAACTAGGTAGATAATCTTTAAAATTGATGATAAACTCTTCAAAATATGCGCAAAGCTTCAATAAATAGCCAACTTTGATGTCTTAACACAAATTGAAAACTTATTTTTTAAAACGTTTTTAAAACATACACCAAAAAAGCTTGATGCAATAAAAAATCCTCTTCACAGAAGTGCTATTAATAAATTTCGCTTGGGAAATCATCGACTTCGCATTGAAACAGGGGGACTCACTGTTCCCAAAACTCCCGAAAATGTAAGATCTGATGAAGTTGAAAATGAATCTCATGGTATATTCTCTTGCGCATTGTATATGAAATAATTTTTTTTTTACGGAGTCATTGAAAAATACGGGTTCGATATCGCCTCAAAAAAAAGGAGGACCCTTCACAAACACCCACAATAAAACATCTGAGCCTATCCCACATACTATAAAGTTCCCGTTATGTTCTCTTGGCTCCTTTAAGAGAGAAATTACCGGAAGTGCAAATACGATATCGATAAAAAAAAAGTTATTCTGGTATTTAAAGGAAAAAACGCGCTTGCTTTCATTTGAACACCAGTCAAACCACAGACAGAAGGCCAGGGCGAACATAAACAATTGTGAACAACATTGATATTGAACATCACGATAAAACTACAAAAACTGGTTACTCGCCGTATTGAATGGAAAGTTACGGCTTTACGCTATTGCACCTAAAGAACTTTACTTTATCTTTACTTGTTTTCCACACAGTGTAGGACTGACTTACCCGGATAGGAAAAAGCTGGACAGAGTACCTGCTGTGGTAACGCGATTAGGCAATGAGATTCAATGATTTAGGATTTGCGGAATGCTGATGTGCATAGGAAATTTTACTAAGTTAGCGGGAGTGCACGAGGGCCGAATAGAAATATTGGCCCAAGGTAGTGACAGTATATAAAGAGGCCATCTAGTTCAGTACAAAAACGGAAGCAATGGCAAACTTACAAGTGGAACCATTGTTAGGGTGATACTAATACCAAAACTTAAAATTGAAATCGCGCCTGGCCAAACAAAACCGAATGATAACTAGCGCAATATCGAAATACCTCCACGTCCAACTCGTAAACGTGTTAGCATTAGGTCTCTAAGACCTCTAAGCTTCGCTTCTCAAGCAGTATTCTGTTCAGTTTTCGGAGAACGTGACAGCCGGTGACATTATCCTTCGATATACCAACCGCCGGAACGGGTTTATTTAACAATACGTACGTCTGACAGAGTGTTGGATGTTAAGTGAGACGATTCCCAGTAATTCTTCACATGCTACCTGAATCAATTGCAAAAAGAGTTGAGACCATATGCATTACAACGCGCATACAATTTCGACGTTCAATGTTCCCCCCTTCCTTGTCAATGTTGTCTGAATGTCGGATTTCCATTCACCCAATAAACGAAACAACTGTGAAAAAGGGGATAAAGGGGGGGGGGGGGGGCAGAAGCACAACAAGTTGATGATTTCTCCAATTCTAGTTTCTCGTTTTACCGAAAATGCACTTTTACTGGAGACTGATCGAACCATTTTGCAACTGGTTGTAGCAAGGATTGTTTTAAGGTGTTTTGGAACAGAATAGTAGGGTTTAGCCGTAGCGTAGGGCCGTAGGGTTGTGGTGTAGGTTCAATTAGTAGCGTAGGGTCGTACGGTTACGCAAGTTGTGGTGAAAGTGAAAACATAGTAGCGTAGCGTAGGCCCGTGATCACAGTAGCGTAGGATCGTAGGGTTATGCAAGTTGTGGTGTAAGTTAAAACATAGTAGCGTTGGGGTGTAGGTTCAATAAAAGTAGCGTAGGGTCATAGGGTTACGCAACTTGTGGTGAAGGTTAAAACATAGTAGCGTAGCGTAGGACCGAAGGGTATTAGGAGGTGTAAGTGAAAACATAGTAGCGTTGTCGTGTACGTTCAATCATAGTAGCATAGGGTGGTGGGGTGATGCGACTTGTGGTGTAAGTTAAACTAACAACTAATCTATACCATTGTACTGTAAAAAGTTATTGTTATATTGTGATAATATCGTACGGTCTACCTCAAAACTAACAACTAATCTATACTATTGTACTGTCAAAAGTTATTGTTATATTGTGATAATATCGTACGGTCTACCTAAACCTATACTATTATACGGTCACACGGTAGCTTTAAGCTTAAAGAAAAATCTAACATCTAACGCTTAATATGGTAGCCATGGTAACGTTGACAGAGAGTATGGCTTTCTTTGGATATTGCACACTGTCATGGTATTAGTCATGATCGAATCAAATTAAATGAAATAAACGTATCACCGTAGTGCACTACGAAAAATGCTACGATTTGAAGTAGATCAAAATTTGCGCCACACTTGTGTGGAAACCTACAACAGTCGCCCTGATTGGCACAAAACAAATCAAACTGTGAAATGTCTCAGTGGCATAGAACAGCAGTTATTTAAGAGGTACTGTAACCAACTGATTAGTCATTAAGTATGTCATAACTATCATGCGGTAGATTAACTTATGACTGAGTTTGTGGTATCGTCAATGATTAACGAGTAGTCGATGACCAATCAAAGACAAGAAACATTGTGGCCTGTTTATTACTCATCGATGTCAGTGATTATTTGTTGATGTTATTAATTACTCATTGATTACCTATTTATATTACTTATCAATTACTTATCTTTTATTATGCTGCACAACTATTTTTTTCTTTATAAATCCTCGTCCTGGAATGTTTGCAACTAAAATAATAGGCAAAGGCGAATTGTAAGTGTAAAAGTAACTGGATTTATAGAGATGAAAAACATGTCCAAGACGGCCATCTGTCTGACCTGAAAAGAATGGTCATTGAGGCATTGTACAAGGAAACTGAGCACCCTTCTCAAGGGGTAGTTGAACAGTTTGCTAAATTAAAGAGCCCTGACAGGAAAACCATACTCTGCTAGAACTGAAATACAGATTGGGATGATGGAGGATGATGGAAGCTGATGGGAACAGACTTGAATCTTTATACCTCATTTTAATTAATTTATAATTTTGTTTTTTTTATTGTACATATTTTTTTCAGGCTGGATATGGTAGAAATCAAAGGAAAACGAGGTCGAAACGTGCCTATACTCTTAACAAAGGAGATTAAGAAAGCGATCAATGTTCTAGTGCAAAAGGAAAGTGCAGTTGGGGTTAATCCAGACAACCCCTACCTATTGCGGCACCTGGCAATGGTTCCTTAGGCCATCTAAGGCCTTGGGAGTGTATGAGAAAGGTCGTCACAAATGAAGATTTGCAGTTGGAAAAACCAGAAGCTGAGACAAGTACCAGGCTTCGAAAGTACGTAGCTATAGTATCGCAAATTCTAGACCACACATATTAAAAAGCAACCAGGGATGGTGAAGTACAACAACTGCAGCCAATGGCAACACACAAAGTGCATTGGCATCAAATTTTCGGACTATGATAGCATACATGTGCTCGTGTTTCAAAGGGCAGTAAAATAAATACATGTACACTTGGTTGTTCCATGCACGATTAAGCGAATTAACGTGGAGTTTCTTGCTCAGCATCTGTTGCCTTTTAGTCTCTTACTTTTCTCAAATTTATTCAACTTAAGCTAGAAATAAGCTTTTCAAAACAGTGCAACACCAAAAATCTACCTGGCTGTCTAGAAAATTTTATTGCCTTGACTTTTTTGTCATATTTATACATCTTATGTTTCCTAGAGATTCAAAAGGTGTGGACTAAACTCATCAAAGCGAAAGGCTGCTAGATCATTGAGAGGTGGCGAAAATCGTAAGACATTTCTACTGGGCTGTTACTTCAACCAAAGAGCATCTCGGGGAAGTAAAGCTTGCAAAGTTTGAAGCCTTTCTCTCTCAAAAATGATTTTTGGAACACCAACAGATAGTTGGTACCAACGCAAGTACACCCCAGATTGCTAGTATTATTAACTATTAAATATTAACTACAAATTCTAATTTTAAAACTTCATTGAATCTTAAATGATTCTTATTTCTCTAAATGTTAATATTCCTTTGAGAAAAACTATTCCCACCCAAACATACCCAAAAATCCCCCAAAAAGTTACAAAAAACCCCATATCAAAGATTCATGGGATGAGCAGAGAGTTTTTCGATTGCTTGAAACGTGAACGATATATTTCCATTAAACCATTGTTAAGTGGCAGAAAAATGGCAGAGTCCCGCCTTAATAAAGTGTTAACTGTGAACCGTTTCATTTCAGGGAATTCTTCCTGCAGTCAAGTAGTTTCAGGAATGTGGCCTCGTTCGTATTCATTATCTGTCAATAACCTAACTCTGGATGCATTACTGACTAAATTAACTGAAGATGTACCACTACCAGAGCAGGACCAGTGGTTGGTAAAAACTTTGGCATTGGTGGAGAACCGGTGTGGTGCTTAAACAAAGACGTGGCCATCGACAAAAAGGGCCGTCTGACCACTCCAGAAGAGCACGGGCTTATTTGGATCAGTCACCTAACAGAAAAGGGAAGTGGAAAAGAAATAGCAGACGAAGTCTTGGCAGCAAGGGTGGATAGAGGCAACATCACCACCGCATATTTCAATGCTATGTCACACTTCTTGGCTGGAACATTGGAGCAGAATCTTAACAATGATATCATCGTTAAGTCAGTGGCAAACGAATTGTTCGACGGGTCGCTGACCTTGAACAGTTATCCTGAGGATATCGAAGAGCCTGATTCACCCGAACTACTACCGGGTTCGGAAACGGAAAACGTAACAGAAGAACGTAACAGAAAATCAAAGAGAAAACTTCCTATCAATTTTTTATCGCAAGCAGCGGTGTCATTATGGCAAACTACCAAGAGGTGAATGTAGAGCAGGAATGTAATTAATGTAATAAAGAGGAAGGCCACTGTAGAGAATATTCATAAGTTAAGCAGGAAAAAATTTGAAGGGGATAATGGTAAGAAGAGAATGCTGGTGAAATACCCAAAAACCCAATTACCATACAACGTCCCAAGTTATTTGGTTGTTATTTAGTTATAAATTCCTGACAACGCGCCTTCACAAGGCGCATACCATACCTTTAGTAAAAGTAATTTAATTTGGGTTGTTTTGGTGCCACTGAATTAACATAAACATGCATATTAATAACAACTGCTCTCTTTTTTTCTTTCTACAGTGGCAAGAAGTGTTAGGCTTTTGTCCTCAAGTGGTGGGGGTAGGTTGCCCTGAAAGCGGGAAAACGAAGGCCAGAAACGTGGCACTGGCGACTGTGGGTGGATATCCGCATCTATTCTTCGAGCTGTTTACAGACTCACACAATGGGATGGTAGCTGCAAAGACAACCCAAGCGAACCAGGAGAGATAGGTATATGATACATCTGTAGGAAAACACAAACAATCAAAGGCGACAAAAGGGAACAGTTGAAATTGTTATTCCTGTCATTTAGGACTGAATCAGATTTTGTGGCTGTACTAAAGTGCTATTTAGTATTCCTCGATCAGATTTGTTTGGAAAGATACTAGCAAGACCGTACTGCAAAAATCGCGGACTTTCCAATTATTTTACCTTGTGGGATGGACAGGCTTCGAAGCAAAGACCATCAGATATTTGGCGAGCATCTCAATAAGACAACACTGTCACCCTTTGACTCCAAGCGCTGGATCAAGGATGATGGTGTCCACACGCTGGCATACGGACACAAAGATATACACTAACCCGCACTAGAGCCCAGCTGGTGGTGGTAACTGAGTGCACGGCGGCACAATCATCAACTCCTCACGAACAAACCCCTCTCTTGGGCCCATCGTAAAGGTAATACACCACTGGCTCATTCGGCTTGGTGACAACTCTCTCAATGTTGTGGACCTTCAAAGACCAGATCGGATCGGTCGCACGCCTGCCACCACCCTCAAGCTCACCGGGATAATAAAGATATCTCACACTCACCCGGGGAGGGAGCTTCTTCTCATTCACCCCCACAGGCCTAGCATATGGAGTCACGGGCTTGGAAGATATTGCTTTCTCTTTGACCGCATCCTTTGGTTTCTTGCCAGTGAGTCTTGTTACTTCATTGTTCAAGGCCGAGACAACATCTTGCAGTCTTTTCACCCAAGCAGTCGAATGGCCAGAGGGCATTATTCATTTCAACGGCATACTGATAACCAAACAGTCTTTCAGCCAGGGTGCGATTGAATCTCTCCACAATTGCTTGGTCTCTGTGGATATCAACCCGCCCGCGACAAATGGTAGTTTTGTTATCCTCCATGGTCTTTGTTACAGCCCCCATAAACTCTTTCCCAGGGTCAACTTGCAAGAGTTGAGGCCACTTCAAAGGCCCACGTCTATATATCCGTGCAAACGCTTTAGCCACCTCTTCAGACTCTTTCGAAGTCAAGGGCTCTGCTGCTTTGAAACGGCTAGCCACATCAACAAGGGTTAATGCGTATTTGTAAACCTTTCTCCCATGAGGAAGTTTGTCATGGGGCAGGAAGAGAAGATCTGCTTGATGCACTGCATTGGGTAATGAGACATCAAACTTGGGCCGAGGGATATGGCGTGGCGCCGGGAGGTAAACTTGCCAAAGGGCTTGTTTGACCAGCCATTTCTTTGCGACATCATCAGAGACCTTGGCTGCTGCAGCTAGCTTTTTCACAGCGGCAAGACCTTTCCAATACCCTTTCGGACTGAAATAGATCTTTGAGAGTTTCGCCTCCATAGAGGGTATATATGTTTGTTTATGAATCGGCGACCGGTCCATGGCCATACTGTGCAAGTAAAAGACGCAACTCTTACTTAACTCTGTTATCCAATTGCTTTACAAGGTTGATAGCAACGTTTCTAGCTAGTTCCTCCGCTTTATGAGCTGCTCGTTTTATTTCCTCAGTTTCTTGTGCCGTTAGGAATGTTATGAGTTCGCGGTAAAATTCATGATATTCTTCCGACATGAATGCGGGTATTTCTCCAGCAAGTTTCTGAATCAATTTCGCTAGTTCCTCAGATTGTTCATCTAAGGGGCATGATGGAAATAAGAGCAAGTGTTCCACAGCTGCGTCACGAGCTTCTTTAGAATAGGGTGTAGCCATGGTATATATATGGGTTTTAAATTTTTTCAATTCAAAGAAAGCGATAAGCCGCATACCCACCCGCAAGCAGGGTGCCTCCAATGAACACAAGTTCACCATTCTGCTGTTGTGGGCTGGGTTTGTAGAAGTCCGAGAACTGAGGCTCTTTGTAGTCTTTGATTTGTTTATCTGGTTGTGTTTGGTGCATCTGATTATACAAGACAAGGGTTTGGTCGGTGGTTTGGAAGTTTTTGCTAGCTTGGTGTTTAATCCGATCGTTGGCTGCAATCCAGTCGAGGAGCTTGGTGCGGTCCTTCTGGTATTTGGCGTAAGCCGCTTGGTATTGTTCAAGGGCTTTGTCATGTCGGATTATCTCATCCATTGCTGGCTTTCCATTATCACCAGACAGATATTTCGCGAGATAATTGCCGCCAGTGAAAGCTGCCGCATTAAGAACAGCGCCAAGGGCCATTATTGCAATCGAGGCCATTGTGGTCGTGTGTATACATATGTTTTTTACATGTTGTCTGGGGGGATTTTCTGATCCTCGAGATATTTCTTCAGCGCGATGCTGCCAGCCATGACGGTTGTGAACTTGACTAAGTTCATAAAGCTTGCACTGGGGTCGGCAGTGAAGTTTTCTTTGATGGTCTTTTTCCCAATCCAACCAATACCAGCGACAATGCCAGTGATTAATCCGGCTTCGAAGATAGACTTCACAAGCTTGTTGTCAGACATGGTTTGTGTGCAGTATACATATGATTTTTTATTTTTCTGACAGAACCTTTTGTGCCTTTGTCGTCTCGTTCAATCTCAATCCACGCCCTTTAGGCCCTCGTCATGGAGGACTCGGGCCTCGTCATAGAGGACTCGGGCCTCGTCATAGAGGACTCGGGCCTCGTCATAGAGGACTCGGACCTCGTCATAGTGGACTTGGGCCTCTACATAGATGGTTAGAGCCTCGAACGCTCGGGCCTTGTCATAGAAGACTCGGGCCTCGGCCTTGTACTCTCGGGCCCATCGGGCCTCTAGGGCCTTGTCATAGAGGACTCGGGCCTCAGGCTCGGACTCAGGCTCGGCCTCAGACTCGGGCTCAACGAGCCCGTTCCTTAACAAGAAGTAAACTGCTTCAAAGGCGTTCACGTTTAATTCAGTCAATAAAAAAAGCGCACCTCCGACTGCAGCAGCATTCACCAAAGCCTGGAAAAGATTCATAGTCAGTATATATATGTTTTTGTTTTTTATTCCATTTTTTATCTCCTGTAAGTTAATGTTTAACTTACAGGAGTTTATGTGGGCTAAGATGCATTCTTTATGCATTTTTGTTAGCTAAAAAATGGGTTAGATACTATTAATAGTATCTAATGGGGTGTCGAGGTTTTTGTTCACTCATCCATAATGTGGATGGTATTTTGTGTAACTGTGAAATGGCTTATTTGTCTTCACGAACCGTTAATATACAGTAGTATAAAATGAGACATGCAAATGTCGTAGAAAGTATTTTTCAAGCCCTTAGAATAGGTTTCTAAAGTTGTTACATTGAGTTTTTGGCTAAAAAAAAATGTGTTTACAACACTCATTAGATAGTAGGTGGTATGCTGTGTAATGCGGTATTTGTACACAGGGTGGGTTCTTGTGGAGTAGTGACCAGTTTGGTAGGAGCCAACGTGTATAAAGTGGTGTTGATATTTTTCTTGCAGTAGATGACAATTGAAAGCTAGTAATTAATTGTATAAATGATAAGAGTTATATAAAACGCGAATCGAGGAACGATAATAAACCCAGGAAAAAAAAATTACGCAGACATTTTGGATTTTGCAATGCGAGGGAAATTAGAGCTGCGAAATGCAAATCTAGATCAATTCTTGAAATAACAAACACAGGAGAAAGGACAGCAAAATTAATTCTCCCAGTTTAAAGTTTTATTCAAATATGTATTAGATTACTCTCAAAAACAAAACACGTTATAAGTTATCGAATGGGGGAAATTGTTAAATTTCAGAATACCCGGCCCATTTTCAGCAACATAAGTCAAGACTGCTACTGGGGTCCGCAGTCCATTATTTACATAACAACTGTAACTGACCTGCACAACAAAACAAAAGCATTGTGTGTATTTCTCGTTCTTTAAGCGTGTCAAGCGAAAAATATAAAACGGTGGATAAATAGAAAACGGTGAGTGTTCATCGTTTTAAAGACATACATTCTCAACGAACCTACATTCACAGTCAAACAATTGAGGATCACGGACCGCGGTAGCAGTTCATTTTAGTACTTGCTTAAATTCCTAGTCAAACAGTTCGGGAGCACGGACCGCGGTAGCAATTCATTTTAGTACTTGCCAAAATTCACAGTCAAATAGTTCGGGATCACGGACCGCGGTAGCAGTTCATTTTAGTAGTTGCCTAAATTCACAGTCAGCCACTTTGGGACGACACACATCTGGCATACAGTACCAAAGAATGTCACAGCATTTTGCAAGAACAATTTCCTCGTCCTTCTACTACAGTACTTGCCTAAATTCACAGCCAATCACTTCGGTAGCAGTAGATTTATGGCGTTGCAAGTAGGCCAGGTATTCTGCAATCGCTGCCAGCTCTCTTATCACCTCTTTAAAGGCATAAAAATGTTCTTAAAGGACTTTTTTTTCCCATTACTAGGTAATTCAGTACTACATCGTGCTTACATTCACGCAGACGGATGGGTATATCGACAATAGAAATACCACCCTCTTCGAATTACATTCACGCGGAGGGGACTGGGTACTGCTAACAGACATCCACCTACCTTTCCATCTTTCTATCAGTAATTGTAAGGTCGAGTATCAGTAATTGTAAGGTCGAGTATCAGAACAGAATTAGGATGGCTGCCCTGTACGGGCAGCAAATATTGGTTGTTTTTAATGTTTGGATATGCCGGGGAACTGTGAGACGATAGGTTTATAAGTAGCTATTTGGAGTAAAATTATGGGTATAAGAGATATTGATTTGTAATAGCTGCAATGTATATTGTCAATAAAGGTTGTCAATCAAGAAATACTGATTGTTGTAATAAAAGTGAGTTGTTTTGTAAGATTATGTGACAGTTGTTAACGATGGAGAATAGGGAGAAGTTGTTGCAGTGGTTCTGGAGGTGTATTCATATGAAGGCGAAATGGAGTATGTAATTTTTTGAGTTCTTTTTTGTGATTTTAAGTTGTAATGGTTTACGGTTATTTGTTAGGTGTTAAATAGTTCTTTTTTTTTACAGTTTGTATATTCTGTTTCCAAATGAAATGTTCTGTTGTCATGGATTGGGCGGTTTTACCTTGTGACCATTTGGTGTGCATGGTGTGTTTTGAAAATCACGCAGAAAGATTAAAGAGCATGTTTGAGTGTGGATGTGGGTGAGAATTGTTGCTTTTTATTAATGTAAAAATAAAGTGAATACTGTTTTTTTTAAAATTTGATAATAAGGAGTTAAAGTAAAGTTTGTAAGTAAGAATTTTGACATTATGTTAGTAATGTGCTGTTGATTTTAGACGGTAAGAAATATAAAGAAAATCACTTATTTATGTTTGCGTATTGAGTTTGGTTAATGCATTTTAGTAAATCCTTTTTTTTTTATTTTAGAGAGAGATTTGAAGAAAGTGCATTTGATTACATAGGAAGGAGTGCAAGTGGTTCTCCTAAGCTGTGCTAAGGCTGTCAGTTTATTTATCACCAGAAAATATCTTTTAGTGGCAAATGTATTAAATAATTTCTTTTCTTCTATAAAAGCAGATCATGTCAAAGGTAAAAGTTATCATTTTTTCTTTTTGTGTTGTTCAACAAGACTTTTACTTGCAACTGCACCCTTCCGGCTTTTACCTACCCGGGATTTACGTCATATCCTTATATTGTCCACACCCCTATGAAAACGACCCCACGACACTATAAAATAAGGTTGGCAGACAACCTGTGAGTCAATTTGTGTGCTGCTAACATACTGGCACTGTGAAGTAATCCATCGTTATTGAATAGTGAACAACTAATGCTGTGCCTAACATTTTTTGTTACCAATGGAAGATAATCAAATGTAGAGTAATTCACCTGACATCATAGCACAATTTCTAACTATGGCAGAAAAAAGCGAGCAGGTTGAAGAACCTCTGTTAACACATAAATACGATAGTCCGGACCTTGTAAGCACAATCACTGCAATGAGAACAGAGCTGTTCGAGTTTCAAAATGCATCAGAGGAGGATGAACCTATTATGGATTGGGGTATTATAACAATTTGGAAAAAACAGCAACAAATTGCTTTATGGGGATACCAATGTAAGTAACGTTTTTTTATTGTAGTAAAATTATACACTTTCGCGGATTACACAGAGATTTCAGTAATTATCATTGACATGACTTGTACAGGAGTCCATTCCTGGCACAAAAAAATCCATGTGATCTGCATGCAAGTAATGTATAGTGTTTTCACATCTTAACATGACCTCTGCCTTACATGTAGTAAAAATTTTAAGTCCAGTATGTAATGCATACTGTCATTCTTAGAAGCCCATTTTTTAAACTCTTCTGATGTTTGAGGACTTCCAAAGATACGAATGTATATCAACGTTAATTAATCAAAACTTCAGTCGCGTGTTAGAAATCTCAGCAAACCCCAATGATGTACAAGTGTAAAAATTTCACAGTACACTTCAAGTCCTTGAAAAAAAATGTGTGACCAAGGAAGACGTTTAGAACTTTATTTCAATCAAACAGCAGAATAGTTGAAATATATGGTCTTCAGTATTACTTTTTCGGGTGTATCGTGTAATTTAAAACCACTTTTAACACCTGTATGAACAAAATTGTCAAACCTTTATTCTTCATCATGACCTAGTATTAGTAGGTATAATATTTTCAGCACGATCCTAACTGAACGTCTAAACTAAGGCCTCTGAATAAGAAACTGTAGGCCAGTGAGCTCAGAAAAATAAATATAATTTATTTTCTGTGGAGTTGGCTCAGTTGGTAGAGTGCCAGTCACCACCAAAGTACAGTCGTTCCTATTGGCACGCAAAAAAAAAAGAGGATGATTTCGATTATATTCGATTCTTTCAAATCCAACCTCGGAAACATTTCAAGGATAAATATAGTAACAGATTAGTTGAGAAGCGTCAGGGCATATTAGCTGACTATTTCTCGAAAAAGTAAATCGCATGAACTCTGCAGCAGCAGCCTGAAATCATTTGCATTACAGTACCTAGTCTGTTCCTCTCGCTTTGCTTTGTTGTCTTATGTTACGTTACGTTTTGATTGTTTAATATTTTGAAATATTGTTCCATTCCATGCAGTAATACAATTTGATTGAGATGTAAACTGTTTGAACAGAAATACACAGTAAACACGTTTTTTTCCTTATTTCCGGTCATTTGTTCTCAACTCCTGATAACTCGAACCTTTTACGATTTACCTTGAAAGTTTGAGTTATCGGGAGTTGACTGTAATTAAACTCCTATGCTGACGATGAACAACTGTATGATTCAAATATTGACCCTGCAGCCCTAGAGACTCGCCTACAACACAATCTTAATATTGTAAATAAGTAGTTCCGAGATAATGGAATGATGGCCAATGCTAGTAAACACCAGGCTATGATTCTTGGCAAAAAGAAAGAAATATTAATTCAGTTTCCTCTGCAGTTTTCTATTGAAGCTTGAAATGCAAAAACAATATTAGAGCTATCGAGAATCTAAAAAAAGTGAAACCTCCCCAAAAAGAGAATATCAACATGAATGCAAAAACAAAAAAGCTGGTGTGTGGCATACATACAAATTTTATTTGTTAAGCAGGTCAGACAAAATTGGCAGCACAAAGCTGATGTGGACCTGCTTACAAATCTTATAAAAATAAAATCATCTCAAAGGGTAAACTATAAAAAGTTTAAATTTAATATTAGAAATAGTAATTACTTAATACACTGATATAAAATAAAAATGTTAAGATACATAAAATACAAAAATTTAATGACAGTCATGTATATTTCTAGTATATAAATGCATCACTACCTTTATAAGTGCCAACAATTCCACTGAAAGAAATTGTATTAATATAATCCACATATATTCCACCAAGCTTGGTCGCTCCAAATGGCAGAATCAGTAGGGAACAAACTTCATGCCAACTTCGTTAAAACAAACTCACAACGTTTTAATTATATTTCAGGGAAATAAGACGGATAGTGTATGTGCCGTTCACTGGGGAGTCGATTTGAGGGGGTGACAGCTGATGACATATCTGCTGATATGGCACTCTCGTAAACACGCAAAATCTTTCTACAGCCAATGGTCGGTTTGTTTCAATGGGAAAGATTTCGAGGAGGGGCATCAAGGAGATCACAGACCTGATCGCTACAGTTGCTGCACTACTGGAGAGAGAGCAATGAGTGACATTGTGCTAATGACATGCAACTAATCCCCACTGAAAAAATTTTCTTAAACCAAGACTGAATGCCTATGGCCAAAGAAAGTTTTTTAATCTCAAAAGGCAGAACACTTGTACCTCATGGCCTCAACATTCGCAAAGGAACATACATGTACTAATTATTTAATCTAATCAGTTTCCTTTCATTGTTGTCTGTGAATTTTTTGTTATGATAGCTAGTGTTTTATTTCCATCCTTCATTATTATCTTTCTAGATGGAGCCCCACATATTTCCATTGTAAGATAAACCTGATGTCACTTACATGTATAAAACATACCAATGTAAATTTTACCTCATTGTACCTGAAGAAGGCTGGTTTGGCAAGCCTTAATATAGTACACCTTTGAAATTTTTACCTATGTTGTATTGGTGTTTGCTTCTATACTATATTTTCACTTGTTTAACCAATCAGATCACTAGTTTGATCCAACGTATACCAGCAGGATTATTATTTTATTGCCCATGGTTGCTTGAACTTCTCAGTCCATTTGAGTATGGCTTTTCTAAATCAAACACTTTGTTTCAAGAAATTGTCAGCTTTGAAAACATTTTTAACCATTCAATGGAACTTGAGGTTGACGAAGAAAATGACAACCTTCTCGAGCAGGACAACAAAGACAACGACACATTGAAGCCAAAAATCTCCTCCTGCCAAACGCCGCCGACAAAAAGGCAAATCATTCAGAGAGCCTAAAAGCGTACAGAAAACAGAAAGTGACGCCACAGGACAGCAAACTGATCCACTGAAGAAAAAATGTTCCATGCAGAACAAGCAATAAAGAAATTGATAAGGCTTATCATAGACCTCAAAAGGCTTTTCAAACCCGGTGTATCTAAGACACAGTCAACTCAAGTTGTTGTTATTAAGAACCTTGTCTGCAAGTTGCTTAAGGGAAACAACCACCATTATTTAGACATTATTAAGGACATAAGCAGTCTATTCAAGAATCTGCTGGGGCCGCGGATTATGCAATTCTATTCCATCACAAGTTGGGCAGATGGGACACCTCAAAGCCCATTGAGCACTATTTATCTGTATAAATGAAAAGGACTCAGGCTCACATTAAATCCATGTTTCCCCAAAAGAAATTTTCTGTAAAGAAGCAGCCCCTTTTTAATATTGACTCGGATCATGTCATTTTTAACATGACCTGATGATGAGGGTCACAGACCATCTAACAGAGAACCTAATCACTGAAGTAATGGAGAGGTACATTGAGGCTGACCTTTCGAGAAGACTCTCATTAACACTATTTACAATGTAAAATATTGGGATCCCTTTCTCCATCTGGGAATGAAATTAAGAATATGGATGGAAAGGCAAGTAGGTCTTATGAGTGGACAAGTCTGGTTGGCTAAGACAAGAAGAACCTTATGGAACTTCTCCCAGCCCAACTGCAGGAAAAAGTCATCATCTACCCTGGAACCAAGGATACAGTGATTCAGCTATGGTCTGATTTCTATGACCTTTACAAGATCATAAGTTACTTCAACACAAGTGCTGAGCAGTATCCTGAAATTCACATAAGGGCACAAATTTCATAAACCTCTTGTTCACTGGCTGAAACTAGGTTTAGAATCTGATTTAACTGCGGATCAAAGAGGGAAAGACGAACTGATTTATCAACATTTTAACAGTGAGGGACATAGAGGTTTGGAGGATGTGAAAATACAATTGATAATAACACTATTCATTGCAATTGAAATCCTGTGCTTTTTCAAAATGTCATTTTTTAATAAATCCAGTTCCTCTTCGAAACTAATCTCTCTCCGTATAATGTTCTATATTTTCTATGTTTTTTCTTATCATAAAACTTAATACAAATATAAAAATAATAGTCAGTATGGTATACATATATGTTGCATGACTGTAATGCTATTAACTAGTAGTAATGTTATGAAAAGAACATAATTAGATTTTGATCATTCATAATACATTGATAATATTATTTTTAAACATTCAATAATTCCGACTTCCGACTTCCGACTTCCGACTTGATAGTCTTCTGAGGGAACATTCGATTCGGGCCATTCGCAGCTATCCTCGACAAACGTTGAACAACCGACGAGGTTCCAAAACAAAAAAGGAGTTAAGATCGGGGAATATCGGGTCAAAATCGGCAGAGTTCGTTGTGGGCTCGGATTCCATTGTTACACTCACTCACTGGTGTCTCAAAAACTCAGACCTTGAAACCTCAGACCTCAGACCCCCAAAAAACTCAGAGTACGGGGTAGAGAGGTTCGTTGCGTGTTACTTTCGAAACAATGTCACGCTACAGTGACCGGATACTCCTGAAATATACATTTTAAAAAAGTCAAACATTTCGCCATAACAATGTCACGCTACAGTGACGGTATACTCGTAAAATGCACAATTAACCATCAAACACTGAAGGCAAACAAACAAGAGTAAAAAGGTTGAAAGCCGTTTTTAACGTACGTCGAAAATATTCCCTCGGTGTCAACAAGTTTCGAAACGAATACTAATAATATTCATTTATTAAAGGTCACGGTAGTAGGTCCTGTTAATCATTAAATCTGCTACATGACGTGGATTTTCACGCCAATTTTTTATTTATGGTTCGCTCAAATTGCGATTCCAGACATGGCGGTCCGAGATACAGCTTTAAGTTGCCGTGCCTTATATCGAAGGCAATTATTTCTAGAATTCGCTGACACAAAAACATTGAATTCAGATGATGTGACAGTACCAAGGAAAAAACAAAAGTATTGCTTAAGGACAATTTTCACAGTTCTTGTTGAATCTGACACTGAGAAGATCTGAGAAAGTAAACAAAAACTTTCTCAGTGAAGTGTCAGTAGAATCTGTTAAATGCCCGCTTGTAGACTGTTGTGTTTTTGTTAGGGTGCTTTGAAAAGCTACCAATTAGATAACCGAAGTCAAGAAAAAGTATTCGTTACTTAAAACGACGTTTCATTGTCATTATAAATTATTCTGTATACCAAGCCTTCAACAAAAATAGTCACAGTTTTGTATGTTCAGTTTCAGTGCAGTTATGTTTTTGAACTTGATACAGTTTGATAAAGGTTTATTAGAGGAATGTTTCGGTTAGTTATTCAACGAAAGAAAATTTCATTTCGCAATTATTTATAGCTATAACGTTATGTTTTAAACAGTTGAAAGGACCCTTTACACACTGTTACAAGGTAGTCCTCTTTTAGTTGAAAAAGATTGATAAATTGGACTTAAAATTATTGAAATAAAAAGTAAAAATAATGTTCAATTTGGTCGAGGTAAGTCAAGGTATTGAAATGGGAAAACGTAAACACGACCACGCGCCTTTCAGTACATCATAAATAGCCCTCAAACAAAGTCACGACACATCCACGTGAATATTTGGTAATATTTATCGGACGGTTAGGTATTACATACACAAGACAAATAGTCAACGGGGATGTCCATATGTCTGATTTCCATAGCTTTTTAGTTATGGTCAAATATATTTGTTTTAGAGAATATGGTGTCTGGCGAAAGTATCACGCAACGCACCTCTCTACCCCGTACTCCGAGTTTTTTGGGCGGTCTGAGTTTTTTGGGGGTCTGAGTTTTCGAGACACCCAGGGGTCTGAGTTTTTTGGGGGTCTGAGGTTTCGAGGTCTGAGTTTTCGAGACACCCCATACTCACTCACTCACTCAAACGGATAGCATAGTAGCTTTCGTAGTTTCGTAACTCTCTTGTGGGCTTCGCAGTACACTTGTGGCAAGTCTAAAATTTAGGAAGGCAGTCAATATGCAATAACCTAAGGTAATATAGAATTGGAAAAAGCATGTTTTTTGGAAGTGAATTGTTGATTCATATTCTGGGGGGGAGTACTCCCGACAATTAAGGGTAGGTGTGTGCCACCTGAAGCATCAAAAGCAACCATTATAAACAATTGATAATTTTGTTTTACGAAATAATAGATTTCAATATATATTTTCTTGCTTTAAGTCTGCTATATTCTTTGCTAATTGAGCTACGTTGAGCACTCTAAGGCAACTCTCTTGCGTCAGGATTTCAATGCGATAAAGCTACATTGAGCACTCTAAGGTATCTGTCTTGTCCGCTTCACGATTTGAATGTGATGAGAACAACACACCGACTGATTGATATTCCTCTTCTTTTTATAAGCGGAGAACGTTTTCTCTGTCTTGCTTGCCACTAAAATAATACATTGTCTTTTTGTTTGTTTTGTCAATTAGCTCCCATATAATGCCAATATTTTTCCTTTAAAAAAAATCAACATGCTGAAATTGCTTATAATGCTTGCTTGATAAACTTTTGTTTACTAAATCAGCAAAATTATTACGTCTTTTGCATACTATTGCATAATCAAACCGTAATGGCAATGATTCAGTGTTCCAAAACAGAAGAAAAGCCAAATCCATACTCTTGCACAATCAAACGGGAACATTTTTTGTTAGCTGAATACGCAAAATCTCACCTCTCTTGCATACTATTGCATAATCATGACACCTCAACATTTAAGAGGAAGAATCTGTAACAATCACCTTAGCCTTACCGAAAATGGAAATCGAATTTCCTCAAACTCCCTGAAATGGAAGGCCTGTTTGAACTTACCATAAAAATATAAGTTTTAGTTCGCTGCGGTTAATATATTTGTCGAACCGCGGCTTAACCTCACAAACGGCCTCACTGCGGTCATTTTGCGGTCGTTTACTGCCCCTCAAAAACTATTTTGTTTGTTGATTTGAACCAGGACAGGAGAAAGATATTCAAATGCAGATATTGTATACTGAATTCTTTGCGATGTGAAATGATTCTCATTACTTTACGTTAAACAATGAATATTTGAGAGATTTTTGAATCTTTATGAATGAAACACCGTTATTTGAAAGCGAAATTTTACTAAAATTCAGGTCATGTTTTCGCACTCTGTTACGTTGCTTTGATCCCGGAGGTCACTACTCAGTAAAAGAACAATGCTTCCTCTCTACAAATATGCAATAAAAGTCTTGGGCAACTAAAACCACGAATTTTGCGAAGCTTGAATTCCGAAGATTGTTTTATGAATTTGCGCCATTTTGAATTGAGTTTGAGTCCACGCAAATCTCGCTCTTACAAGTCTTTAGTAAAGTTTATCCCTCTCACCTGTTTACATTTGAATCGACAAACCTTTCCAAACATTCCGGCTGTTAAATCCTGTGGTTTTGACGGCCACAGTTGATTTTAAACGATGTGAACCGCTTAAAATACAACATGGCGAGCGGACATTTCAAACTCTTGGAGACATAATTCGACGGTTCTGCCTTCTAAATGTCTTGAAATCAAACTGTAATCAGGGTCACACGCTTCGCTGATCCTGGTAAGAACGGAAACTGTATTGCTGACAATTTTAGGCTTGATACTTGACCTTCGGAAGGGTTTGATTTTCATCCAGCTTCGAGTTGCTTAGGATTGCGTGACAAAACACAGTGAACCCGAAAAAGGAGAGATCCTGGGAACGAGGATGACATAAGGCCCTAAGGGACGGACCATTATTTTTCTGGAGGGTGGGGGGGGGGGGGGGATGAGAAATTTTCCTCTGCAAACAATTTTTTTTTAATTTATGCGCCTCTGCAATCATTTTTTTCCAAGAGCACCTTCCTGGAAACCTGGCACATTGCTGATTTAAAATGATTCCCATCGCCGTAGGTTACTCCACTTGTAACTTGTTACTGTAACTTGTAAACAGTTAGTGACCCATTAGCTTTGGTGATATCGTTAGTAAGATGACAGACTTACAGAAACTCGCCCATTTCTTGACAGAATGTCAACGTTAAATGGCAAGGCAAGCGGCATTCCTTGAATGAAAACCCGTTGAGATTCTGACCTTAAGCCCTGGCACAACTAAGAGCTTTTTGGCTGCTTTTTGCGAAGGCAAGGTAAAGGAGTTGTCTTGTGCAGCATGGAAAGAGACATCTTGAAACTATTTTCAGCTGTATTTGCTGTCGCATCACTGAGCAATATTTCAGTTTTGGAACTAATATTTTTTAACTGTTTATCTGACTTCTCTGCAAACATTTTTTTCACACATATCATGTTTGCAAACAATTTATTTTGTCTTTTCAAGCCCTGCAAACATTTTTTTTGGAATATTTCTCCTTCCCCCCCCCTCCAGAAAAATAATGGTCCGTCCCTAATGTCGTTTCGCGAAAAGCGCAAATGGCAAAAGAACAAAGAAAGATCTTAAGATTAATTAATTATGTTAAAACTATGATAAATAATGACCACCTTTATTATTGTGTCGTATACTTGCGACTGCAAAAACTAAGGTGAAACGACGAGGCCGTTTACAGATGAGACTAAATATGGAGTAAATGTACGTACTACAATGATATTATGTTTACACTTCAACAACACAGGGCTGTAGCAAGGGGAGGTGCACCACCCCCCCCCCCCCCCCCCCCCCCCCCCGGTATAATTTTGAAAAGGGTGTTTAGTTAACTTCTTTCGTGTTCCATTGAGATGAAATTTAAGTTTCAGGGGGAAAATCGCATTGAAACAGATGCAAACTGGAACACTTACAGATTTTAAAATCGCAGAAATCGCATGCTGCCTGTCCTCGTGTAGCGGCTATTTTTCTCCCATTTGTTAACCTTTCTAAAATTACTCTTTGTTAATAAATCTGTTTGAGCGTCCCGTGGGAATGTCGATCGACAGCCCATGTCTCCGTTTGAAAGTTACTTCTTTACTAGTTTTATACAGTGGAACCCGGATAAAATGAACATCAGGTGGGTCAATTTTACAGAACATGTATGAGCGAGCCTTTCGTCGGAACAAAAGAAACTTTCCTTTTTCACGGGTGCCCCTATTAAGCGGTTGTCCGTGGAGCGGAGTTCCAATGTATAAATTTGTAGGGGTGGATGAATTGAATGAGAGTTTTTAGGGCTATTTCAGAAAACATTTTGTAGGGTCCGGCAATGATTTAGACCGTGCTACGGCCCTGCAACAAAATTGCAACAGGACGAGCCTACAGTGCGAACATGGCTACAGTGCAAACATGGCAATTATTCCTGGCCGCCAGCACAGCTGCAAGAGCTGACTAAGGTGCTCAGTAATGAGATAAAGGGCGCCTTCTTGCGTGAGGTTTTTATCTCTGCCATGCCAAGGTCAAAGTACTCACAGATGCTCTTCAGCATTCCTACTGTAAGCTTTTTCAAACTGTTCGAAGCAACCATCTCACAAATGTTATAAGAGTCGAATACAATAGGGTGACGAAGCTGAATTTCTTGAAGAGCTTGTGCTCGTACTGTAGAGTATGACGATTCTTCTTGCGCTGCAGCAATATCGTCATGGGATGGCAATTCGGCGACGTTTCTGAGCTTCGCGGCACAGCGAGAGAACTATGACTGTATTTGCTGTGTGGTCAGGAATTCGGTCACAGTAAACCTTCTGTCGCCAGCTGGATCTTTTGCATAGCGCATGTCTTGTGCAACACTAGCAGGATCCAGCTTGTGCCCTGTCTGTTGCCCAATCATGAACTTTTCCTCCAAGTACTTTTTTTGGTTTTCACTAAAGCGTGAACTCTTTCTACCACCTTTGAGCGCCCATCCTTGCATTAGACCCCTGGAGGCACGAGTTGACGTCGGAAAGGTGTGGCTCTGGAAAGACGGTACGCTTGGTTGAAAGTCAGCGCCCTTGCTTAGCTTGTAGCTATAAACCCTTTTCGCTTTATCCAGCAAGGTCTGGCGCTCGAGAGCAATTTCACATTTGCCGTACAGCAAATGACTTTCCAACGAACTGTGCCGCTGACACAGCTTTTGGCATCCTTCATTGGGGCAAGGGAGTAGATTACTAGGCGTTGCCTCGGGTGTGTCCACAGAGGAGGGTACTGGTGCAGCAGTTGCACGTACGGGCCGGCCTGCTATCTCCACAAAGTTGCCTTCGGAGAATGACACCTCTTTAAACGTTTTTACGTCGATGTCATTGGGTACTAAAAAGTTTAAAAACAGAATATACGCTCGTTCTTGGCCGGTTCAGCAGCTGGTAGGAGTTTTGATTAGGACTCCTCTAACTGGGCAAATGAAGCAATGTAAAATCTAACTACGACACGTATTATTGGGAGGGTAAGCCCTTATCGATTGTGCTAGAATAACATTTGGCCTTAATGTATTTGCAAAAACGAGCGTATGTTTTATTACAAAAAAGTGGCTTCCATATTCGGCATTTTTTTAAATTTGCGTTGTTGACTTGCTTGTCTATTGGATTTATTGGATTTAGGAGGGTTAAGGCTAAAGGGGTGGGTACACGGGAGGAAGAGATTGCGTCAGCCCCAGCCTGAGGTCCTGCGCTCACAAAACTGTGTTGAACAATTAAAATAAAAGGGCAGTAGCCCGATTGGTCAGAAACCACTCAAATTGTTAGAGATCGTAACCTGAAGCAAATAAAAAGCAAATAAATGGCCAGGTGAAGAGAAGTCCCATTTATGATCGCAATAATTAGTTTGTAGGCAATACATTTTAAGCATAGCATAGGGGCATGGGAGCCTACCTTGGAATTTATTCCAGGGAATTGCCTGGCCCTCTCCAATGTCGTATGCCCGCCACACCCTTACGTCGTTATCTGTGTACACGAAGTTGTTGTAGTTGCTGATGCCTTCCCATTTGATTGTTGGAAAAGGGGCTACGGGGACGCCATCTACAAGCGTGACCCGAACGCCTCTGACACCTCCATCAGACAAAATCGCGTCTCGAAGATCCTCAGCTGTGGTGACATCATGACCTTCATTCGCGTACTGGCAAACGTGTGCCTTAATGGTGGCGGCTTTACGGTCACTGGCACATTTTCCGCCCTGGGGGTCACTAAAGTGGACACTCTTGACAATGACTCCGGTGGCTTTCTTCACCAAATGACAACCAATCAGCATAGTTGCACAATGATAGCAACCTGAAGAAAAAAAAACATGAAAATGAGGTAGTTTGCTGTTGATAATATTGTTTAAATTGCATTTGTGTAACATGAATAAAAAAATAAAGAAATGATCATCGCGGTGGAATTGCAAAGAAGCTTAAAAAATCAGAGCTTCAACTGGTGCGATGCTCTACCATCTGAACTACTGAAGCCATAGATCGGGAGCAAGGTCAATTGTCTATCGTCCTGTGAGATGATAAAATGATTTGAGAGATATGATATAACTCATATTTGAACTGCAGATACATGTAAAATAATGATATGATCATCACAGTTGATTTCCAATTAAAGAATTTTCAACGAAAGTAGCCTGTAAAATTTAGGGCTTCAACGGGATTCCGTGTTACCGGTGCGATGCTCTACCACTCAGTTATTGAAGCCACAGTTTGGAAGCAAGGTCAGTTGTGTGAGAATCATTTCTTTACTTTTCATCTATCTGCAGTTCAAATATGAATTCTTTCATACACTTTATGTCTACTCAATAAAATGTATATTATGTATACCTGCATTGTCTTGTCTATATGATGCCGATGTTATTTCAGGATGCTCCTGCTTTAGTGTTGCTAAGATGTGAGCCATCATCGCAACCACAATGTTGCCATCTTGCGAGCAATTCTTTGCTATGTGCACAAAGGTTTGATGCACAAGCTCACCGCTAGCAGATATTGTGACAACCACGCTGATATGCCACGATATCCCCCTCTTCCTGAACCAGTCAACTTGTGTTTCTCTGTATTTTCGAGGCAAGAACTTCATTGCCCAGTCTTGTGTAATCATCACATCACTCGGGCCAAGGTTGCGAATGGTGTCGATGCGGCTCTTATCCTGCTGTATGGATCTGAGTTGGTGAGACTTCCATGCATCTATGGCTTGAATCGCCTGCTGGCACATATAAGTTAAGTCGTCCCGCTCATCGGTTGATATGTTGCAGGCCTCTTCCGCAGCTGTCTCTATACAAGATAAGACTGACTGTAGTTGGTCACAGGATACACATTTATCACTGTGGTCGTGGTCGCAGGTCGTGGTCGTTTAGTTTTCTTCTCTTAGATGCCAATGTGTTGACAGTAACAGATTCACTGCTTGTGCCGCTTGACGTTTCAGGACTGAATACCGCGCTTGTTTCTTTATCTTCTATATCCAGCCTACTAAAGACTTCGGTCAAGTCATCATAAAACGTCCTCTAAATCCTATCCTGCTATCGGCTTTAGGCGGGCTATCTGGTGAAGTAACCTCTCTTATGAAGACAAGTTCCCGTTACAGTGCCCCCCACCCCCCCCCCCCCCCCCATCTCCACAGAAGACAGCGTGAACCTGTATGAACCAATAACCTTATCTTGTTTCCAGATTTTGTATTCGTCAGCTCAACTGGATCAGGTTGGTCGAGAGAAATCTGGGGCATCATTATAGCTGAAACCGTCCATTAATTTTCCAAAATTCTAAGCAATTTTCTTTACATAGTGCTGTGAGCGAGCGTTCAAAATCTCCGTGTGCTTCATTTGATGGCTTACCAAAGCACAGCGAATTGTATACTGGTCACTCAGTGGGACGTACCCAAAGAGGAATGGTAGGCATCATTATAGCTGAAACCATCCATTAATTTTCCAAAACGACGTTTTCAAGATTCTTAACCAGGTTAACCAGCATCTCGCAATGAGGCAGCACTTCACTTCCAATATGGAACTACTAGTTACAATAAAAAAATTGGGTAGATTATGTTCATACAAACCTGCTCTGGCAAGAAGCAACTGACCCTCTGTTTTAAGGCTTGAATCAAATACTTTGAAGAAGCTAAGATGCCTCTTGATATCTTTTTGGCAAGCCCCCAATGCAACACATTCCAGATTTTTTGGCCTTTCAGTGCTGGCACCACATTCGCCGCCCACAAACGTGGAGTAAGCGCACGAAGCCATTCCAGTGTCACGACAGGACCTAAGACCTTACATCCGAGAAACGTGGGTGAAATTTCAGGAAAGAACCTTTAACCACAATCTACTAAAGCTACGATGTACTTTTGCCATGATTAGCGGGGTTTGAGTTCGTGATATCTGATAGGATCTTCAAAAGAGCGCGAATCATATGAAGGATCCCCTCCTAGACAAACAAGCAAAGACAAATCTGCAGAAGATGGGGAATGGAAGTCACAAGTATACGACACAATAATAAATGTGGTCATTACTGATTTAGCATAGTTTTAATATAATTTGTTGTTTTATTCTTTATTTAAAATTTCCTCATCCATCCTTTCACAAAGGTGTATGTCATCCTCGTTCCCAAGATCTCTCCTTTTTCAAGTACACTGTGTTTTGTCACGCAATTCTAAGCAACTCGAAGCTGGATAAAAATCAAACCCTTCCAAAGGTCAAGTATCAAGCCTAAAATTGTCAGCAATACAGTTTCCATTCTTACAAGGATCAGCGAAGCATGTGACCCTGATTACAGTTTGATTTCAAGACGTTTAGTTCGTTTAGAAGGCAGAAGAACCATCGAATTATGTCTCCAAGAGTTTGAAATGTCCGCTCACCATGTTGTATTTAAGCGGTTCGCATCGTTTAAAATCAACTGTGGCCGTCAAAACCACAGGATTTAAGACCATTTCACAGCCGGAATGTTTGGAAAGGTTTTTCGATTCAAATGTAAACAGGTAAGAGTATAAATTTTACTAAAGACTTGTAAGAGCGAGATTTGCGTGGACTCAAACTCAATTCAAAATGGCGCAAATTTAAAAAACTACCCTCGGAATTCAAGCTTCGCAAAATTTGTGGTTGTAGTTGCCCAAGATTTTTATTGCATATTTGTAGAGAGGAAGCATTGTTCTTTTACTGAGTAGTGACCTCTGAGATCAAAGCAACGTAACAGAGTGCGAAAACATGACCTGAATTTTAGTAAAATTTCGCTTTCAAATAACGGTGTTTCATTCATAAAGATTCAAAAATCTCTCAAATATTCATTGTTTAACGTAAAGTAATGAGAATCAGTTCACATCACAAAGAATTCAGTATACAATATCTGCATTTGAATATCTTTCTCTTGTCCTGGTTCAAATCGACAAACAAAATAGTTTTTTGAGGGGCAGTAAACGACCGCAAAATGACCGCAGTGAGGCCGTTTGTGAGGTTAAGCCGCGGTTCGACAAATATATTAACCGCAGCGAACTAAAACTTATATTTTTATGGTAAGTTCAAACAGGCCTTCCATTTCAGGGAGTTTGAGGAAATTCGATTTTCCATTTTCGGTAAGGCTAAGGTGATTGTTACAGATTCTTCCTCTTAATAACAATTGAAAATTGAAATTTCTCTTTAATAATCAAACCGTAATAGGAATGATTCAGTATTCCAATGACTACTCAAAAGGGACATTAACGTTAATTTTGCACTGAAAAAGCAAATCCATTGTATAATACAATCAAATTAGGCCCCTTCACGAGCGACGCATGAAAATAGAATGCGTGTTTTATTTCCGATTTGACAGCCTTGTCAGATAAATGACCACAAGTTGCTTCTTATTGTCTAAAATTAATTGCCGACTCGCTTAAGCTACCTGCTTTGGTGGCTTAAATTTAACTAGAGTTTAACTCAATTAAGCTGACTCGCTTAACTTTAAGCAAATTGGAAAACCAACTCTTTTGCTCTTCACGGTTAGTCATCCCGAGTACACAACGTATCGCAGAACATTCCTGACAATTTTTCTTTTCACGAACATTTCCGGTTGTCACTCACTAAGCGACTTGACAAATCGCTCTTCAGGGTTAGTCATCCCTTTCCGGTTGTAACTAGCTAACGACTTGAAAAATCGCTCTTCAGGGTTAGTCATCCCGGGTACACAACGTATCGCAGAACATTCCTGCCAATTTCTAGAATTTTCTATCAATTTTCTATTTAAGTGCTTAAAACCACAAAAACAATAAATCCAAGATAAGAAACAATCTGTCAGGCGATGAGGTCATAGCTCTAAACATTCTTAGCTTCGTCGAGCGCGCAAAATGTCAGCTATAAACCTCAAAAAGCAAACAAAGATACAGGAAGAAATTTCTTAGCTTCGTTGAGCGCGGAAAATGTCAAAGCGCAACTCACCCAAATCACTGTAAATAAGAACGGTACGCGAAAAATGTCAAAGCGCAACTCACCCAAATCACTGTAAATAAGAACTGTAATACCTTTGTGGTAATGTATTGTAAGACATAACAAGTTCATGACAATTCAATACCCTAGGGAAATTAACAATAGGTCCGGGGGTGCCCCTCAAAAATTTTAGTGGCGGTATGTGACGCACTTCTTGAAATCCTAACCTGTTTAACCAACCATATCCTCGGTGCCCTAATATAGCTTCTATAAAAAAAGAAATAAGTAACCCCCCCGGACAAATGTTAACAAAACTAAAAAAAGACCCTTTGTTAATAACTTTTGCCCCTTTTTTTTCGTAGTGAATCGTACATCTCGTTTACGCGCAAGCGCATTAATGAGATAAAAATGGCGATCGAGTGGAAGCAGTAGTGTCTTGTCCTTAAAGCAAAAAGAGCGATTCGAATCTTGTTAGGGAGAATGAAGAAAAAGTTCTGGTTCTGTCCCCCAAGAGAAAGATGAAGAGAAAGATGTAGACAAAATATTGGACAATCTTCCCCCATTCACTTACAATTCTATTGTGAAATATATGAGAAACACTAGCAGAAACATTAAACATTCTCCTGACTACATGGTCGTGAAACCGTTTGAGCGTGGTGTCAATTTTTTTATTGAAGGATACCTCCACAATGTTTTAGTCAAGCACCACAAAGAAAAACAAGACCTTCTACTTTAGAGCCCTTTGTTATCGAAGTCTCCCAAAAAGTGAATCCCCACATAAAATAAGGCTAGCAATATCGACTGAACAACCCTATGATGCCCTTGTGTAGCTGGATCCCTAGGGTTTTGTAATCACGACATGGGTCTACTGTATCTTGTTTCTCACTATTACATGACAAAAACTAAATCGATTCCCGATGATTTGGTTTGCACCTCCCTTCGCCAGCAGTAGCATAAGCCCAGAGGAAGAAGCATATCTTCAGAGCCACTGATGGATATGGTTTTTAAGAAACCAAAGTTAGACCTGTCAGGTGGGGGAAGCACTGCAGTACAAACCTCATCTGGTGTTGCCTGTTCATTGTATCCTGCAGTTAAGACAGCCCCAAATAACACAGAAATTGAAAGTTTTAAACCCATTTGCAACAGGTCAACAAGAAATTTGGGCTTAGTTTTTTCATGAATGCTGGAGGTCAAATTGTACCCACCAGGGTTGGGCCTGCACCCTTGGGAGGATACCTCAGCTATCAAATGGCAACCACTGAAGGAAACTTCAAAGTCACATGCAATAATATTGACAATGTACCAATAACAATGTACCTAGAACAATTTATCCTTCTTTCTGAATATCTTTAGTTTTTCCCCTATTTATTGTCACACGATGCCCTTCAGAACATCAGCAACTTTATGAATCCCTGAGACACAGCAAACAAGATGCCGCTACACTCGAGTCTGAGACACAGTCAGCGCAACAATAGTCTATGGTGGAGTGAAAGGAGACAGATTGACAGCTTCAACATTTGGAGACATTTTAAGTCGAAAATTTATTAGCAATGCTTTTCTCAAGGGCTTTGTTGGTGACAGAAATACCTTTGACAACTCAAGAAATGTACCACAGCCCCTAAAACGTGGCATTGAACATGAAAGTAAAGCCCTTGAGCAGTATCAGAAGTATCCTCTAAAGACCTTTTCATCGGGCTTTGTTGTAAACCCTGCTTATCCATTCCTTGGTTGCTCACCAGATGGAAAGGTTATTGATGAGACAGAGGACAACCCATATGGTATCTTTGAAATTAAATGCCCCACAAACACAGAAATGTCACACCCAAGACAGCATGTGCTGGTAGTCAATTTCATCTGGAACTGAAAGATGATTTCCAAGTTCTAAAGACAAACCATAAATACTATTATCAGGTTCAAGGGCAAATGGGAATCACAGGGGCTAAGTGGCGCGACTTTGTTACCTACACATTTCAGGGGATGGTCATTGAACGTCATTTATTTTGATGCTGACTTTTTTGTTAATATGTTGTTAAAATTAGAACAGTTTTTTTCTTTAAGTACTTTGCTAACTATTACAAGGCACAGCCAGTTACAGCTGAAGGTAGGCTCAGTCTCCAGCCGTGGGTGTCTCGATGCGCCCGCGATTCTCTCCACCTCACGGCTGGGCGCACCGGTTTGGTTATTGTTTAAACTGACCAATCAGAAACGAACCCGCCGAAATTTGCGGACATAAATTAGCGGAGTATTGACGGAGTATTTGCATAAATAAACAAAGATGGCGGACTCTGCAAGCTTTGACAGCAGATTTGAAAATGCTTGCTCGTACGCACTTTAGAAGTTTGGGTTTGATCATTTCAAGGAGACACACAGTCTTGCTATGAAGAAACTTATTTTGGGACGAGATGCATTTGTCCTGAACTCGGGCCGTCTGGGGCTAAGCCAAAACATCTACCCACTGCGCTATCGAAGAGCACTTAGTCTATAAGGTCTTAATTTTATTATTTTAAATAGATTTTAACATTGCACTAAAAACTCCAAATGCGAAACATTGTTGTTTATATTCGTATAAATCAAATTAATTATTGTTATCGCTGGATTCACGTTGTTCTTGTTACGAAACGTATTTGTAACAAAGCATTTAATACTCACGAAGTTTACAGCTGATGGAATTGAGGAGCGAGTAAGTGAGTGAATTTTATTTAGTCACTAATATGACACGAAAAAAAAACAAGAAAAGTCAAAGCCGGATTTACAACTCGTGTGCTTCGCCACGAGTAATTAAGGGTTTCCCCGAACCAGTCGGCAAGTCACGCTTGAGACTTCCTTTTTTCTTTTTTTTTTTGTCCCGTTTTTTTTTCCTTCGGACTGGACATTATGAAAGTGATGTTCTGGTTTTTTTTCTCGTTCGTCAAAAATCCTTACGTTTAATTTTTTTTTTTTTAAATATCGAACCGTGTCAGTGTGGAAATGTAAGCTTACGGCAATATTGCGTTACGCGTTCGCATTTCTTCTACACGGGTTGTCTCTTAGGAGCCTTTGATTAGACAATTTTAAGCTTCTGTTTCTCCGTAAAAGCACTCAAAACACTCGGGAAACAATGCTGCAATAATTTATAAACGCTACGAGTTCAAGCTGTGTACAGCTTCTTGTTTTTCAAGCTTTTCCACTTGTGTTGGATCACTTCGAAAGAAACCAAAGTTCGCATCAATCTATTGCTGTGATCATTTCCCCACTTCTTTCGTTGATGAAAGATCAGGTCAACTACCTACAAAGCAAAGGTATAAAGGCAGCTTATCTAGGATAAGGACAAGAGGACAAGAGGACGAAATGGTGAAGGACGGTGTTGAGAAGGGTGAATATCAAATTGTGTATAGTTCACCGGAAACTGTCCTTGCTACGAGTCGCTGGCGCAAAATGTTGTCAAGCCCAGTCTATCAGCAAAATCTACGCTTGATTGCTGTAGATGAAGCACACTGTATATCTCACTGGGGATTTTCAGTTAAGAAAGGAGAGAGGGCATTTCGAATTTGGTTCAGAAGAATAAATGAAATAAGATCTCTCGTCGGGCATGTCCCTCTTTTGCCCCTAACGGCAACAGCAACGAAGGAGACGCGCAACCAGATCACAAAGACATTGGAAATGGACAATCCACTGCCAATCCAAACCGCCAAAACATTGCTTATGCTGTAGAGGTAACTGGAAGTGCTCGTCAAACTGCTTTCCAGCCACTCATCAACACGCTGAGAGAAAAAGGGCAATTCTGTGACAGGGTTATTATTTACTGCCCAAGAATTAGAGTGGTATCAACTCTTTATGGTATATTTCAGGCTGAGCTTGGAAATAACATGTATGTGGACAAAGAGTCGTGTGATCCAAGAAAACGGCTAGTTGAAATGTACCATGCAAGAGTTAAGAACAAAATAAGGATGAAATTTTGAATTCTTTCTCGAAAGAAAATGGTTGCATACGTGTCCTTATTGCAACCATTGCATATGGTATGGGCATCGATTGCAAAGGAGTGAAGGATGTCATTCATTATGGGCCACCACAAAACCTGGAGAGGTATTTACAAGAAAGTGGAAGAGCAGGACGGAGTGCAGAAACTGTAATTTTGTATTCTAATGTTATGCTGCAACAATGCGATGAAAGTATGGTTAGTTACATTCGCAATGAGAATTTGATTTGCAGACGTAAACTGCTCCTTGCTCACTTTGATTTTGATTTCTCTGAGGTGCAACACTACACCAATCTTCATCAATGTTGTGACATTTGTAAGAAGAAGTGTAAATGTGATGGGGATTTGTGCAGTTTTGTTTTCTTTGACAATGTAGTACCTGCACAAAACAGTATGGAGTCAACAACAGTGCGGAGCATAACAAGTGATCAAATGCATAAACTTACTGACAAACTGAAGTATTTGAAGAACTCATTAAATCTTTCTTTCATTGAAATGGCGATTAAGTCCAATGTGCCTCTTCTGACTTCAGTCGACTTATTGTCTTGTTTTGAAGACTGTCAGATTCATCTACATCTACATCTACATTTAATAAGTCGGTAAAATCCAAAGACATCACACCAACTATAAAACAACATTAAAATAGAATAAAATAAAATAAAAAAAATGAAATAAATTAATTAATATATCATAATCACAATATTACATTTTACAAATTAAAATATAATTAAAATCTAATTAGCATAATAGTCAAAAAGCTTGGCTTTAAAGGATTCTAATGTGTTACTTTCAACTAAATCACCAGGCAGGGCATTCCAGGTTCTACTAGTACGAGGAAAAAAAGAATAAAAATAAACATCTTTAATAGCCTTATCCTGCCTAAATTTACAAATATGGTTTGTACGAGTTCTAATTCTGCTACTATGAGGCTGGAGATAATCATTCGTATAAAAATCAACTAGTCCACGGCTTATCTTGTATAACAATATTAACCTTGACATTTCACATCTTAGTTCTAGACTATCCCATCCTAAGTCCCTCATCATTTTTGTAACACTGGCAGTAAGGTGATAGATAATAGAAGATAGATGATAGGTGATAGATGATAGATTGCACAAGTCATTGAACATGCTTCCAGAATTGTCTCCCTGGCTAATGTGTATCAATTTGTGGATATTTGGCATGCCAATGTTGCAATAGAAATACTTTTCCTACTTAATTTGGTTTTTGGAGACAGTGATTATAATTTTGACGAGGATGAGATGCAACACGATTCTTTATTTACTGTACCAAGCTTTGATTTATGGAGTGACGAAACTGACGACAGTGATTTTGTTTGTTCCAAGTGATTTCTTTACGGCAGAAGATATGCATGGATACCCAGTAGAGGAGCAATCATTATAAGGTATGTGTGCATAAAGCATTAGGTTTTACATTTATTGTCTCTGAACACAGGTTTCTTAAATTTGTTATATGCCAATACGATGAAAATTTTAGTATTTTTGTCAGCTTTTTTTTTAACGCAAATGTATCTAATAGGTTTAGACAAATGCTAATTGTGACCCTCCACAAGAAAACAGGGATAAAGGTGATGGCACGCTCACAACACGCTAACACAGCACGCTAAGTGTGTCCTAAGACACGCTTTATGTGCATATTTAATTTGTTGAACAATGAAGGACACACTAGCTTTTGTTTTGGAGATGTTAACACGCTAAACCTTTTGTTTGGATCAGTGTGCTAAAGCTTGTCACGCTTAGAGTGCGAGTTAGCACGCTAGAACACGCTAGAGCAAAAAGAAGCACGCTAAAACATGCTACAGCAAACAGAAACATGGCAGAGAGCTTAAAAATAATAAACATGTTTGAAACTTACTGATTTGGTATGCTCATTTGCTCTCAAAAATCGCTTTGAAAAACAATTATAGTATATACAAAGAAAAACCATGGTAAGGATGGGTTGACAAAGTCGGTGAAAGTTTTAAAAAGTGTTGGCTGTTTAAAATACAGCCAACTGAATATTTATAAACACCGCCGCCGTTCGTGTTTCAAAATCTATACAACAAATATTATTCCAACCGATTTGGGAAGAAAAACCCTAAGCTCAAGTCAGACAGGAAATATTGTATGTTTGAGCGATAAAATATAAGCGAAAAGGAGAGTAAAAACACTTTTGTTTTCAAAATAAAACATGCGTACTGAATCATGAGAATTTGCTTCGCTTCTTCCGTACGCTTCAATCTCTTTGTGAAGTTAAAAACAATTCATATTTTGTTACTACCATAAAAACCTGACTTAAACAATCTTTCTAATTTAAAACTACATTTGGATAAGTAAAATACATTACTATATTGCACATGAAATTCTTTAAAGAGCCATTTTAGTGGTGATTTGGTAGAGATGAAACAAGGCTTGAAAAAACCTGAGTTGTCCAGATTTCGCGGTGTTGAGCTTTTTTTCGTTCCTTACTTTGTGGTCATCTTCTTAGAACTACTAAAATATTCAATAATTTACCGATCTGAGCGAGTTCCTTTATGAAAAATCCGTACATTTTATGTAGTTTGAATAATTGCCATTAAAGGTTCACACAATTTCTTCGAAAGTTTGCCGCAAAAACACAACCTCGAGATATGTATGCAAATTGTGCTAAATGTAATTTGATAGCATGTGTTTTTCATTTTCCTGAATGAAAGCGTCTTTCACTTGATTGAAAAAATCAAATCAAGTATTCTGATCAGAACTTAATAATTTGCTCCTATCAATCCGAAGTTCTAGCGCTTTAACAGTTTGTTTGTCGATTCGCAAACTTGATCAGTTCTTTGCGAAAATAATTCAGACAGAGTGACATTCATTTCGGCGCGACGGTACATTTCTTCGGTGTTTCTTCTTCGGTCCCCGACATATTAAACTGAAAGAGGAAGCGAAAGCGCTCGAAAAAATATCAACAGGCTGCTAAGAAAAACGACATAATGTCTCGAAAACGACAACTAAAAAGCTACGCGAAAAATTCTGTAGGAAGTCGGAAAGACGTAAAACTGAGACTAGTTCCCAGGACGGCGAAGAGAACGCCTTGTTGTTTTTATACATCGATCCGCTCGAGCTGTTCCAGGAAAGCGAGGGATTTCTCGATTGTTTGGAAGCAAAATGGACTGAAAATAGCCTAAAACGTTTCTCGAAATCTTGGTAATCAATAGAAATACCTGATTTAATTAAAATTTTAAGCAAATATTTCAGTATTGGGCGGATTTTTATTTTTAGGAATTGTGCGGAATTGTGCGGTCCCGCACCCGCGCACCCTGTGGGGAAGTTGCACGCTTCTACATGATCAGCTTCTGACAACACGCATTGCCAAGTACATGTATGCTTATTGCCTGCTTCTTCACACTGCACCACGTTCTTATTAAGACAGCTAAAACACTGAGTTCGAGAATTGCGTTAATAATAAAACGGAATCTCGCCTTATTTCGAAATTGCATCGCAACAACAGCGACCGATAGTTTAGACAAGGTCAAGCTACAATCAAATAATGCGGTCAATTTGAGCTTAGACAAAACGGTAGGTAGGTAATTGTTTACATCAACGTGTAATCTCACTACTATCTCTGTACTTCGAAAACTTTAGCACACCAGTAAATAATTGCGTGAGATCTCGCACGCTAAGCGTGTTGTGCTATTTAAGAGTGTTGTCGCACGCTAGCTTTTGTTTACGAAGGTTAACACGCTTCTTTGTTTGACTGCATTGTTTGTATATACACGCTTTATTGTTCTTAGTGTGTCCGACGAAACAAGGGAGTTTGCTAATGAAGTGTGCTCTTGAACACACTTTAAGCGTGCTAAAACCAATTTCTTTTGTTTTAAAGTGAAAGCGTGTTGTGAGCGTGCTATCACCTTTATCCCTGTTTTCCCGTGGAGGGTCACAATTGCTATCAATTAGATTGATATGATCTTACACCGCCAAGAAATAGCTGGATAAAAACCCACGAAAACCATGTAAAATCCGTCCGCCATTACTCCGTTCATAAATCCGAGCCCATGTTCTACTGGTTTGCGATCTGGCACACATGACGTCTGATTTGTGACGTCAATGACTGAACACGGTTCCCTCCGGGTCACAGACAAGTCAAAGCCAAAAGGCATCAGTTGAGTCATCAATGTCACAAAATCTTTAGGCCACGTTGATCCAGGGTTCGGTCCCGGTGATTTTTGAATTGCTACATGTGCATGGTACTTAAGATGTATATAAGTTATTAACATACTTTTACATGTACATTTGTGTACAATGAACATTGTGTAGACAAGTGTAAATGTCGGGAAAGAATCACGGCTAGCGTGACTTAGTGATTTCTGCGTAATTAAATATTAATTAGAACTTGTAGGAGTAAGGTTATGATATACCTTTGGACTTGTAACGCAACAGGAGTGGATTTCGTAACATAGGATTTCGCAATTGTAGACAAAGTTCAAAGTTAAATTACTGCATGAGACTGATGTAACTGCACGCATTTACTTAGCCTTATAAGGAAAAGAAACGTGTAATTGTGTAATAACTACCAAATTTAGGTCCGTACCATTACTGTAGTTTGTAATTTTACTGTACATGTGATTGCTGGAAAAATACTCTGATGTAAGGACTATTTAGGTCTAAGGAGGTTAAGAAATAAGTTAGTTCTGGAGAGAATTTGTTCCGTTAAGACCGTTTTAAGATAGTCGGTATCAAGAATGTATTAGAATGTATCAGATGGTCCCAACTGTGTGGGAGATAGTTACGAAAAATAAATCGTCTTGAAAATAGAAAGATACAGTCCTCAGTGATTGATAACCAGCGCAGCGCGGAGTTAGGAGAATTCCGCGACACTTGGTCCTTCGAGCCGGATGGACAAGGCGAAAAAGAAACGAGCAGGCCACCGATTGTTCCTTACGAGAGTGTTCCCGGACGTCGACGACTGCGTAAGTCATTACAATGTAGAGCGTAGAACGGAGCTGAAGAATTGGAAGGGAACGCTAGAAGAGCAGCTAGCAAAGATTTTGCCCCTCGATCTTCAAGTGCTAACGCTAATGGGGGACGACGAGAAAGTCACGGAAGAAGAAATGGCGGAGGAGATTGCACAGAGCAGTGAAATAGTGTCGGACCTTAAAAGCAAGTTGACCACCACCGTTCCAGCACAGGCGAGTTCCATGTATCATCAGAACACGTTTCCAAACCATGGCCAGATAGCAGAAAGTTTGTCTTCAAAGTCCATCAGAGCGCGTCTACCCAAACTTGAAGTACGAAAGTTCAGCAGGAAGTTACACGAATGGCAGGAGTTCTGGGACTCGTTTGAGAGCGCGATACACAAGAATGAAACTTTGTCAGACGTGGACAAGTTCTCATATCTTCGTGGATTACTAGTAGAGCCAGCTAGATCAGCAATTGCGGGATTTGCCCTCACTTCTGTAAATTACGAGTCGGCTGTAGAACTTCTAAACAAGCGCTATGGAAAGAAGACGGCAATTCAACGAGCGCACGTGAACGAACTGTTGAACATTCAACCGATTTTTAACGAAAGTGACACTGGGAGATTAAGGAACTTGTACGATTTTGTTGAGACGAAGTACAGAGCCCTACAAGCACTCACGGTTGACGAGACTACGTACTCCGCAATCATTGTACCTTCTGTTTTGGAAAAGCTGCCAAGCACGCTAAGACTGACCATCACCAGGGAAAAAGATCATCAGGAATGGACCTTGAAAGACCTTCTCGAAGCCATAGGAGCGGAAATTGAACTTAGAGAAGAATACAACTGTCAACTTACGACTCTGAAATCCACCGCAGGAGACCGCAGGAAACACAATTTCCCATCAACAACGTTGTTCTCGGGGAAAGGAACGAACTGTGCTTTTTGCCTGGGAGGTCACAAGCATGAGGAGTGTCAGAAGGTCACAGACGCCGAAGAACGTAAGAGACTTTTACGTAGATACGGTCGATGTTTTAATTGTTTAAGGAAAGGACACCTCGCTAAAGAGTGTAGAATTAACAAGGTAACTTGTAAACAATGTAGCGGTGACCATCATGTGGCGATTTGCGCCTTTCAAGGGAATTTAGGATCGCTAGAACCCAAAGGGTCCCCGGGTAGTGAAGAACCTACAGGGAATAGTATGCATGTCGGAACTGGGAATAGTGTCGCGTTGCAGACAGCTCAAGCTCAGATAGCGGGAAAGGGATTTGCAAGGGTCAGGGTACCATTTGACACAGCTAGTCATAAGTCCTTCATTACTTCGCGCGTAGTAGAGTCATTTGGATTGCAAACCCTTAGAAGGGAATGGTTAACTGTCAATACCTTTGGACAAAGGGCTACGGGATCGAATTTGCGAGATGTTGTCGGTGTAGATTTGACCCCAGTGGGAGGGGGGAAAGTTTTGCGCATCGAAGCCTTTGTTGTTCCCGAAATTTCACGCGTACAGAACGAACATCTGGAAATTGCTCGCAGGGATTATCCGCATTTGGCGCGAATTTGGCTCTCAGACGTTTGCAAAGGCAGCGAACAGTTAGAAATAGACTTGTTGATAGGGGCAGATTATTTGTGGAGCCTTCAGACAGGCAATGTAGTACGGGGGGGAGTACGCGAGCCAGTTGCAGTAGAGACAGAACTAGGCTGGGTTATCTCTGGGCCCTTGTCATACAACCAGTCAGCAGATAGAGGGCAGAGTGTTCAGGTTAATTTTGCAGGAAGCAGCAGTGGTGTGGTATCTGATAGTTTAGAAAGGGATGTCCAAAGGCTGTGGGACTTAGAAACCCTGGGAGTTGCAGAGAGTGACGGAGTGTATGAAGAGTTTATAGACAGTATTGCCTTTAACGGCAATAGGTATTCAGTGAGGCTCCCTTGGAAGGAAGGCCACAATAGCTTGCCTAGTAATTATGAGTTAAGTTTGTCGCGCATGAAGAGTCAGATTAGAAAGCTTAGAGAGGAACCGGAAGTTTTGGAAGAATATAACTCGGTCATACAGGATCAGTTAGCTTCAGGGGTGATAGAACAGGTTACAGAGCTAGAAAAGGCAGAAGGGGTTCACTTTATTCCCCACTTGGCGGTCGTACGCCGAGAGGCGAGCACAACAAAGTCCGAGTTGTGTATGACGCTTCTGCAAAGATTGGAAAGGGGGGGACGTCGCTAAACGATTGTTTACAAAAGGGACCATCGCTTAACCCCTTGTTGTTCGACATCTTGCTTAGATTTAGAGAGAAACGGGTTGCATTGATAGGAGACATTGAGAAGGCATTTCTAAATATTGGGGTAGACGAGAGGGACAGGGATAGTCTTAGGTTTCTGTGGTGCGAAGATGTACATAAACGTAACAGCAAAATTTTAGTGTATCGCTTTTGCCGCGTAGTGTTCGGGTTAAATGCATCGCCATTTTTGCTAAACGCCACGCTGAGATACCACATCTCAAAATACAAGGATGAAGATCCCGAATTCGTGAGAAAGATGCTAGAGGGTTTTTATGTTGACGACTTGGTGACGGGCGAAAAGAACACGAGCGATGCGTTCCAATTGTACGCGAAATCCAAAGAAAGAATGGCCCGTGGGGGGTTCAGGTTGAGAAAGTGGATGACAAATGACAAAGCGTTGAGAGATCGCATTGAACGCAACGAAAGTCTGAGTAACGCAACTGACAGAAACGAAGAAGAGACCTACGCAAAACTCACGCTGGGAGCGGAATCAGAACTAAGTAAAAGTTGTCAAAAAGTCCTAGGACTTCCATGGAATGTTGAAAGCGATACTATTCAGTTTAGTTTTCAGAAGCTTGTAAAAAGAGCGCAAGAAATGCAGCAAACAAAGCGCAGTTTACTTAGTTTGCTGGCAGGGTTATTTGACCCCCTGGGTATTATTAGTCCCATGATTGTATGTATGAAAATACTTTTTCAAAGTCTTTGTTGCGAGAAACGGGGATGGGACGATGAGCTGGAGGGGGAATCGAAGAAGAAATTTGACGATTGGGTTGCAGACCTTTCCAAAATCGGGGGGATCTCAATCAGCCGGTGCGTCTATGAGAATCCGCAACAAGAGGTTATAGAATGCCAGCTACATGGGTTTGGGGACGCAAGTACTAAGGCTTACTGTGCTGTAGTGTATCTAGTCTATGTTACAAGGAACGGAATTCATGCGAAATTATTAGCTTCGAAATCTCGAGTAGCGCCTTTAAAGCAATTAACTATTCCGCGTTTAGAGCTCATGTCGGCTAGAATTTTGGTTCAACTTATGGACACCGTAAAGAATGCTTTAGAATCCCAGCTAGAAATATGTCGCGTGAGATACTGGTTAGACAGCAGAACGGCGCTCTGTTGGATACAAAACAGGGGGGGAGTGGAAGCAGTTTGTTCGGCACCCGGTGAACGAGATCTTGAGATTGTCAAACAAGAAACACTGGGGGCACTGCCCTGGAGAAGAAAACCCGGCGGATATTGGTTCTAGGGGGGCCCTAGGATCGAGACTTAGAGACGAGAAACTATGGTGGTGCGGTCCGCAGTGGCTGACTCAAACGGAAGACAAATGGCCACCAGTTGTAGAAGACATGCACACGCCAGAAAGCGAAGAAGTGAAGAAGGCTGTCAACACGATGGTTGTAGAAGTCCAGAGACCGCCCAGTGTTGCGAACCTCGTGGACATCAATCGCCATGGAAGGTTAGAGAAACTGCTACGAGTGACGGCATGGGTGCTGCGTTTTGTCAAGAATTCGCGAAAGAAGCAAGACGAGAGAGCCAAGAGAAAGGGAAGACTGACTAAAGAAGAATTAGTCGAGGCCGAACGCGAATGGTTGAAGGCAACTCAAGCGGATTTAAAACGACAAGGAAACTTCCAGCAGCCGAAAACCGAGTTGGGCGTAGTGGAAAGTGGTGGTGTTCTCAGATGTGTTGGAAGGCTAGTCAACTCAGACCTGGAATTTGATGCACGCAGGCCAATTATCCTCCCAAGGGACCACGCGTACACTACGATGCTCATACAGGATTGTCACGACAAGATGTTGCACAGTGGCGTAGAAGCGACGCTCGCAGAATTGAGATCGAAGTATTGGATCCCTAAGGGCAGGCAATACGTAAAGAAGATTCTGAGTAAATGTGTAATTTGCAGAAAACAAGAAGGAAAAGCTTACAGCGCACCGCAGACGGCAGCATTGCCAGAATTTCGTGTAAGACAAGTGCCAGCATTTTCGAAAGTAGGCGTAGATTTTGCGGGACCGCTTTATGTTAAGGCGACAAACGGCGGCATGAGAAAGGTGTACATTGCGTTGTTTTCCTGCTGCGTAACTAGAGCGATTCATTTAGAGTTAGTCGAAGACTTGTCAGCCGAAGCTTTCAGGCGCGGTTGAAGAGATTTGCAGCACGACGAGGCACGCCAACGTTAATCGTATCAGATAACGCGAAAACCTTTCAAGCAACCGAGAAAGCGCTAAATAATCTCTTTAAGCACCCAGACGTTGTTAGCGAAATAGACAGGAAGAGAATTGAGTGGAGATTCAATTTAGAGAGAGCACCCTGGTGGGGAGGACTTTTCGAAAGAATGGTGGGAAGTGTAAAAGCATGCCTTAGAAAGGTGTTAGGTAACGCAAGACTAACATTTGACGAGTTGTTGACAGTGCTAGTGGAGGTAGAAGGAACGCTAAACTCCCGCCCTCTTACGTACAAGTACGATGAGTTAGAACATGAAGTTTTGACACCCTCGCATTTAATATTTGGTAGAAGAATTCAGTCTATGCCAGATGAGATAGTTGAGGAACCGGAGGAGAATGAAAGTAGTTGTGCTGAGAGATTCAGGTATTTGACAGTGAAGCTAGGCCATTTCTGGAAGAGGTGGAGAAACGAGTATCTAGTGAGTTTAAGAGAGTTTCACTACGCAAAAGCAGGTCGTGCAGTTAGGCAAATTCAGTTAGGAGATGTAGTTACAGTTTTCGAAGAGAACAAAAAGAGAGGAGAGTGGAAAGTGGCAGTAGTAGAGAGTCTTATCACAGGTAAAGATAACGTTGTTAGAGGAGCAAACGTGAGAGTGATTACCAAGGGCAAACCTGTGAGCATGGCCAGACCAGTTCAAAAATTGTACCCCATAGAAGTCACAAGCGCAATTCAAGGGAGCGACCAAAATGGGTGTGGGTTGCAACGGAATCGTGCTACGCCCCTTAGGCGCAACCCTGGCAGGTCTGCTGCTCTAGACTCTCGTTGGAAAACAAAACAAATGCTTGACTCGTAGGTGAGTCAAGGGGGGGAGAGTGTCGGGAAAGAATCACGGCTAGCGTGACTTAGTGATTTCTGCGTAATTAAATATTAATTGGAACTTGTAGGAGTAAGGTTATGATATACCTTTGGACTTGTAACGCAACAGGAGTGGATTTCGTAACATAGGATTTCGCAATTGTAGACAAAGTTCAAAGTTAAATTACTGCATGAGACTGATGTAACTGCACGCATTTACTTAGCCTTATAAGGAAAAGAAACGTGTAATTGTGTAATAACTACCAAATTTAGGTCCGTACCATTACTGTAGTTTGTAATTTTACTGTACATGTGATTGCTGGAAAAATACTCTGATGTAAGGACTATTTAGGTCTAAGGAGGTTAAGAAATAAGTTAGTTCTGGAGAGAATTTGTTCCGTTAAGACCGTTTTAAGATAGTCGGTATCAAGAATGTATTAGAATGTATCAGATGGTCCCAACTGTGTGGGAGATAGTTACGAAAAATAAATCGTCTTGAAAATAGAAAGATACAGTCCTCAGTGATTGATAACCAGCGCAGCGCGGAGTTAGGAGAATTCCGCGACAGTAAATAAAGAAATTAAACTTGCACCTAAAAGCGACAGGAATGTGGAAAGTAATTCTAACGTTATTTAAATGGCCCTTTATCTGGCCTGTGCTATTTCAAGGCAGAGGTTGACATGGAGATCTGTATTTTCAAATGATAAGAAATGCTCACAGGGTAGCTTACTCATAGGGTTTTCACATGTTTTTAAAAGAGATTGTGTGCATATTTTGCTTACAGGCTTTTTCATAACAAAATCAGTATATATTACAATCTACATTGTAGATGCAATCTACCTCAACACCATGAAAATGAGTCCAGCATAAGTTGTCTGTAGGAACAGGTCGAGCAGGTGGCCTCATTGGGATTGCAAAATGTACTCTTGTGTATGTGGATGCTGCTTGTTTTACATGGGTCTGTGTGCTTTGATTGGAACCAATCACTGGGTAGTTGGCCACTTACGTCGTCACCAAATCTAACACCATGGCTGCCTGAGCAAAGAGCCGGTACAATTAATGTCCGAGGCAGTAACTGTCCTCCCCAGGGGCAGGTTATGGAAGTAAGTGGGTATTCTGCCTAAATATAGACACTATTCATAAATGGTGGCCGATTAATTATTCTTTTATATTCATGCTAATCAGTCCAACTAGCCTTGTTAGCATGTGCGAAATTCAAAAGAATTTTTGCTTTAAAACGAGGCTAGTTGGGCTGATTACGTGAATATAAAATAATAAATCGGCCGCCATTTATGAATAGGGTCTATGTTATGCTATTTTGTTGTTGGATTACTGGACAGCTGCTCGGCTGGAAATAAATAATAATAATAATAATAATAATAATTGCAGTGATAATAATTATAATAATACTAGTGATAGTAAGTTGTACTAGTTTACTTTTTTAACATTGTGCAGAATTGTATCAAAATAATATTACAGTTTGGACCAAGAACAACGATTCACACGAGGGTTCATAAAACTAGAATAAGAAATTCCATGCCTATTGCTTTCTCTTACAGGTGGTAAAAAGAATGGAAGTATTGTGTTGTTCATGTTGGAAACGAGAGCCACCATCAGAAACATAGCAGAGCAGGTGGAAAGATTGGAAAGTATTTTGCCGTCAACTCCCCCTTCAGTAAGTACCGACCAGATTTCATGTAATCAAAAGTGTTAGGAGCATGTTGTTCTCTAATTCGCAAAACATGCTATCCTAATTGTTTAAAGTTCCATGTCAGTTTTAACTGATACAGAAATACAACTGGTGTCAAGCATAAAAAGAGATTTTGGGTTAAAGATAACTATATTTATTTTCTATTTGTTACAAAATAGGCTACCATGGCAAACATATCAGCAACACGTTCAGTAGCAACTGATCAACTGCAGACACTGAGAATATTGACGCCATCAAGTCGAAAAGTGATATCATCACTTCTAGAAAAAACATCGGATCGGAATAAAGCAGTGTTGAAGATTTTCTAGGTAAAGTTTATGAAGGAAGAGCTAAAAAACTGCAATTGTTCCGGGACACATGGAAAGGCAAAACTCAACCAGAACTGCCTAGCCTAGTCAGACGCAAGTGCGAGTACTTAAGTAGTCAGACAGCACATACCTTATTTCCATATACATGTACTCAAATTGTCTACTAAAACTAGAAGGTCTTGATGAATGGAGGGATTTGTGTGGTGTATGTCTGTGTTGTAAGTGTGGGGTGTTGTGAGTGTGGGGTGGGGTGGGGGGTGGGGGAGTGGGGAGGTGGAATCTTATTTATTTAATACCCAAAAACCTTCAACCTGCCCCCACACTAACAGAAATGCCTTCCAATACTGCTGGTTATTAAAGGCCCACAAAAGATCATTTTCTTGACAACATTATTGCTCCTGATGGTCTGTTCCAGAATCTAATAATTTGTGACTTGGAGGACTATGGGTGCCCTCCGGCTCACTGCCTTTGGGCTGGGAATCGACCATCCACCAAAACTGCCGCGGTACTGTACGCTTGCTAGTTTGAGGGTAGATGGTACTCCCTTTCAACACCAACTATCCTGCCCCCTACGAAGACGAAAGAAAAAAGCAGAACCCGAAGATTGGGAACAATGAACGGATACTTTCCTTTTCACAAAGTCCTGAACTTTAAACTTGAACTTTGTCATTTTATAGACAATTTTACGCTTTTTACTTACGTACGTAGGTTGTAGTTGTTTTAGTGAAAAATAGCTACTTGTTATTTTTAAAACAAGGCGTTTCTCAATTAGGGAATGGAGTGTAACCAGCCTTCTTTCATTACAATATGGTACAATATAGAAAAAGGAATTCAACTTAAAACGTCCAAAATTCAGATCTCAAAACTCATAAGTTGGTCTTTTACAAGATCCCAGTGGGTATAAACTCACTGAACAAAATTTTGCCAGATTTGTGCCACGTAGCTGGGATAAAGAAAAAACAGCTCATTGTAAGTAAATTATTGTTTTATTAAGGTAATAAGTAAAATTGTATTGTAATTGAGGAACATAATCTAATGTAAAGATAAGTAAATAAGTAAGTAAATTCTTGTGTAATGTAAGTAAGGTCATAAGTAAGACATGTATTGTAATAATTTATTGAATATTGTACTTTGGAAAGAAATTAAAAAATCCAAAAAAAAGGAACCAGATAGACAACAGGAAGAGGGTTCTCACACAGATAGACAAGAGGAACAGGGTTCTCGTCCCTAAAAGCACTTATGTGTAGCTGTTCTGTGACTTTGTACCACTTTACATAAACATACATACATACACTTTATTTTCCCTCGAATTTTAGAGTAGCTTACAGAAGCTAATATTTTCGAGAACATAAAAGTTAAAACTTTATAGTATTAACAAATAAAGTATATCATTACGAAAAAAACTCATATAGCTAAGCAAAACAGGGACTACACAAAGTTAAAACACTGAATTTTTCTTCTAAAGTCTGCAAACACACTAGTGCGGATAAAATAAGGCAGAGCATTCTATAGTTAAGCTGAAAAAATAAGAAAACGAATTAAGGCCATAGCTAGTTGTTCTACATGTAGGTTTACTACGTGACAGAATGTAATAGCCGCAAAGATCATACGAAGATCGGAGTGAAAACATATTTTTCATATAAACAGGAAAATGAGCGAAAAACAGGCTCTTATATAATAATATAAGGAAATACAAAACGCGCCTATTATATAAAGAAATAGAGTTCACTTTACAACAAAACTTACACCCTGTTACTTTAATACAGTTTACAGTTCTACGATTGTATGATTTTTAGTAGTCTACATTCTTAGGTAATTCAAATAGCGGTAATTTTTATCAAAATTTTAATAGGCAAAGATTTTTGATAAACATTTCATAATGAAAAGAAGGGATGAAAGTAATGACCAATGTTTCGCTGTCCTCGTGACAGCATTTTCAAATAACAAGCATGCAAATAAGTTGGAGGCTTTATAGCTATTGTGTGATACAAATGTGAATAACAGATTGGGGCAGTGCGGTTGTAGAAGTAAGCGCTGATCACCCAATCCTTGACCGAATGGTATTGACTTCCATCTGAATATCCGAACTGTTCTGAGTCTCAGGATGCTTTAAGTTCAGGTCATGTATCGTGCACAACCCCGCCACACTGCTCAGGTGTGCTTCTGGGGTGGTGGGGTCAGCAAACCCTCTTTATTTTAACGAACATTATTTTCTTAATAGCCTATTGTACCTTTGCTCAGATACAGCAAATTTTGACTTGATATCTCGATATTAACCCAGACATATAGTAGATCGTTCTTTGAGGGAGATAATCAGTTTCTTTTTTCCATGTCTGGATGAGTATTTTGATTGTTACATCGACATGATCTAACGTTTAACTGCATAGAACGCCACTTCACCACCTGATTCAAACTTTTACTCAATAAATTTCGTTAGAATGTGCCCACTTGGTGAAATATCTGGACTCAACATTTTTTGAATCCAGATCTTAGGATCAGGTTGTTCCAGCCTGTTTTCTTTCCTGAAGAAGTTGTAAGCAAAGTACACCTTATTTTGGTGGGAAGGAAACTTAGTATACATAGTATATAAACCAAAATTAGAGTTAATACATTTCGTTACAATATACCATTATTTACTCATTAATGTATACAATGCATTTGTTTTGTTGAATATCAGGTGCTTTAAGTGTAGTGAAATAAGGAGAAAGTGCAGTAACATGCAGTATAATGAGAACGGTTATTATGATGATTATGATCTAATTCCAGTTCTCTACGTTACACATTAAATAGCTAAGTGGGAATGGATGTATCAAAGATGCTTAAGGTATCAGCACTGGCAAAATTTATGCTCTCCGAATGCCTTGCAAAAATTCCTGGTTAAATGTCATGCCATGAAATATACAAATCCAAAGTTTTGGGTCAATATCTCTAATCGTTCAAAAGATATGGGCATTTGAAAATGGACCTTTTTCACCTTTTCGAGCATTCTGATTGGTCCAATAGGGTCATACGACTGATTGGCAGGAATTTCAAAATGTATTGTCTTTATCAATTTATAGAATTCAACTGGGTCATGCTAGGAACTTCAACCATAAAGGAATTGAATTGGAGCAGTCACCAAATTCATTTGACAGAATTTTGGTCAGTCTGACCAAATTTTGAGGAAGATCAACAGCTATCAATCAGAGAGAAATTTCAAATAAAGAAATCACAAAAACAAGTTTTTCTCCCACAGTTTTTAATATTTTTAAAATCTGTTTTAGCAATGAGTTTTAAACACCACTTGGCACAAGCGTAGTTTCAGCCCCGTAATTTATATTAATTTATGCAAATCAAGTGCAAATAACCGCATATTTCGGTTTATTTCCCGTTAATTTGCATAAATTAACATAAATTACGGGGCTGAAACTACGTTTGTGCCAAGTGGTGTTTAAAACTCATTGCTGAAAACAGATTTTAAAAATATTAAAAACTGTGGGAGAAAAACTTGTTTTTGATTTCTTTATTTGAAATTTCTCTCTGATTGACAGCTGTCGATCTTCCTCAAAATTTGGTCAGACTGACCAAAATTCTGTCAAATGAATTTGGTGACTGCTCTAATTCAATTCCTTTATGGTTGAAGTTCCTAGCATGACCCAGTTAAATTCTATAAATTGATAAAGACAATTCATTTTGAAATTCCTGCCGATCAGTCATGTGACCTTATTGGACCAATCAGAATGCTCGAAAAGGTGAAAAAGGTCCATTTTCAAATGCCCATATCTTTTGAACGATTAGAGATATTGACCCAAAACTTTGGATTTGTATATTTCATGGCATGACATTTAACCAGGAATTTTGCAAGGCATTTGGAGAGCATAAATTTTGCTGTTGCTGACACCTTAAGTTTTTGAACTTGCGATTTTTCAACATTGATGAATCCTGGCCTTACCATTTATTCAAAAAGAAAGCTATGTTTCGAAGCAGTGACAGGTGGTCTGATGATAACAATATTTGGTTTGGCGTCAAGGATTTATTTCTCACAGATGTAAGCTTTGTCAGCTTGATCCACCAGATAGTGATGGTGAGGACATGAGCATTGCTATTTCCCTCTTCATAACATCCTCTTCTGATAAATTTAGTTCGCTTAAGTCGCTACAGTTAATTTGTCATGTTAGCATAACATTGCTGGTGGAAAAATTGTCATACACTACGTTTTCGTGGATTCAAGGAATAATCATCAGCTGATAACTTGATAATGATCTATCTACACAGACTAAAGTTCTCGTAAATACTCGTCGTCAAAGTGCTTTTATGTCCTGAATAACAAATTGCCTGTACATAAGGGAGCTGCAAGAAGAAAGAGTGGACTTCACCCTACATCTTTATGTCCCAGAGGGAGACCATGTTACTGGCCATGTTCGACATGATCGTGCTGATCATAACCACCTCCTAAAGAGAATCGCACAGCATGTCAGAGATGGTAGACATACTCCCTTCAATTGAAGATGTCGGAGTATGTCCAACCTATGTCGAATTTGAGACCTTTTTTTGCGCTCATTTTGCCTCATTTTTGGCATGTAATCTACAAATTAATTGCAAAACATTGTTCAGAATTTTTTTATGCTGTAGTTTCCGTCGTTTTAGAGAAATAACGTATGCAAAAAAAAAAAATTAACTAAACTTCCTGTCTTTCCGTTGAATCCCGCTCAAGAAAATGAATCCCAAAGTTTACCCGAATTTCTCGATTTTATGCCGAGGTTTTTTCACTTCAGATGGCCAAGTTTGGGCCCGTGCCGCTAAATCTTGCTCAAGAAAAATTTATCCCAAAGTTTATTCCCTCAAAACAGCTTCATTTTTATCGCTGATGGTCAGCAAAGATGTCGCAAAGCATGTCAGGATATCAATGGCGACATCGAGCACGGAAGGCCCATCGAAACAAACTACAGAAAATATTATAAGTCTCGAAGCACTTCGGATATCGGGCATTTCGACTACGGCACGGGATGGTAAATGGGCCACAACTCACAACACTGCCCCTTTTCTGATCCGAAGTGATTTCAGACTTTCCCGCCGGCTCTGTCTTGCCAACCAACGTCTATTTTCACCTCAAGCGCAAAATGGCGATTTAGACAGAAGGTGGGACAAGAAACACGACTCGTTTCTCTGAGAGGTGCTAGAGACTTACAGATTTCAGGACTTAATGTCCTTCCATCACCGGACGGGCCTCAAACAGTATGTTAACCGAAGCTAACTCGCGATCGATAAGCGAGCCAGGCGCGCGCGTAAATAGCAGCATTTTTGTTCAGGTTGTTGGCACTGGTCAAGAGCATTGCGGTCGCATAGTGTCACGGCCAATCTGCTTTTAATGGCATCGTTTTGGAGCACGTTTCGTACAGTTTTGGAAGGAACTACGCTCGGATGTACGGTCAAATCTCTAGAGGGCCAGAACTCATCTTTCTTCAGGTAGTTTAGTTTAGTTCATTTCACTTTTTATATACGTTTTTTTTTCTCTAAAGTGACGGGAAAACCAGCATACAAATTTCTGAATGATGTTTTGAAGTTAATTTGTAGGTCACATGCCAAAAATGAGGCAAAATAAGTGCAAAAAGACAAAAAAAGGTCTGAAATTCGACATAGGTTGGTAATGCTCCGGACACTTCAATTATGAGGCCTTTTCAGGTGTGCTAGCCGATCCACTTATCGGTCTAACACATGCAGCCCTTGTTGGAAAACGGAAACAAAGTGTTAAGGATAAAGAACGTCTCTTGTCACATCATGTGGTACGTTTGCTTGAGAGGCATGGCGATATTGAAGTGAACTACCTCCGAACCGTCGCACAGTGGCATGAGACCTCAGATGGTAGGGGTTTAAACCAGCTTCAAAGATGCAGGTTCAATTATCAAATGTTGAATTTCATCTAAGAATAATGGATGTTATGGTATAAAGATTGTTATGACTTTTCCACCATTGACATAAACAGGTATTCATATTCTAAAAAAAGTATTACCATTAACCGGTATGTAATTTGCATCCACTTTATGTTGGATGTTTTAAGTTTTGTCGCATGACTAAACTATACTTTATTGGGTGTTCGGTTTTAAAACCTCGACAAACATTTACCAAGGTTTAAGTTATATTGACCCACAGATGATGTTTTAAAAATAATAACATAACTCTGCTGATTGCTGTTTTGCCTACACTGTTTTGACAAACCAGTGTATCCACATTTTGCACCCAGTACCCCCTCCCTCCCCCCTTCCCAGACAATGGTGAATCTTTAAGGTTTTGAGAAAACATTTTAAGCAAACTTTAGAGCTGTGAATATTTTTTCGGTCAAGCGACAGAAGTGAGTGGTCGATCAAATACTGATTATACTCATTATACAGTTACTTTTGTAAACAAAGTGTCGTGATGGCCAAATTAAGCCTCTCGCCGCTCTGTGTGCAGGCGGATACCCGCAGATTTCACTTTACAACCTCTTTAAATGAGGTACATAAGAACTTGATCTTGATATAAATTTTATATCAGATTTTTGTCCCACAATTGAGATTTTAGCTCTTGAATCCGAGCATGTTTCTTGGCATTCATGTGACCTGTTCAGACTGGTGCCTTTTGGGACTTACAGATTGTCTGCAAAATTCTCAAAAGTCTCGATATTTTGCTCATTCCTCAACGAAAGGCAATGTAAACAGCTGGTGAGGAAGATATTTTATGATTCTTTTTAGTTTTGATACATGTATAGCGTGATTCTCAAAAACAACAAATTTTGGTCTTAAAATCAGGCGCTGGGGGAGACGGATTGGCCCGGACGTAGTCGCGCCTGTAGAAAAGCGAAAATATATTATTTGCAAAAAAGAAAATAATTTTTATTACTTATATACCAAACCCTTTCAGTGTACACAGTTTAAAGGGAAACTTTTTTTCTGACGCGAAATCGATCGGACCGGTCTTGGCGGGATTGCCTCTTAACTTTAAATGTGTCGATAATATAAGAAACACATTAATACGATATGTAGTTTTTTTATTTTAGAATGTTCAGCTAATGTTGAAAAAACAGAAAACAGTAGTTCTTCCTTTTCGACTATTGGTTAGTGAATATTTTTTGTATTGTACTGTTGTAAAGGAATACAGATAATAAATAACTGTGAATAACTGTGGATAAAACAACATTTTTTTAGTAAAATGTATTTAAATGTATGGATAATACAAGCAATATAATATAATATGATAATATACTTTTCTTTTCTCTTATTTTAGAATCTTTAAGTAATCCAATAGCAAAAAGGAAAAACAATAGAGTTTCCTTTTCAAATGCTGGTAAGTGAGTATTTTGTATATTGTGGTATGAAGATTTTATTTTATTATCACTATTATTATTAAAGAAAGAATTTTACAATTGAGTACACATACTACTACGTATTAAAGCACTTATACCCAATGATATTACTGAAATATACGGATTGAAACGGGTACACCTTGTCGTAAGTTATGATCCAGGTCTTTGTTGTATGTTATTTATTATTCACAAATAGTTGAACATACTGTTTTATTTCCCTCATTGTACTGAAAGGATTAAAATTATGAATCATGCGTGTTTCAAAATACGAGTTTTTAAAAGAACGTAGAGGTCAACCGGAAATTTTGCGCTTTAGGTCTTATCTGTCTTGAATCGCACATAGGTTTGATTTACATTTCACTTAATGATCGTGTCAGTTTTCAGAGATAATTAATTTTTTATGTTTCTTTGTAAAAGCACTTAAAACACTCAGGAATCAATATTGTAATGAGTAAAGACATGTACGATTGTGCTTTGTACAGTTTCTTGTTAAAAGCAAGCCAAGAACTCTTAATCAATTCAAAAATTGTTTGATGATTCCATAAAATTGGTATAAACAAGAAATACCGTTTACATTAACCAATTTATTAGGGTATGGAACAAGAATCAATCACAGCCATAATCCCCATATACATGTACATGTACATCTGGTGCGCCACCTATTTCTTTTCGGAAATTACGATGTTTTGATGGAAAATATTTCCTTCATTTACTTTTTTTATTTTAGAAAATAACATTGAGGACTGTACATCGAAGAAAAATAAACAACAGAGTTATGGACAAGAAAAACATGAGCCACCACATTAAAAACAAGATCCTATGACAGCATTTGTTCATAAGTTAAGTCCCATTAAAACAAGCAAAAATAACTTTGATTACTTTAATTTTAAGTTACAAACGAAGTCTCATATTTTAGATGGAGTTTGTTTTAAAACATCTTACTCTCATTCAGGTAAGAATGCAAACTCATGGTTTTTTCTTCAAGCATTAGTGAATATGTTGTGGTTTAAAAGTACTGGTTTGAACATTTTCAAACTAAAACAAAATTAAACCACAACAATTTTAAAAAAAAATTAATTGCTAAATTTTACAGTTTTCATTTATTTATGAATTTATGTATAAAACCAAAAATGTGAGACCAATTGAAGAGCTTTTATTGTTCACTTGATATTTCATGTGACCATTGTTCACAATACATGTATAAAAACATAAGGAAGCTTAGTATTAGTTCGCCAAAGTGAATAAAGGTAAACATGATGTGATGAACTTTAGTTTATTTTCCCTAGAGAAACCAAGCAGGAAGTAGTCCTGCCATGGAGTTCATGGGCTTTAAGCAATGCATGAAGTATCTGTTGGGCTGTAGTGTTCTAACAACAACATTGATTTCTGACTGCCATACCACCATCGCAAGCTGTATGAAGAAAGTGCTGACCAACATAGTTCACTACTTTGACATTTGGCATTTGAAGAAGAGTGAGTCCTATTATAATACACCAGTATTTTTGCATAAAGAAATGATTCCCCATGCAGACTTAAGTTCTCCACTCAAATTTACAGTCCTTATTGAAACTGCAAACATATTCCTGGGCATTAATTCAAGTAAATTATATGCTAACTGCATGTAATGTTGTTTAATGTTTTAGAATAACCCATGTGTCCGTTGAAATCTATTAGTACAAATGCATATACATCTAAACTTGTAGTGGTTGGCTCCTTAAAGTCCAGAGCAAGCTGTCTCAAGAGAAAGGTTTGGAGGTATTGGCTGACTGGATAAAGCCGTGTGAAAATCGTCTTTACTGGAGTGTGACAACAACATTCAGTGGCAGTGGGAAAGTGATTTGGGCTAAATTCAAGACCTTCATGAGTCACATTATTAACCATTCCTCCCTAGCTGATCCCCTGTTTAATAAGTGTGGACATAATGAAATACATACAAGAAAATGGCTCCATACTGGTTTGGTCACAACAAAATGATAAGTTTAAACATGTGACAAATGAATTTGGTGATATTGTAAACCCCTTTGTCCTTGAAGTTTTTGAAACTTATGCATTTAATCTTTCTAACCTGGCAGTCCCTGCCAACTGTGGAAAAGTTTGCTATTTTTCCTTGCTTGTTCTGGTTTTTATCTTGTTAATGCGCATGCGCATAAACGAGATTTAGGAATGAATACAAAAAGGGACAAAAGTTGTTAACAAAAGGCCATTGTTAACTTTTGTCCGGGAGGGGGGTTACTTCTCTCTTCTTTATAGAAGCTATTAGGGTATTGAGGATATGGTTGGTTAAACCGGTTAGGATTTCAAGAAGGGCGTCACATACCGCCACTAAAATTTTTGAGGAGCACCCCCGGACCTATTGTTAATTTTCCTAGGGTATTGGGATGTCAGAACTTGTCATGAACTTGTCATATCTCACATTATGTCACCGCAAAGGTATTAAAGTTCTTATTAAGTTTCAATATCTCACGTTACCTATCGAGAAATATCAATGTTTCAAATTTTCAATCATTTGTCGTAAAGTCATTAAAGCTGCTTTAGAAGAGTAAAAATAGGTCAAATGCGTTTCCTTGGGAAACGCACTTTGAGAATTTCACGGTGTATTTTTACGAATGGAGACATTTTAAGGAAGTTAAACGTTTGTGTTTTACTGATGAGCGATATGGCAGAGAAAAATAGCAGGGTTTGTTCTATTTTGGAATACTGAATCATTGCTATTACGGTTTGATTATGCAATACTATGGAAAAGACGTCATAGTTTTGGTGATTTAGCTACCGTGCACGAGCAAATTTTTGCGGAAAAAAAATTTTGCGGATTGCCCGACTGAATTTGTTTTGCTGGAGGAGATTTTTGCGGGTCGAGACAGCTAAAATTTCTGCCGGGAGGAAATTTTTGCGGATTTCTGGTCAAGTATAAATGAAATCCAAGGCATCGGTATTAAACTGCAATTTTACTTCCTGACCGGAAGTTTCTATAGGTTCAGTGTTAAAAAGTTCCTGTTAAGCCGATATACATCATTAAAACAAGTAATTTTTTTCTGTGGGAGTATATTTCTGCGGTGGAAAATTTAGTACAAAATAAAATAATACTGAATAATAATGCAACAACAGACAACCTTGTCGAACTCCCCGTTCGAGCGAAAAGGCCGACAAGAGCCATCCATTGTTTATAACGTGTAAACAATGTTTACCCAGCGCTGGAAATTTTGGTCGAAATTAAAGCGCTCTAAAACGGGTTGCAAAAAGCCGTGAATAACCCGGTCGAAAGCCTTTTCCTAATCCAGGCTAATAACAGCGGCCGAAAGCTGTTTATGGTTTACATAGTCGATTGTATACCAGATCAGAAAAAGGTTTTCAAAAATACTGCGGTCAGGAATCCCGCATGTTTGATCTTCGCTTAAATAAGCGGTATAACCTTACGTAGTAGGTTGGCTTGTACTTTAGTACAAATTTTATAATCTGTGTTTAACAGAGAAATTGGTTGCCAGTTTTTCAAGTCTAACTTGTCGTCCTTCTTGTAAAGCAGGCGGATAATTCCTTGACGTTGTGTGTCAGAGAGTGATCCGTGTTAAAGAGTAATTTAGCATGTCTGATGTACTCCAGAAGCGATGATGAAATTCAACCGGAAATCCTGGCTCCCAACGATTTGCCTGATTGCATTTGTGAAAGGGCCTCTTGACACTCGAAGAGTGTGAGGTCACCTTTGCATTTCTCGTGGTCTTCGGATGCCATTGTTTTATCCAGTTGGACTAAAACCCAGTCTTGGCTAGATAAATAAACTTGTTCAGCCGAATAGCCAAAGAGGATACCACTAAGGTTGACAACTTCAATATATTTTTCACATTTTATGACCACAGTAAGGAGGCTATAAAAATTACCTCTTTAACATGGACTACAAGTAGTGTCTCGTTCATGGTGAAAAGCGAAACACCCCATTACTTGCAAAAATCACCTGCTGCAAGGTACGTCTCCTCATGGGAGACACTAATTTACGGATTTTTCTTCATTCCAGCTGTACTACATGTATCCCTGACAGAAAGAAATGCATTTTGTATCACTGTGGTATTCAATATCCCCAAAGCTTACAAGGCAAGAAAGCAGCTGGCTACTATAGACTGGAATTACCACTTGAACTTGCCCCTAGCACACAGCAATCAGGTAACCAAATTGTGTCCAGGCAATACAACCAGGACAGAACAGTGGGATGTGAAAATTGTCAAAGCAAGGGCTATGAATACACCTTCCTCATGATGGCTAACATTTTCAACTGGAGGATGCAGTATGTCGATATTGTGGGAAGACAAGTATCATTAAATGAAAGCGACCCTCGCCTTATAGCCCCCACCATTGCAGCAAAGCTTCCGCATCCATCTAAGGATTTGTTGCAGTGTAGAAGCCAGTTCAAAATGGCCTCTAAGGCTCTAACTGACCAAATTCAGTAAACAGAAAAAATATACATGTACTGTCAAAACATTGTTAAGAGTGTTTTATTATAATTACAACGTGTCGTTGCTAAAAGATGTTGTAATGAATCACACAAATTCATGAAAAATTGAAAAATAAGTACAATGAGTACAACTATACTTTGTCAAAGTAGCATGTCCATGTAAATGGAAGTATAAAAACCTTCAAAAATCAGTGCAAAAACAGCACATAATTGAGATCATGGCATAATTTCATTGTGTTGCATGCATTACATGTATGGTATCCATGATTCCGTGGGAGTTACAATGTAAACGGACTACCAGAAGAGGCTTGGAGTAAAAAAGGCATAAAGATTGGTAAAGCCTGGGGAGCAGGTGTGGTACAGAAAAAATACGAACCCACCCACCATTTTTATCTATCATTCGCAGTGTTCCTGCTTCTACTCATTCTCTCTCCAGGCCTCTCCCAACCTCAATGCATACCCCCAAAAGGCACATAGTTGCCCAAATTATTATAATATATATAGATATAGGCTCAGCCTAACAGCGTCGCACTTTGAACAAGCTTAACTAAAGTGAAGCTTAACTAAAGTGAAACTTAAAAAGCACAAGAATTAAGATTGACAATTGGGCTATTTTTCAATTTCATTAATTCTCAAAAACAGTATTACCCGACCGTCTCCACAGTACATTTAGACCGTACAAAAGTTCACAAAAACAACTTTTCTGTCTAGAATAACTAGTACGACTACTTTCCGAATAAAATACAGTTGTTGTTTGTCAAAAATTGCCCGAGAAACTGATTTGGAAATCAAAATTGCAAAAATACACAATGACATATTTTCATAAGGTGATGCAAGTGAAGACAGAAAATCTAAATCTTGTTTTGTTTACATAAAATCGCTTTTCAATCTGTGAAATGAACAAACACAAAAATGGACAACACAATCTTCTTTCGAAAAATATTATTCAAATCTCCATTAGTTTATGTTTAAAAGCAAAGCACGTACCATTTAAAGTGCATCGAGGCAGAGCTGTCCTCGATGAAATTCAAGATAACAACACGACTTAATTTGAGCACGTTTCATAAACATGTCTCCAAAACTATAGAGAACACATATACCTGGCTCATTTTTGGATGTAGTTGATAGCGTACAGTTAAACGTAGTGGTTGTACGCCTGTACGTTTCGCCTTTCTTTATTCAATTTTAGCGAATTTGTCTTTAGTTTGTCTAGTGTAGCTGCGTAGTGGCGTAGTACCTTTATGATCTGTAGCTTCATTATGGCCGTAGCGTCGTAGAGTCATATTTGCTTGTTTTTGTTTAAGAAGTTGATAGTTAAGCCGTATATCCGTAGCTTCATTATGGCCGTAGCGTCGTAGAGTCGTATTTGCTTGTTTTTGTTTAAGAAGTTGATAGTTAAGCTGTATATGCAGCTTATTCTCAACTACTAGGCAATATAAAAGAACTCACAAAGAACTGTATGTTTGTCTTGTGTTCATTATGGTCGTAGCGTCGTAGAGTCATACATGCTTGTTTTTGTTTAAGAAGTTGATAGTAGATGTATATGCAGCTTATTCTCAACTACTGAGGCAATAAGAACTCACAAAGGTCTGTATGTTTCCTAAGGGTTGTGTTGTTTATTCAACAGTTCAGTGACATAACTAATTTCACACTTATATCGACCATTGTAATCATATCAAAGAAATGATTCAAACGGCAAAATACTGTGTCTTCTTAAGCGAAATGTTTTCTCGAAGTTTCTATGATGCGCCGATTAATATTGACATATTTCTTTGCAAGCGAAAATTCCTAAAGTTCTGCTGTTAGCGTTCGCCAATTTGCATCGGGCGTCACTTTGTCCCGACACGGCCAATCGTGAAAAGTGATATTTCCAGTTCCATAAGGCGCAAAGAACTTATTCGAACGGCGAAATACTGTATTTCTAAAGGCAAAATGTTTTCTGAAAGTTCTGTGTTGAAATATTTCTTTACAAGTAAAAATTCACAAAGTTCTGTTCTTATCTAAATTAACTAAACCGGCGCCAATTTGCATCAGGGGTCAGCTTAATTTGTCCCGTCACAACAAACACGAAAAAGTGATTTCTCCGGTTCTATTAAGCGCAAAGAAGTGATTTAAACGGTAAAATACTGTGTCTTCAAAGGCGAATTTATGAATCAAATGCGTGGAGAAATATCAAGTTGTTTGTTTTGCAAGCGAAAGCTTTGTTTGAAGCAAGTGCCGCGAGCGTATACAACAGGTTTGTTTTTTTTTGTAAACTCTCGCCGGCGACCGCACTCAGCCTTCAATTCCATAGCGTTATAGGCTCGATTTTCAGCCGCTTTTCGTAAAACCGGACCTGAGTGAGCATCAGGTAAGAAAATAAGTTTACAGGTATTTATATCTCAGTTCAAGGAGTCGAGTGTAATGAAAATATATAGCAGTTTCCAGTAAATAATTAAGCCCGAATTATTTATTTACTTGTGCCGGTACTGTCACAAAACAGTTTTCGTCTGCGAAAAGACCGATAAAGAATCAAGAGCAACGTGATCTTTTACTAAATTCATCTCAAAGCTACCTGTCAGGCCATTCAAAGTAACAATGAAATACCAACAATAGGAAATCAATGACCTAGCTCATACATACTAATTAGCTTGCTGAATGCGCGCATTTCATGCGCGCCGTAATTCTCAGACGCATGTGCGCGCATTTATCCGACGCGTTATGCGCGAACATTTTGGTTCGCTTATCTCTGAGCTGCACTGTACGTTCTTCCATTCAAGCTCACAAAAAACAAAAAGCTTTCTATGTTTCAGTTTAAAATAAACCATCACATTCTGTACACTGGCGACAAACTTTTCAAGGCCAAAATTGCTGACAGTGCCTCCTGTCATGTGTGTGAATTGAAGCAGACCGTAGAGCATCTGTTTGCTGAATGCCAGCATGTCCACTCCTTCTGGAACCTTTTTACCTCTTGGTGGAACGATAATAACCCGCCCTCAGTGTCCTCGACCAATAATGATAAGATTTACGGATATCTCCCTGAGAATAGATCCTTCCATAAGTTTCATCTTTGCCTGATTGTCGCTCGTTTTTATATCTACACCGCAGCCAAAGAAAGCGAACCATATAGTTTCTTAGCCTTTAAAGCTTTTCTGAAACACAAATTATCTATAGAGCCTTCAAGTGTCTGTGAATCCCTGAGCCTTTAGCCGCAAACAAGCTTGATATAGCAGTTGTATTTTGTCTGTTCCTTTTATTTCAGTTCTGTAACATTGTTCTTTGTTTGTTAATATTGTATATTGTATTGTACTTATCAATAAACTTCAATTAAATTAAAAAAAAATAAAAAATAAATAAATAAACTTATAAAGACTTATCGACAGAGGATTGTGTTGTCCATTTATATGTGTTTGTTCATTCATTACATAGGTTGAAAAGCGATTTTATGTAAACAAAACAAGACTTGGATTTTATAGTTCTAAACTTCACTCGCGTGCATGGTCTTATGCAAATATGTTTTTGTATTTTTTGCAATTTTGATTTCCAAATCAGTTTCTCGGACAATTTTTTATAAGCAACAGGTTTATTTTATTCGGAAATTAGTCGTACTAATTATTCTAGACGGAGAAAAAGTTGTTTTTGTGAATTTTTTTCGGTCTAAATGTACTGTGCAAACGGTCGCGTAAGTCTGTTTTTGCGAATTGCTAAAATTAAAAAATAGCCCGGTCGTCAATTTTATTCTTGTGCTTTCGACCTTTCACCTTAGTAAAGCTAAGCTTTTCATCCGCTTTAATTTCTGTTCAGAGAGCGACGCTGTTAGGCTCAGCCTATCTATATATATTAACTTCCAATTTAAAACATTCCTTTCTTTATTTTGGATCCATCACTGTTTCGATAACGCTCAGTTTTTGACTTTATTAAAGGTTGGTAGTTACCTCATTTTGTATATGTATATATATATCCCTCAGGATGATGTAAATATTAAAGCTAATGATGCTGAAATCAGCTATGAAATGCTTTTATTTCAGAGACAATGGTTGTAAATCTTTGATGGTCTCTTTTATCAATTTAACACACCAGGCTTAATGCTTCATCATTTTATATTATTAACATGCTTTTTTTTTTTCAGGAACTCCATTGGGCATACACAGTTTCTTCAGTGCTAAACAAGTTGTTTATGATTGGTTAACATGCAGCATGATTCTTGTAGTAGCCTAAGAAGTTTTATTTTGTATTTAGGCCATCACGGTCTGACAAGCAAAATTACTTTTTAAACGTGTGGTCAAGACTTTATTTTGAATAGAAATCTGTTATATTTGATTTATTAGCCTCCATTGCAGATGAGGAGTAAATTTCCAAACATTGGCAATCAAAAGCACACTTGTAACCAGGCCTTCTTACTTAGCATCCAGGCTTTTTCTGGATTCGGGCTCCCTCGGTTAATTTTTTTTTTGCGCCAGACCGACCGACCCACTTTCACGAGGGGCAAGGCGATGGGAAACAGAACATTTTATGGCGATGGCCTTACCGGGGGTTTTCATTTTTGGAAGTTATTTCATAACAAAAGTCATCTGTTAGACTAGTGCAGAATGAGAGAATGCAACTAAAAGACTGACATTGTGATGAACATAAATAGGAGCATAATTGCTTTCAAAGCTTAATCAGTATTTTTAGGTCGTTTAAAGAAGGGCTCAATTTTATATAATGTTAGAGCTGTCTTAATTTGAGTGTCGTAAAAGTCCAAAACCAAAGTAATTACTCTGGCCAATCACAATAGAAGCAGACAATCCAATGAACCAATCAGACTGGACATAGTTAGGTTAGTATAGGATATTTAAATAACACTAAATAAAAGATGTTGTAAGCAAATACATGTAGCCGGCACCAAGCGCTGGAGAACGCATGTGAGCAAGTCATGATTGGTTTTGGTTTTACTTCTGATTCGTTGAGAAGGTGACAGTGCCTTAGATTTATGTCCAGGCCTAAAAATTAGTAGTAATTGCGTTGTGAAATTATGGGATTTGATGAGATATTCGGAAAAGAGGATGATTAATGCCTGCTTGCCAAAAATCTACATTTTTATCGCAATTTGGGGCGATTTATTGACTGTTTTATTCTCTGATGGCTACATACAAATCCTTCTAATTATTTTTCCTTGGTTCAAATACTGTAAAATTTCGAAATAAAGCCCCGGGCCTTTGTATATATATATATATATATTTCGGAATTTTACAGTATCTCGCCAAATCCCATAGTTAACCAAATTTATTCTTTTTGTGACGTCAAACGTAACCACGATGCTTCTAATATCATGCTTTGGTATGAATGGATTATGTCCGAGGCAGAACAAGTGGACTTTTACTAGAAGGTTCTATAAATTGTAGTACTGGTATAATGTAAAGGATGTATGTATGTACCTACAACCCTGGCCAATACTCTTGGGACACTACCCCAAAAACGCCACAATATGACGCAGTCCTCTTTCCCCCTCCCCCCCTAGTGCAATGTTGATCTTACCGGTTCAAAATTCTGTTCACGGCAATCGACATTGCTCTGGGGAGGGGGGGGGGGGACTGAAATAGCACGTGATAACAATATTTAGATGTATACTACGTAGTAGTATAATACTATATTAGCGAAGCGTATTTTTGCGTGCAATTTCGGTGAGTGTCCCAAGAAGTATTGGCCAGGGTTGTCCGAAAACGGCTGCCTAATAGAAAGACTATTCTATGATTTTTTGGCTCTTCTATGGTCTCATTTTCGTTGGTATTAGTGTCCAGGTAGCATGTTGGTAATAATGATCGCAAAGAATTGACATTTCTGTCAACTGCTGAATATCCGAATATATGCACTGAGATTTGTGACTCAGTTTGAAGGGCGTTTTAGCGAGAAGATAGGTTATATTTGAATTGTCGTGTTGTTTACATAGACTGTTATTGCAGTTAAGCTGTATTTGTAACAGTGCTATTAGAAGTTTGGCGGACAAACTATTATGTGCTTTTACTGGTCACATGTCGCGTGTTTTTGTGCCTATTTTACGAGATTTCAGAATTAGCGATCACAAAAATGAGATCGAGTTTGTGCGCTATTCGGGCGCTGTGGGCATGTGTTGTTATGCACAAGCGGTGCTACTTACTAGGCGATGCGTGTGCAAACATGGAGTGTTTAGAGAACACTAGGCAGAGAATAGTATACCTGATTACGTATAGTCGTGCAGATACCACAAAGTTTTCGACTAGAGAAAGTTTTTCGTCAGCTATTATAGAGGCTTGGCAACATTTTGGGATAAGAATATTACACTGGGTTGCATGTATTGAGGCTCATAGTAACGATAATGATTCTGCAAGCGGGCAGGACGTCAATATGTATCACTTCCATATGGCTATAAAATTATCCAAGAGGGCAAGATGGCTTCAAGTAAGAAAGTATTTGGATGAGAAGTTTGGAATTCAAGTGAACTTTAGTGATAATCATAACTCGTACTATACTGCATACCGATATGTGACAAAGGACGATCATGAAGCCTTACACTCCCCTGGTCACCCTGATCTTTCAGATGAAATTCCACAGACTGAATGTGCCATTAGTTCAAGGAAAAGAAAAGCGAAAGAGAAAGCAAAGGGCGCGAAGAAAAAGCAAAGTAAGAGATCCGAGCGACTTAGTATTTATGATGTTTCTGAGATTGTTCAAAACAAGGGTATAACGTCACGTCTACAGCTTGTTTGCTTGGCTGTTGAGCAAAAACAAGAGGGAAAATGTTCTCTTGCACAGTTTATAGCAAACAGGGGTAGTAAAGCAGTGGACGAGGCTATGGAACTGGCCAAAGAATTTTCTCAAGCAGAGTCACTGTA